>JAOTQR010000045.1:19060956-19091680 GCA_025774065.1 Solanum ossicruentum | reverse complement strand
AATTTTTAAAATTATCTTTTTATCCTTAAGTATCACCCTAAATATCTAATAGTTATCTTAAATTATAAACTTTAAAAGACTTATCTTCTTTCTAAATATCTTGTTAAATTAAATTATATCGCATAAATTGTACACAATCTGTTATTTATAGTTGGATATTTTTATTATCATCTACTCCTTGGGTTTGGGGGGTGGGGCTTTGGTTCTTGATTTTTCTTCTTTTTTCTCACTTTTATCACTTAAACTATAACAACTTGTAATATTATAAAAGAATAGTATGTAATAAATATCTAGTTTTTCTAAATTAGATATTAATCTACTCCATGACAAGTAGTTTTATCATATCAATGAATTTTATTCTTTACTCGTTCTTATAAATATAGAGGAAAATACATATTATTTTTTCTATAGTGACATCCTTTAAATAAAATTAAGATAATTAAAACTATTTTTAATCTTCAATATTCATCACATGAACAAGTTATCTCAAAACAATCAAATGTTGCTATGAAATAATTTTTCCTTTTCTCGTATATATTTTTGATCGTCCTCAATCTAATTAAGGATTTTGAATTAAGATATGAACAATTGCTTTTTCATGATTTTATATAATATTTTTTATTGGTAGATACTTCACAACCAATTTGGATAAGATAGATAAATAAGGATGATAGATACCCTTACATTTGTACCACTTAAATTAAATATTTCCATTGCAAAAGAATACATAATACTTATATTTTTTTAATTTTTAATTCAATATTTAGAACACGTAAAGTTTCAATTATATTTAGATTACGTTTTGTATAGTCCATTAAGGAGTGATACTCCCAATAAGAATTTTTTAATTCATAGAACTTGAATTCAGAATCTCTCATTAAGAGTTAATCCGTGTTGGTATACATAATATGTATTATTATAACCCAATAAATGCTTCGAATTAAAATAAATTCAACATTATCTCAATAAAATAAAGTGGGGAAGAAGTAGACAACTGAGGAAGGTGTCAAACTGGGGCCCACATTTCATCCACAAATAAACTGACACGTGGAGAAACATTAAACTTCTGTCAATTTAAAATACGTCGGAAAATTCAAAAGGGAAAAAATTAAAAATAAGTAAAGCCATGTGTCGAGGGGTGTCTTTGAACGTGAGCCACAAGCTGCCATCGTTCTCTCGAATTTTCTAAAACATAGCTTTGATTTCCAATTTTACCCTCTTACGTGGCACCCCCTCCCTCTTCATTTTCTTCTTCTTCCTTCTCTTTTAACCCAGCAATATTTCTTTCAATCTTTGCCTTGTCGCTTCTTCTTCATATTTATCCTCTTCCTACACTCTAATTATAGTTAACTGTATTGTGTTTTATTCTGGGAAAGTTTCTTTTTTTTTTTGCCTTTTTGTTTTGTGTTAGCTCACTCTGTTTTGGGTGTTCCAGTTTGTAAGATTGAGGCTCTGTGTAATATTTCAAAAAAGAAGCATTTTTCACTTCCTGTGCCGTTTATAAGAAGACCCTTTTGTTAAAGTTTCTTTCTTGGGAATCCATTCTCTTGGGTTGATTTTGAATTGTTGCAATATATATATCAGAATTTTATGAATCTTGGGTTTTCGTTGAGTTTCTGTTTTGAATCAAGAAGTGTGATGCTTTGTTATGTGAAAAGGATAGATTGTTGTCTGGTATTGGTGACTCTGATGTGTGTGAACTGAGATAAGAGGAGTTTTATCTGGTGTAGTTGGAACCTATGTCCTGCAGTTTCTTGGGAGTTGGGATTCCTTGGATGTTGGGGTATAAATTGGTTGATTGAAAGTGAATCAGAGAGTGACTGTAGATATTTTTGGGATCTTCAATGGATTTTTAATCTGTTATTTCTACTTTGGGAAAAAGGGTGAGGAAACATTTTCCAGGATTTTTCTGTTCTTAGCAGTTGCTGTGAGCTGGTGATTTTGGCTCTAGAAAAATTTTTAAAAAATTGATGGCATCTGCAGGAATGACTGGTCAGGTCAGTCACTTTTTTACTTTTGTTAGAACTAGTTTTCAGATGATGTCTTGTGTGATTCTTTGTTTTTGTTCTTGTTAATTAGATATGCGTTGCTTTTTATCACTAATTTTAGATTTGGACTTTTCTAGTTATAAGAGTAGAAAAAGAATTGGTGAAAGTTAAGAAAGTGAATGTTAGCGTGACGAAGTCAGAATAGGTAGTTATTGAACACGTTAATTCAAATATGCAATTTATCCTAATTAATTCAGATGAACTGAAGTTGTGTTTACAGGCTTAATGTTTGTCCTGTAGTATAACAATATGCCTTGTGGTTCAACAATTCAGACTGATCAGCTGCAAGGTTGAGATTAATGTTGAAGTAGACAAAATAAGAAAAGAAAACTGCAGGTCATTAAAAGAATTAGGCTAGTGGACATATGCTTACAAAGGCTTTATTCACAGTTTCTCTAGGAGTAATGTATGCAAACAGCTATACATCAAGATGGTCATTTCAGTTTGTTAAGTTTCAATATTTAGCCTTATACAAATACTAGTGAGTATTTCTTTTTATGCTGCTGATGAATGGATGGTCATTTGCTAGACATAGCTTAATTTTTTTTCTTGGTCCTGTTCTTCTGCATTCAACTATAATATACCTTTAACGTAGAAGAATGCACTGATGTGTGCGATGTAATTTGGCTTTCAAAATTTGGCAAGCTTTAGAATACCACAATATAGCGAAGCCATTGTTTGCTTAAGAATTACAATGGATTGAAGTATTGAAGTTCTTTCTGAAGAAACTTCATCTTTCTATCTTTGGTCATTTTAGGATCCTAGTGGAGAAAGTGGGGAGGGCTCAATCCCATCCAGCATGAATCAAATTTCATCAGACGTGGGAGTATCATCAACAAGGAGCATCAAGCTGAGAGAGCAAGGTGCTGCTGCAGATGTTTATGCTCCCAAGGTTTATTGTTTTCCACACTCTGTGTTGACTACATTCTCAGTTCAAAGCTCATAACTGCATCTTGTCCATCGTTCTTTTTGGCTTAAAATAGGTCAGGAAACCATATACCATTACAAAGCAAAGGGAACGGTGGGCAGAAGATGAGCATAAAAAGTTCCTTGAGGCTTTAAAACTGTATGGTAGGGCTTGGAAGCGTATAGAAGGTAGAAATGAAAAATCACTGGTTCTTTAGAGACATCTCTTGGTTATCGTTGCATATTATTAAAAGAGATCTTATTAATTTTCAGAGCATGTGAGTACAAAGACTGCAGTACAAATAAGGAGTCATGCTCAGAAGTTTTTCTCCAAGGTTTATTGCTCTTACATACCCCCACTATATCTGTATGCCGCCTTTTGAAGTAAGTCATAATTCTTTTATGGCTCTTAAGGCGTGTAGTCAATGTAAAGTGCCAGTTTGTTTTATTAAGGCATCTGTTGATTCCTAGTTTTTATGGTGTTCAGGTTGTTCGTGAATCGAATCCTGGTGATGCAAACTCTGTGAAACCAATTGAGATTCCTCCTCCTAGACCTAAAAGAAAACCACTGCACCCTTATCCACGTAAATTGGCTACTCCAGTTAAAAGTGGAACTCCAGTCCCTGAGAAATTGACCAGCTCTCTCTCGCCTAATATGTCTATGTCTGAACTAGAGAACCAGTCTCCTACTTCTGTGTTGTCTGTACATGGTTCGGATGCACTTGGCATGGTGGATTCAAGTAAGCACGTTGGCAGTGCATCAGCTGTTTCATCAGCTGGTGGTGAAAATTCCGGTGGTTTTATACTTTCAGACCCACCCAATTCCATCCTAGAAGATGGATCTTTGCCTGCCCAAGCAAATGCTAGTACGAATCCAGAAAACCAGGCTTGCGTGGTACAACTACCTTTTATATTGTTTTTTTTTGTTTCCATGCTGGTGCTAGAAATTTCTGATTTGACATCTCTGCTTATAATTCCTCCATTTGATTCATATCCTCAGAAACTGGAACTGTTTCCCCAAGAAGATGATTTTGTTCAGGAAGGCTCAGTTGAGACGTCATCTACTCAATGTCTGAAGCTATTTGGTAAAACTGTGCTATTCACTGAATCTCAGAAACCTTCCTGTCCAACTCCTGGCATTTGCACAATAGAGAGAGACGTGAATGATGAAACATCATTGCCAGCAGTTTCTTGGAACGTAACTCCAACGAAATATAGTGCTCCTGATTCAGAATGTTCGTCAAGTACCTTAACTCTTGGAACACCATTACCATTTTTTATCTTACCGTCACAAAATGAAAACCAATGGCCTACCGGATGTGCCTCTTCCACTCTTTTGCCATGGGGATCATCATGTGCATCTGCTTCATTTTCTTGCATTCAAGTGCTTAACCCAATTCCAGTAAAGGGGCGTCCAATTTTCAAAGACGGAGATCTGGAAGATAAACAAATTCAGAAAGAAGGATCCTTTACTGACTCTAACGTTGAACCAGTAAATGCAGAAGCCGGTCGAGATAAGAACATGGATGTCAAAGCTCAAAGTAGCCGACATCCATTAGAGAAGACGGGGAAAGAACTACCCTCCATGAGACCTAGAGAAACCCCTAGCTTGGTGCAAAGAGCAAGTGCCACCAAGCGCAATAAGGGGTTCGTTCCCTACAAGAGATGCTTAGCAGAAAGCGGCATCAACTCCTCAATGCTAAGTGGCGAGGAAAGAGAAGAACAGCGAACCCGCCTTTGCTTATAGGCTGGTTTCCTCCTGTTGTTTGCTTTTGCTCCGGTTACATTTAACAACATAGATTTTCCAGTAAGAGGGTGAGCATCTGATTTAGGTTCTGTATAATCCTAATACGAAGTGAAGCAACAGATGACATCAAATTATAGTTCTTCCTCGTAGCTTTTGCAGAAGCTGAGAAGCATATCTCATCTTTCCTAATTCTCCCCCTCAATTTTATTGAAATGTTATATAGTGTAACTACATATTCATGAGCTTCTGCTTCGGTAGAACTACAGTTACTAAAACCTTCATCATAAAGAGCTACTCTGTCTGTTGAAAGAAAGAATTGCAAGTGTTCAGCTTAAAGGCCTGTTATGCAAGAGATGACTAAAGTTCTACACTCACTTTTGAACTTGAATACTTAGCAATGATTGGTACAAGCCAGTTATTTTCTCCAGTTTGTTCAGCCTTCATCAGTGTAGATTTTTCGAATAACAAATCCATGAATCTCAGGCATCCAAATTTTGCTCCCAATTTTCCAATCTGTTTTCATGAACCTAGTCTTGTTATTTCTTGTTGATGAGCTTTTATTCTTGTAATACTGCTATCTCCATTTTGTGGATGCTTCCATGCATATGATTTATAATTTATTCATTCTGTTACAAGTCTCATGATTGAAACTATGAAGTCAAAATGTTCCAAGATTTTTGCTTATCCTATCCTACTTGAATATCTAGGTGGTCAAGTATGAAACTTGCTGACCTAGCCAATCAAGTGTAAAGAAGAAATTATTCAGATACTTGCTGAAGAATAAGCTGCAATGGAGCTTCATACTTTAGATATCAGTACATCTGATTCTTGTCCAGATTTTGAGACAATCTGATATGAATTTTCGTACTCTTCTGTCTTACGAAGAATTAGCACTTGTAGAATTACATTGTTTAAAAGATGAGTTTGAGAATGGTAGTCGCTTCAAACAGATCTTGGATTTTTTAAAGTAGTTTTCGCAGATTATAACATCATACCCTCAATCTGAAATAGTCAACTAAAAAAGGTCCCATTGTCGTGGCCAAAACATCACCCCAGAAAAAAGGTTACACTAAAGAAGTTCAATTTGAGATATAAGTAAATTGTCATAATTAGTAGTGCTAAACTCAGATTCAGTTAGGTGCAAGTCAATTAGTGAGTTAGTGACAATGTATCGACAAGACATCATTTGCAAGAAAGCATTATTGATGTTCCTGACCATTCTAAAATATAAATGGCGCTTCAAGGACGTCAACAGGCAGAATAAACATATAATGCTGGATTTTTTATTATGATAAACATGCTAAATATATATTTCTTTCCGTTCGTGGTATCATTTGATTTAATGCAATGTTTAAAGAAACTTTTTTTTTAAAATTTGTGGAATCAAACAATTCTTAGATATTTGTGTAACTGAAAATCATTATATTATTAAGGGTAAGAAAAAAAATTATAAATTAAATTATTTTCAATTAAAAAAAAGTAATTTTTTCTGAAACAAACTTGAAAAAATTGTCACATAAATAAAATTGGGGGATGGAGAAGTACTTAAAAGAAAACTATATTTATTTTATTTACAAGCTTGGGATGGAGCGCATAATTTTTTTCTCCAATACATAAATTCAACTAAAAATAATGATGACGCTAGAATTTTTTGTTAAAAGAAGTTAAAATATGAAGATATAAATAGATGAATAAATCAGAAAATTTAAAACATCTACTAGAAAAAACAGTTCTAGTGTTGCATAATGAAAAAGATGAACGGTGATTCTAGAATTTATTTGATCAAGCATCATACGGTTCATAATTGTAGACCTCAATAGTGGGTCCTACCATTGGATACTCAACCCAAACATCACCAAAGTGAAGTCAGCTATCTAGGGTTTCATTACCCCTTAGAGTGTTTCTCCTCAAAAAACCCATTTTATCCAACCTAAGCCATCTTCTGGGTCTTCAAGATTTGATCAGAAAACACTAAATTCTGCACCAAAGGTGTGAACTTTACACCTGTAAGTAGCTCTTCCTGTTCTCATTTCTGATTCTTGATTTATATAGCCGAAAAGGTGAAATATAGTGATGTATTAGTGTATTCTTGATCATTGATAATAAAGATTGAATCTTTTTTACAAATTTCTATAGAGGTTATTACATGGGGAAGTCGGGTGGTAGGAAAAAGAAGGCGGGTAATAGTCAAAATCAAAATCAGAACCAAGGGGTTGCTGGGAATAGCAATACACCCGTTGTGAATGGTAGTGTTGATTTGGACTCGACAATTTTCTCAAAAAGAGCCCATGAGCTGAAAGAAGAGGGAAACAAAAGGTTTCAGGCTAAGGATTATGTGGGTGCCCTTCAACAATATGAGAATGCTCTCAAACTTACACCAAAGACACACCCTGATAGAGCTGTTTTTCATAGCAATAGGGCAGCCTGTTTGATGCAAATGAAGCCCATAGACTATGATTCTGTTATTTATGAATGTACTATGGCACTTCAGGTTCAGCCCTGTTATGTTCGGGCCCTTCTACGAAGGGCTCGTGCATTTGAGGCTGTGGGGAAGTATGAAATGGCGATGCAAGACGTCCAGATGCTATTGGTTGCTGAGCCGAATCACCGAGATGCTTTGGAGATTGCTGGACGATTGAGGATGGCACTTGGTCCTCGTCCAGAGGCTCAGCAGGACCTCCAAAGTCGCCCATCTCCTGCTGCACTTGGTGCTTCTGCAGTGGGTGCAGCTCCTATTGCTGGCTTAGGACCATGCTTACCTACTCGGCCAACATCTAAGAAGCCAGCATCTTTAGGTGGGGCTTCAGCTATATCAGTTAACAACAAGCCTGAGAAGCCATATCAAGTTATGCCAGCTGAAAATGGTCCTCAAGCCAAAGTTCAGTTACCAAAGGTTGTTTTGAAGCCTTCAAATGGCCCTACCAGACCACATGCTGATCGCAGTAAGGATGGCCAAAAAGAGAAGGAATCTTTATCAGCATCAAGTGTTGTTCATGGACATTCTAAAGATGTTGCGATTCGTTGGAGGCCGTTGAAGCTTGTTTATGATCATGATATAAGACTTGCCCAGATGCCCGTGGCTTGCAGTTTTAGAGTGTTGAGGGAGATTGTTAGCAAAAGGTTCCCTATGTCAAAATATGTTCTTGTTAAATATAAGGACAGTGATGGTGATTTAGTAACTATTACCTGTACTGCTGAACTCAGATCAGCAGAGTCTTTGGTTGATGGTTTACTACCAAAAGACCCTGATGCAGATAAAACTGATGCCATTGGGATGTTAAGATTGCATGTTGTTGAGGTGAGTCCTGAACAAGAGCCAGCCTTGTTGGAAGAGGAAGAGGAAAAGCATGTCGAGAACGAAGGGAGTAAAGGGGATGATAGTGGATCTCATTCTGAAATAAGTGATTCGGTGGTTGAAACTGTGGATAACGAGAGTAATAGGGCAGAGAAGGGAACTACCAAAGAGAAAGTGGCTACAACCGAAAATCCTGACTGCAAAGAGGTTGAAATGGACGACTGGCTTTTTGAGTTTGCGCAGTTATTCAGAACCCATGTAGGCATAGATCCAGATGCTCACATTGATCTGCATGAGCTTGGGATGGAGCTTTGCTCTGAAGCCCTTGAGGAAACTGTGACAAGTGAAGAGGCTCAAGCTCTTTTTGACAAGGCTGCCTTAAAATTTCAGGAGGTTGCAGCTCTTGCTTTCTTCAACTGGGGAAATGTGCACATGTGCTCAGCAAGGAAACGGATTCCAATTGATGATTCTGCTTCAAAGGAGATGATGGCTACACAACTCCAAGCAGCATATGACTGGGTGAAAGAAAAATATTCTCTGGCCAAAGAGAAGTATGAGGAGGCACTCTTAATCAAACCGGACTTTTACGAGGGATTGCTGGCATTGGGGCAGCAGCAATTTGAAATGGCAAAACTTTACTGGTCCT
Source organism: Solanum ossicruentum (assembly GCA_025774065.1). Lineage (NCBI taxonomy): Eukaryota > Viridiplantae > Streptophyta > Magnoliopsida > Solanales > Solanaceae > Solanum > Solanum ossicruentum. Next base: position 19,083,038 of record JAOTQR010000045.1, on the reverse strand, counting down.
TTATATTGGCTAAGAAAGAGGACCTATCAAATTGGGATCCTTCTGAGACTCTTGCACTCTTTGACAGTGCAGAATTAAAAATGAAAGCTGCAACAGAAATGTGGGAGAAGATTGAAGAGCAGAGAGCTAATGAGCTAAAGGATCCTGGTGCCAGCAAGAAGGATGAACTATTAAGGAGAAGGAAGAAGCAAGTAAGTGGTCCCGAAGGTGAGGCATCAGCTGCTAGTAGTCCAGCTGAAATTTCAGCTGAGGAGGCTGCAGAGCAAGCTGCTGTCATGAGATCGCAGATCCATTTATTTTGGGGCAATATGCTCTTTGAGCGCTCTCAAGTTGAATGTAAGTTGGCTTTGGTGGGCTGGAAGAAAAACCTTGATACAGCAGTTGAGCGATTCAAGCTTGCTGGGGCTTCTGAGAGTGACATCTCAACAGTTTTGAAGAACCATTGTTCCAATGAGGAAGCTGCAGAGGGATCTAAGCAAATGATTGAGAGCTCGAAAGCTGATGAAAGTGCAAATCACAAGAATGATGCTAGTCAAGCTTAGGGCAGTGACCTTCTTTCAATTTTATTGGATTGCGCTGTCATCACCTGTAATAGTATTTTTTTCACGCATGTGTCTGAAGTGGAGCAACAGTTTTCACTTTTAGAAGAGTAGGTCTCAACTCTGGTGGAGAACTGGCATCACAATGTGCACTCTCTGAAGGTTCTGGCTTATGTATGTGTGCCAACAAGTTCTGACCATCAGCCTGACACTAATTTTTTCTATATTGAGTTTGCTTTCTGGAAAAAAAAAATTATTGATGCGATTAGAATTTTTTGCCTCCTGCAGTTGTATTGTGATAGAAACAGCTCATTGTTTGACACCATTAAAGATCTGTGTTTCCAGCAGGCATTTGCTCTTAAGCTGTGGCTTTTCCAACATTTATTTGTGACTTGTGAGAAGAGAACCACGGAATGTAATTTCATGCTACTTTCTCACCTTTTTGCTCTTGTTTGGAAGTTCCGATTGTAATTTCAGATTTCCATGTCAGTATCATGGCAGAAGAGAAATGTCATTCTTGCTAGTATTGCAGGCTGTTGAAATGTAGATTCTAATGGTTGAATTTCTGCTAGATGGCAGTTTTATTTGCTGTTATTGCTTAGTTGTTCAGAAGTTGATGTCTGAACTCGTTACCAAGTGCGGTGTTCATATTGGATACTATTACATACTGATATTTCACACTGTTTGAAACTTTTGCACTTCAATATTTTCATTATATGCTTGAAATGTAGTAGCAGCATGCTCCCACACTCCATAGCAAGTTTAAGCCTGAGAATTCCATATCACCAGAGCTTCCAGCCACTCTCATACCATTATTTTGAATTTCAGCAGAAAATCAAAATTTAAAGGCTTCACTTTGCCAGCATCTCTTCTTATGTTTGAACCTAGAATCTTTTATAAGGTTGTAAAGGTCTCTTATTGTTGATCCAATTATGTGTCGTCCCCTATGAAACCATTAGCCTTTAACCTTATTGTATCACATATATGTCGCTGCAGCTGCAACCAGAAAATGTGAATGAATCTTTTTCTAGTTGCGATAAAACTGTTTATAGCTATGATAATATAATTCCTTCATCTATGATTGAGTCACAAAAACTTCTGGATGGGTATCCTACATCTGAATCGAATTTTTTTTGGTTAAATAATCTTTTTCTAATTGCGATAAAACTGTTTATAGTTATGTTGTTTGGACTTTCTAAAAATGCTTACAAGTGCACGTTGGATCCTCTGGAAGTAGTATCTCCATACATAACTCAGGTTAAATAGCACTTCTACTATTGTTCCAAAGTCCAAGTATCTTGTTTTTTTTCATCCCTTTTCATGGGGGAATTTAAGGTGGTAATTGGTGTACACATAATTGTCAATGACTCAAACAAATAATGCAGAAGGAATAAAGAAGGGGGGGAAAAGGTGCAACAGAGTAGTTGAGTATCCATACAATCACTTATGTCTTTTCCTATTAACATTAGAGTAGTTTGCGTGGAAAACGACAGTCATGATAAAAAGGAAAAAAGAAATAAACAATTAGAGGTTGTCAAGTTTGCTATGTCATTCAAGTTCCTTTTTCCACAAAGTTTTAAGAATCCTTTTCTGATTTTATATTAGTTCTGATGTAACACATTCCCTTTCAGGTAAACGCGTAACAAAAAGACAAGCATTAAAATATGATTTAACTTATATACATCGTTAATATAAAATTTTGCTACTCTAACATGCAATTTTGTAGTAACTAATACAGAGAGTTTCTTGCAAGCACAGATTTCATTAAAGTAAAAGAGGAAGCTTTACAATATACCCCATAGAGAATAACTTCACACAGATCACTAGCAGACAAGAAGTAACATAAGTTACACACAAACCTCGGTAAATTATTAACTAAAAGGAGAATATAAACACCATTATCCCATTAGAAAACTCCCTTAATCCTCTTAATTAGTGCCCCTACTAATGCATAAGCGAATCCACACACCCCCCCCCCACACACACACACACCAGTTTAGCTTAAACATTATCAAACAGTTTCTATTGGACCTAAGGTAACAGTAGTCTCCATAGCCTTCATTGCTTCAAACCTAGGCTCCTTAGCCTGGAATTTGAGGCCTGCATACAACTTCATATAATCTTCAAACACAAATTTTGGGTACTTCAATTTGTTCTCTTCTTCTGCCTTCTCAATCAACTCTGGTGCTGGGAATATAACAGCATCACTTCCTGGATTATAAAAGGAAGCTATTGACATCCTGGTGCCATTTTGTTGAGCAATCACTCTATGCTCAACACTCTTGTATCTTCCATTAGTAATCACCTTCAATCATTTAAACAAATTCAACTTATTGATCAAGTGAATCCAAAGAGTACACGTCAAGATGAATACATACCTCCAGCTGATCGCCAAGGTTGATAACAATTGAGTGTTTCATAGGAGGGACATCAATCCAATTGCCATCTTTTAGCAATTGGAGACCACTGACTTTGTCATCTTGGAAAAGCAGGATGATGCCACCAGCATCAGTGTGAGCGCGTAGGCCTTTGATCAGTTCCGGCTTAGGACAAGGAGGGTAGTTGCTAACTTTGGTACCAAAAGTTGGACCCTTTGAGCCATAAAATGCTTTTTTCAAATAACCTTTCTCTAGGCCAAGATTCTCACACAGCAAGTCCAAAAGATTTTCAGCTAGTTTCTCTAGCTCAAGTGCAAAATCTTTCATAATTTTCCTGTCATCAGTTTAGAGGAAATATAAAGTTAGTCTAAGCTATATTCTCGGAGTAACAGTAAAGCTTGTCACTTTAGAAGTGACAGGTTGAACTGATACAAATCCCAGATAATTGCAGCTAGTTTATCATAGGTTATGTTTTATGTCAAAAACATAAAAATAGTGAAAAGGGGTGTCGTATATAAGGATAAAAATTGAATCTTTTTTTCTTTCTTAACCTGTATTCATCCTCCAGGTCTGGAACTTCATACACATTGGAAACAGGGAGATGTTTCAAGAAGAAAGTGCTCTCCCAATCAAGATCATCAATTTCAGTTTGGACAGCTTCAAGTCCTTTACTTGCCACCATTTCTTTAAACCTTTGTTCCATGCACTTCTTGTAATGCCCCTTAGTAAAGTTCTCTACTGTGTCCAGCAAATCATGGGGTATCCCATGATTCACAAGCTTTGGTATATCCCAAAACAGACCAAAAAACAAAAGTCAGAAATCAAGAAAGTTTTAACTTTTTCTTTTATTACAAGATCTTGTAGTGTAATATAATGTTTTACCTCAAAGAAACCCCAGTTTTCACATGCATCTTTGATTTTCTCCATTGTTTCAGGCCTTTTCTCAGTTTGAAGCAACCCCATATCCACAACTGGGAAAGTTCTCTCCATCTTTCTGTGTTTTCTTTTCTCACTTGGCTAACTTTCTAATTATCTTTTAATTTGCTTGTGTTTTGGTATCTATTTTCTGTGGTGAGTGATTAAGCAGTGTACTAGAGAGGGGTATTTATAGGCCTTTAAGTAGGTGCTAGGAAAAAACCTATGAAATTGATGAAAGAATCGGGTGAATTTAATTAAAATATTGAGACATGCATTAATAAAGAACAAAATCTAAAGCAAATAAAGCGAATATGAGAAGTTGCCGGGAGATTATTTCATCAGTCTATTTTTATTTGTCTTTTATATTATTTTAAGATATTCAATAATATTTATCTATTTTATAAAAGTAAGATAATTTCTAATTTATCTTTAACATTAATTACAGTATTTCCTTGTTACTCTTTTTAAGACATTAAATTTATTATATGCAAAGGGCAATTTAATAGAATTATTTTATTATTTATTCCTTCTTAATATTTATGTCAAATCAATATGAGACAAATAAAGATGGACGAAGAGAGTAATTTCAAATCTTAGCACAAAGTATAAAAAGATGTTGATGATTCTTTTTTAATTTGTCAAATTAAAGGCCATAAAGAGGCCATTTAAAAGAAAAGAAACACAGGTTCCATTTCAAATTAATGCAATTAGTTCCTCCTATTTCACAATTCAAATAAACGTGTTGGTCATTAAACAAAAATATACATACTTCAATACCCCCTTAATTATGGCTAGTAAATATAGTTATTCTTTCGATCGAATTGATTAAAAAGAGATATTATAAAATATATTGTTTTTAAAAATTTTTTTTGAGATACGAATAAAAATAATTTATAATCAGTTTCATCCGAATATAATAGTTTTGATTCAGACCTTATATGTGTTAAAAATTCATCAAATAATCAAGACTAACTAATTCTAAACCAATAAATCAAGTAGATATTAGGCCATAGATTCCAATTCTTTTCATTTTTTTATCTTTTTGAAAATTTATGGAATTGAAATTGAAGATAAAATGTTGTCCGTTTCCTTGAATAAAATTACTTCAAACATGATCAACCAAGTTGATAAACATGTTATAAATTGTTTTTTGAATTTAAAATACATCTTCAAGTTAAATTAAAAAAATTCAAATACTTTATAATAAAGTGAAATAATTGAATTACGTGCAAAATGGGAACAGAATTGGTGGATGATTTATGTGTGTACATACTGATGGACCCCTACCAAGTTTGGAAAAATGTCTTGTAGCTATAGCAATGGGCAATTCCTACTTATTGTCTCTCTTTTGGTGGGATTAATAAGTTGCACCTAATAATAAGTGTTCCTTTCTCTTTGCTTTTATATGCTCCTACTTTTTTTTTCCACCATCTCCCTCTTGTTGTGGTTAATCGATAATGTACTAGTTTACTTTACATTAAAAGATTATACGTTATATAAAATGATCATTTTCTTCGGACGACATTGAAACAGATTAAAATGGGTTGAATAAGATGGAAATGACTCTCTTCCATTTCCTTTTTCTCCATTTTCCTTAAGTTTCATTCATCATATCGTGATGAATGATATGTAGCATAAGTTAGATTTAATGATTAGGATTTAATTTAAATTATGTTAGAGATGCATTTGAACAATTAAATTTAGTTTATGCCACGTGTCATCCATTAAGATAGAAACTTGAGAAAACGGAGAGAGGGAGAGAGAAAATGAATACTCCCTCCGAAAAGAATGACCAACTTTTTATTTTACTCTATTTTAAAGAAAAAAACCTCTTTCTTTTTTAACAACATTTTGATTTTAACTTTCCAAGCGACATATTTAAGGTCACGAGATTAAAGAGTATTCTGATACATTTGACATAACTTTAATTTATAACCATAATAGAAAAAATTCTTCTTTAGTTTGTTAATTTTCGTGCCAAATCATAAAATATCATCTTAGATCATTAGTTGCAGGAAGAGGTAGGTTAATCTAGTGTAAGCAATAAATAAATTAGAAGGACGGCTTAGAATTTGTCTAATAGTAAAAAATAATTATATTTGTAAGTCATATCGCGAAAAAAAATTAGTTTGTATTAATTAACAAGGCATCAATTTCAAATATCATAAAGATCGATTTCATGAATCTTTTATTGAATTTTTCTCTTACCAAAAGAATAACAAATCAATTTCTTGATATAGAATTAGGTATACAACTTAATTATGAGTTCTGGAATTATCATGGTCCATAAAAAGGAAAGATGCTCCATTTATTGAATCATTTTTTATTGTTATATAATTAAAAATAAAATGTGGCCATTGATAGGCTTATGAGCAAAAGGAATTCCTTTTATTAAAATATTAAAGGTAATTTTGCCGTCTTATATTATGAAGAAGCCCTAAGATTCATCTTTACGTAATTAAATCCTAATGGAAAGTATTAGATGCAAAAAAGTTGATGTCGGCATTGGAAATCCACCTGAGATCCCTTTCAAAAAGTGAGATTAATTAGCCTAAAATTGCAACCTGCCGCCTAAAAAGTTTAAGTTTTTTGGAATCAAATGACAACTTTCACATCCATAATAATCATAGTATAAGTAAGATGCAAATTCTCCAAGTAATTGACTACTACTTTCTACGTTCATCTTTAATTGTCTCTTATTGACTTGATACAAAAATTAAAAATTAATGACTACTACTCTCTAGGTTCATCTTTAATTGTCTCTTATTAATTTGATACAAGAATAAAAAATTAATAAATAATAAGATAATTTACTAAATTGTCTTTTGAATATAATAAATACAATATATTGAAAAAGATAATAGGAAAATAACTATAATTAATGATAAGGGTAGATGAGAAACTAAGGGTAGAATTGTTTCTTGATTTCATAAAGTGAACAAGTATTGTTGAACAAACCACGGATAAAGATGAACGGAGGGAGTATTTCTAGTTTAAGTGGCATCATTTGTAATTCGAGAAATAAATGCTTAAGTTTTAATCATAAAATTAGATATAATTGTTTTTAGATATATTATTAAAAATTATGCAAAAAGTATTTCATTTATTTTTACTTGTGCATTGTACTGAAAATATAGTTACTTGTCATTTTTACCATGTCTATATATATATATTATCTTTTATCCTCAATATTAATTATTTGTTCTCCAAATCATTTTTAAAAACTTCAAATTAATATGATTTTTATGATACTATTAATTATTTTTCTTAAGAGAGGTATAAAGTCTAAAGTGTACAATTATAAACGTACAGAGAAAATATTATAAGCCATAATAATAAACAATCAAAATGTTTAAGAGGCATACAAAAACTTTCAATAAAGAAAATTATTTAATTCTTAAAATTCAAATGATATCATATATATTAAGACAAAGGGAGGTATTATTTATTACTTCATTCGTCCTATATTAACTGAATTTTTGAGATTTTTTTTTCAAGGTTCAAAATATTTGAATTATTCAAAGTTCAAGATGAATGTTTGAATCTTTTTTCAAATTTGTCCTTTCATTTATTGAACTTTTATATTTTCTAGGATATAAATTACATTATATATTTATGATTTTATAAAGGGTATAATGAAAAGTATGATGTAATTTTTATCTTTTAGTACCTTTCTTAATATGTGTGCATTACCTCAAACATTTAATTAAAATAAGACAGAGGGAATACTGTATATCAAGAAATTGTCATTGTTGACGTACGACCCAGTTGAATACTCGAACTTCTCATATAGTTTTGGAAATGTTTTCACTCCATTAAAACTTTGTAGACCAATAACATTGCATCGACAGTATGTACTACAAGTACAAGTACAAAATCCACAATCAGAATTTCAGGTTGATAGACTTAAATTACTTCCTCCATTTTTCTTTATATATATGTGTGTGTGTAAGAGTGTTTATCAAAATTCTCTTTATTGAGAAATCATAGTACTATTACATATATGGGGATTAATTGTTCCTTAAATTTACCAACTAATTTTCTTGAAATCTAGCCAAAACGAGAGAAAATTCAACTTTACTACCCAAAAAGGAAAAGGGACATAAAGTTTCATTCATCTCCAATTAGATATAATAAAAGATGAAATTACCAAGTATACATTTAGATAATCTACATATAATTCAAGATAACATTAATGGCCTTCAATGGATAAGGTTGTTAATTTAATTCCAAGTAATTCATTTATTCAGTCAGAATGTTAGATAGAATTTTGCAGGTGAAAGTCATATATCTTTGACAAAGAAACAAAAGTGAGGAGAAAAAAAAGACATTTGCCTAAAAATACAAAGAGATGCAAAATATAAAATGGGATAGGGACATCCTTTATTATTTTATGACTTTAAATCTTAAGAATTGTACAAACGTTGTTATCTTATTTATGAAAATAACACTGCATGACAGCTTTATAATGGATGAGACTTTACCTAAAAAAAAGTAATAATGAGTAAGAAAGAGAGGCAGAAAGAAGGCCAATTTGTAGCATGCGTGTCGACTCCTTAATTCCTTTTTAGTGTTTTTTTTCCTACTGTGGATTTGATTGAATTGTATCGAGTTGAGTTATCACACTTTAGTGCGATGTGTATAACTATTTTACCTATGTTCTCTTTGAAATTTATTAATTCGACCAATCGGAAAAAATTGCTATATATTGTATAGGACGACTAAGAAGAAAAATCAATGCTCTTTATCGTGACCAAAAACCTTCAGATATCGCTTGGTTGTGTCCAAATATTTTACGCGTCTTATTTCTATGAAATTATATTTTGAATAATATTATTGTATGGAGTTATATTTTGAATAATATTATCCTTGAATATATTTTAAGATATGAAAATGTGCAAATCTAAAGTGATTGGGTTATAAACTTATAATAATATATTTGTATTGTGTTTTAATTGATTAATAATGTTGTGATTCTGTCTTTGATTCGTTCATTTATTTAGTTTTAAAAATGTTTATTAATTGTTAATGTTCCTGTCAAACTATTTGGCAACTGCCATACAGAGATAAAGATATTGCAGGTACCTGTCCAATAATTTTGAGATCCAGCAAATATTGTGATCATTATTAGTTATTACTTCATATCTTTCCTCATTTATTGCATGCAGCTAAACCATGTTTTAAAGTTACGGTAAAAGCATGGGTAAATTACAATCGTTCTTATCTGGTTGTCACAATTTTTTCTTTTTAGAATTAATGATTTGAATTTTGAATAAAATTTTTAAAGGTATATTTTTATCAAATTAATCAAAAAATCGCAAGTTATAGTACTTTTCGTATATATTTTAAAATATCAAATTAATGTAATTTAATTTTGTTTTGAAAATTAGTCAAATTGATCGTCGAAAAGCATAACATGCCAGCATAAAGGAACGAAGGGAGTATATATATTTCGAAGGAAAAATTATGCGGATAACAAATATATGCTAGTTAATTAGTTACATAGTTATAATTTAAATTAATTATGATTTGCAGCAAATATCTATCTACAATTATAGTTTGAGCTTTATATATTTCGCGCGATCTGTACAAACATTGTGCGTAAATCAAATTGTATAGCGAAATATATAAACATTACAAATTGTATAGTGAATTACATGAATGTTGTGCATGAATGGTATAGTTAAATATACAAATGATATACAAAAATTACGAATTGTACAACGAATTATACAAATGTATACAAACACTGTGTGAATGATACAAACATTGTTATAATTATAGTTATGAAATATAATTACCCAAACTATATTTATAAAATATAATTCAGGTGTTTTTGAGTGTTTATATGTGAAAATTATATATATATTCCCTTGTAAAATTGTAATTGAAGTTACAGTGATGAAGAAAACATGCAGAAAAAGTCTTGGATATGATGGGAATATTACGAGACCTGCATGTCGCAATGTTTGTTCCCAAAAAAGGACAACAAGATTCCAATTTTCCTTCACCTTCCTATCTAAATAAATCTTTCACACTGGCAGCACTGTCCTTTTTATTCTTTCTTTTGGAATATATATAACCAAAACTGGCATAATATATACTGAATAATTAAGATTTATTGACCACTTACAAAATACATAGAAGAAAATAGTCTTTTTCCGATCTCGCATATAAAAATGATGATCTTTCGTTTAAAAAAAAAGGCACAATAATCTTGAAAAAATAATAAGAGGATAACACATCCATTAACCTTTATTTTTACAAGAATCGACAAAAGAAAAATGCTGCTGCTTTAAAGTTGCACAAGTGGAGACCAAGAAAATTCTTCAATATTGAATCTGATTTAAAATTATGAATTCAATTTAATATTTATGAATATCTTTCAGCTTTTCATACATGCACGAATATTAAATTTCGGGTTCAATTGAACGTATATGTTGAGTCGCTAGCCCATATGGAAAGTTATACGTCTAGTAATAAAATTTAGCCGATGAAAATATGATTTAACTAATCTATTCAAGTTTTTATTGATTAATAACCTATCAATTTATTATCTTAATCTGTTTTGCTCCCAACCCAATTTAGGCCATCTTATAATTGGGCTGCTAATTTATTCATTAGGAACTTTGTAAAAATTTATTTTATTGTTTTGGTTTAAGATGTAATATAGTTATATAATAAAATGAAATTAAAACTTGTTAATACTTAGTGGTGATAATTCACTAAATATATAAATAAAACTAAAGACTAATGGATATATGGAAGATATATAAATAAAGTGACACTATTTATTGCAAAAAGTGCCCTTAATTTAGTTGGTTGGATGTGCTAGTTCCCAAAAGTGGGTGGGAACTAGTTCTTAGTTAGGAGTTCAATCAGAACTTATATTATGATTAAAATAATTATTTATATATATATATATATATATATAACAGATATAAAATCATGTTCCACTATTTCAGATGCCTATTTCTTTAAATTTTGCACTTTTTTAATAAAAATCTTGATCCCGTCGCTGCAGAAAATAACTATCTAACGTAACTAGTAACTACAATAGATTCCTCGAGCATTTCCAGAAGGACTTTTACTAGTGTAATGTTCATGCTAGATGGTATACTATATGTATTATATTCTCTCTAGCTATCGAATCTAGGCAAAGTGATTAGAAATTGACATCGAATCTTTGTTACTGTTCAACAAATTGAACAAATGTAACATCAAAATAATATAGTACTATTTATCAAATATTATTATTATTATTATCAAAATAATAGGATATTGGCTATCATACATTATCTCTAAGTACTGATATAAATTAATATATTATCTCGCTGATATTATTTTTCAACTCATGCAATGATATGACGCAAACACAAAAATAAAATATAGTAACACTGATCTTGTTCTGCTTACATGTTTACATACTATATAGATTGATAATGATAAGTTAACTATATATGGAACTGAAAATAACAATTAAAGCAAATTATTAGAGAAGATATATATATACACAAGAAAATACAGAGAGCACGCAACGTGCATGTTGCAATGTCGGATTTTTGGATGTAGCTTTAGGTTCCATGCATGGCTACGTACTTCAAAATTTAAAAAATCTACCTATGATATGAGTTCTAATTTTATTTTCTGGTCTCCAACGCATAATAATAATGAAGATCTATATATATAAAAATGTAACATATGTGATACTCTCTCCGTTTAAAAAAAAAAAGACCTACTTTCTTTTTTTAGACAATTTTCTTTTTGTATAACATTTAATTTCAATTTTTAACATAGTATGTTTAAGTCCACAAGATTAAAATACGTTTTTGTATATTTGACAAAATTTTAATTTACAATCACAAAAGTCAAAACGTCTTTTTTATTTTCTTAAACTCCACGTTAAGTCAAACTAGCTCATTCTTTTTTAAACAGGTGGAGTTTATTTTTCTTTATTTGTTAAATAATCTTACTCCCTCCGTTTAAAAAAGAATGACCGACTTACCTTTTGGTCTATTTCAAAAAGAACGATCTTTTTCCTTTTTTGGCAAAACTTCAATTTCAATTTTTCACGTGGCGTGTTTAAAGGCACAAGATTAAATGACATTTGTGTTAACATTTGATAGAACTTTAATTTACAATTATAAAATCAAAATATTTTTTATATTTTTTTAAACTTCGTGTCAAGTACAACAAGGCCATTTTTTTTTAAACAGATGGGTATCTTTTTTCTTTATTGTTAAATAATCTTAGTCCCCCCGTTTAAAAAAAAAGAATGACATACGTTCCTTTTTGGTCCGTTCCAAAAAGAATGACCCATTTTCTTTTTTGGCGAAACTTTAATTTCAATTTTCTACGTGGCATGTTTAAGGCAACAAAATTAAAGAACATTTTAGTATATTTAATAAAACTTTAATTTAAGAATACAAGATAAAAAAAATCTTTTTTATTTTTTTAAATTTTGTGTCAAGTCAAACGAGATCATTATATTTGAATGAGATAATTTAAAGTCGAATTCTCACAACTCTTTTTCCTTATTGGAGACATCCCACCCAATTCGTAAGATTTTGCGAATAAAAAAAAACTAAACAACCTGTTCGCAATATAATTTGGGTGAGGGGGGGGGGGGAGTATAAAGCATGTTCTTCACTATAGTTTAATGGGAAAAAAAATCTCCATTCGTGATTTAAAAAGGTGGGAAAAGAATAATTGTCGCACAAATTAATGGAGAATAAATAATATAATTGGGTGGAAATGTACATGAATCTCAGTATTAACACAAATATTTAAAAATTAAAATTTGATCATTGTTTGGCTTTTGTTTGTTATGTAAATTATATGGCAACAATCAACAAGTTGTAGCAGACTCTAATTTAGCTTCTGCCCAATCCAATCAAATATATTTGCTTCGAGCCGTGGAATCAGTTAACGATATATTTGCTTCGAGTCATGAAATCAGTTAATGATGTAATACGATAAGCTTGTTTTTCATATTCCTTAAAGGTGCAATAGAATATTTAATGTAAAATAACAATTTCTTTCATAAGTGAGGGAAATTTTGAAACCAATCTCCATCCCACATATTTTATGTTACTTATAAATACATATTAAATTTATTATTCTTTATAATTTTTTAAATATTATGTTAAAAGTTGAAATGCATTACCAAAATCAAGTTGAAACATATAAATTTAAAAGAATAAGATGAATAGGATAATGGTCAAGGAATTTATTTTTGGATCTCCAACTTTAAAGAGATAGAGCATATAATCTTTTCTAGATAAGTATGTAAAATCATGATATCATGTTGTGCTTTTTTATTTTTTTTCTTTAATTACATGATATTCAAAATTCATCGATTCAACTAATTCAAATTTATATATTGTTTTCTAGCAAGAGTTTATCCTTTTCATAATTCAAATATATTTAAAATCTCCAATTAAAAAATTATGAATAATTGCATCCATCTTATCATAATCCTAAATGTTATTATATATAGAGTCTACCTATGGATATATCAAGAACCTCAAATGGAATATTTCCGCGAGATAATTAAAGTGCATGGTCTTTTGGTCAAAATAATTATTAAAAAAATGGTCATTCATTGTATAGGCATGTGATAAGACTATATTCAAATTTTAAGTATATCATAATGTATATTTAGTGTATAAGACATATATAAGTAATCTATATTATATAGTCAGTGTATACTTTCTGTGATTTTTGTCAAGTTATGTTATAAAATCATGTGTATTTCTATAATTTTTTGCCTTTACATAAAAAGGACTATATTTGTTGTAAAATTTATTTGTATATATTTAAAATTATTCCTATATTCTCCCTAGTCCTTTTTTTGAGGGTGGGGTTTGGGGGTGATTGTATTTTTCTCTTATTTATCAACTTATATATTAATTTGCTTATTTTGAGTTCTTCTAGGAAAGATCAAATCGAATGAAGATAAAATGAAATGAAGCATTAAATCTTGATGTTGATAAGTAACATATATGGGATTCCCTATAATCAAAATGGGACCCTTGATTCTTTGAGAATGCCTAAAACAATAGCCTTTTTCTTTACCAACTTTAAGAACAGTTGACTCATTGATCAATTTAATATTTCTAAAGTTGTCTGATTTGATTAACTGAAAGTGTTGAGTTACTTCTTGGTTGATTCCTTGTGAATTGTGATTGTGACTCTTGTTCTCAAAATTCAAGTGCTAGTTGCTAATATCTTGATGGTTGTGTCTTGTTTCTCTTTGTCAAATTTCTGGTAGTCACCAAATGACAAATTAAATGTGCATTTGAAAGCTTTAGCAAATGCTTTGTTGATATCAATCAACTCAACCTAAGTCCCAACTAATTAAGATGGAAGTATATACTATATAATTAATAAATAAATTTGTAGTCGCTTCCTGTCCTTTGTGTAATTAATACGTAAATATATAGTTGCTCTCTACACCTAAGTATTCTGTAATTAAAAAAATTCAGTATAATTTAGATTATTCTTACCTTATTGTTTTTCTTTAAAGAGCTTAGAGCTTAATATTGAGAGAGCGTTCTCTTCTTACATAACTCATGTAGATGGAAAATGTCAAATTAATAAAAATAAGCACTCTAACTTTGCTATATTAATAATTTGTCTACACCTTTTGTCCTTTTTCTATTTCTTTTTTTTTTCTTTTCTGACTAACAATTTAAGTAATTATCGAAAAGTTTCATTACAAAACCATAACAATCACCCTGATTCTTATCATTTTCTGACAATACTAATTATACGATATTCCCCTCGACAAGTCTCTGAATTAAAACATCAATTGTTGTGTTTAGCTCTAAAGGCGATTGGACGCTCTTATGTTACTCATAAATGCTATCTCTTTAGCAATTGTTATCTACTGCTTCTGTTTGTCTTTAAAATGTTCTCTGGTTTCTCTCCATCCACACTGCATGCACATATTCAACATATACCAATTTGAGGATCTAACCATTTTGTGTTTTGCTTTCTGTATTCTAGATAATCCACTCTAAATGATGCTCCCAACTAATAGCTCGATAAGATGTTAGGTTCATCTAGTTGAGTAGTTTATGAAAGTTGAAATGCATGATGCAAATAGATGATCTCTCGACTCCAACTTTCTTTGACAGAGTTTACACTTCTGATCAACTTCTATGCCTCATATAGTTAATCTATCAGTAGTCAGGAGTCTATCTTGCAATCATAACCAAAGAGTGAATCTGGCCTTGGTCTTGCTACGTTTGCAAACGTTAAACCTTTCCAAGGAATTTATGTCTCTGCCCAATGAGTCGTAGGTCAACCATCTCGATTATAACTTTACTTTGTCCAAGGAGATGTGTTTGTTCTAGAAAATTTCATGTCAATAATGCAAATAAAAAAGTTCAAAATGAAAACTCAGATCACTCGACATTTTTATGGGTAAAACGAATTCCACCCTAATTAACAACTATTATGTCATTGGAATTCCTGATATTGTTATGGCTCAAGTTTGCATCCACGACTAGGCTTTCTGCACCACACCAAAATTGAACAAGTCAGTGACTATATATTTTGATCTAATTGACAAAGCTTAGGATAGATTATGACAATACCTATTTATCTACTCCAACTTTATATTGGTCCACCACGTCTGATGTACTCTGTTTATGGGCTTTTTGTACATTTACAATTATAGATGCATCCAGAAAATAGAGTTATTATATCAAGCCCTTTTGAAGTTCAAATAACATTCTGAGAAGGCCCCTTAATTATTTGAATTAATATAAAATTATTCTTCATCCACCTTTGGACTCCTAAATGCTCTTAATGTCAATATTTTATTTTAAAATACCATTTATTTCTAATATTTCACACTCATAAGGTGGATAAGACCAATATTGTATCAAATCTCATAATTTAAGGGTATTTTAAGCCTTCTCCATCAAAACACTTTGAAATAACTATCATATATATGATCTCAAATGATTAGTTTAATCTTGAAATCAATAATAAATTGAAGAAAAAAAAAAGGGGAGGTAGGGGGTGGTTTAGTCCTCTACTTTTTTTTTCTTCCCCGCTTTCTTTCTTGTTTTTTTCTTCTTGGATCTTGTCCACCATTTTAAATATTTTTTAATTTAAACAAGGAAGGAAAAAAGTGAAAACTAATGATGATATTCATATTGAAGTAATTAGTTTGGTAGAAGATAATTTAACTAAGCAACTATGTACATATACAATATTTTTTGTGTGTGTATCTGAAATTCAAAATAAAAAAATGAAAATAACATTTTTTTTCATGTTTTTCATCCCTGCCTCCACCACAATAGTAATACAAATTAAAAGAATATGAACAAGAAATTAAGTTCATTTCAAATTTGAGTTCCTGATATGAAGAAATAAGTGATTTAAAAACTTTTAAAAGAGGAAATGAACAAAAAAATTAGATAATAGGTAGAAAATTTTATATTAACAAAAAATAACTTTCTTTTAGATGAGGGAGCGAGTATGCATTATATTGTAGTTGGATTCCCAGTTATGTATTGGATTAATAAATTGACGATTTATTTAATATAGACTGATAATGAAATATTAAGAAATTAATGAATTTTTTAATACTATTTTCAAGCATATCAACTAAAAATATAAATCATATTTGATTTTTATCATTTATTTAAGAAATATTTAAATTTATACTAATCAAATTAGATAATATAATAGATAAACATTTAATGATTTTACTTTAAGAGCAAAAATAAATATGAACGAATAGGTTAACATCGAAGATATTTTTGAACCAAAAACTTGACATCAAGGACACTTGGAGGCAGAAGGATGAATAAAGAAACAGTTAATGGGCACATGTACACAAGCAACAAATTAGCCGAAAAGATAGTTCTGATCGATGTTTGACTTGTACTACTTAAATCACATGTACACAAGCAACAAATTAGACAACTAAAATTTACATGTAATGGGCACAAGCTACTATTTTCTCCATGGTTAACAGACAAATCAATGCGTAGATTTTTTGAAGTAAATGAAGTTTTTGTTTTGCTTAAACTTGTTCTTTCTTTGAATAGGAAAAAAAGTTAAATTTATTTGCTCACTCTGATGAGAAATCTTAACACGAGAATCCATGACCTTTTTCTCAGTAAATGTCGAGGATTTCAAGAATGGATCTATTGCAGAGGGGACAACAACCTCGATTTAACCAAAGCTCTCTTGAACACACCCTACAATATGTGTGTCCACATGGTATGAATGCTGCTCCCTTTTTCCTTCCCATGCACACGCAGCACACCGTATCATTCCCCACCCCTAATTCCTCCTTCTCATCCCACCCGTTCGTTTCCTCTAACAATCTCATCAACGACATCCTGTACGGCGTTCCTTGTCCTGTACCCGGCCCATCCTCGTTGGATCTCGACGGGCTTGTATTTGGGCCTGGCCCATCAGAATCATGGGCCGATCTCAAGTTACGCTCCGCCAGTAACGCCGCCGCCAAGTTCATCCCGGAACCCGTCGGAGTATGATCCAAGCACAACTCTGTTTCCTGCGGTGCATCGCGGCCCAATTCCACCGTCTCCGGCGGTGGTTGAAGCGGTTCTTCGCCGTCGCCGTCCGTTACACTTACCGAAGCTGGTCGGAGACACAAGGTGGTCCCACAGCATGCAATGGATCCGGCGAATCCTAGCAGTTCAGTTAAACTCTTTCGCCGCCTCACGATGCGATCACTGCCGTCCATTCTCTCTCTGAGCAATTCCGCCATTGTTCTTGCTTCTATCCCTCTCTTTCTCCTAATTTCCTGCAATCCAAAACCCAATATTTCGCCTATTTCACTCATTTTTTCTTCAGAAAACTTCACACGTATGAACTTATGCAAAAGATGAAAAAACACATACAAATATATATATCGCGTGTATACGTGTATTTGGGGGTGGGTTTTATGAGTCCAACTAAATCTATTGTATTTTGCCCGTAGAAGAACAAAAGTAAGATTGTCACATAATTATTTTAAATTCTCAATTCGTTGTTTGAGCGACTTGAAAGGTGGTAGAATAAATGAGAGGTAAATTAAAGATGAGGAATGAAATCACGTGAAGAATTGTGAAAGCAATAACGTACCACATGAACGTTTGCAGCTTTCACAAGGGATGAAAATGACTTATCAAAAACAATAGTAGCTCGATCGATCAGCTCCGATTAAAGAAGAAAGCAGTCCCCTTGTGGGGTTTATTAATAAAGTCAGAGATTAATGGAATTTAGTCAGGCAATAGTATATATATATAGTAGTGGTACATTATTGTACACATATTAAATTAAGGATGTTAATTATTCGTGCGGGAATGAAGCTTTGAAGAAACAAACAAATAAAAGGACAATTAGGAAGGAGAAGAAGAAGGGAATCATTTGGGGCTTAATGTAGATCAACTTCATTTAATTTCTTGGTGGTTTAGATAAGACGATTATATTATTCGACATTAAATCTTTTACTTTTTGTTCTGTAATGGTCGCCGGCCAAAATTAAGTCAAGACCAATATATTAATTCTGAACAGGGTTGGCATTACATTAGTCTTTTAGGAATTCTTTTGGGATGTAGTATGTTTACTTTGTAATAGTATATATCTCTAGTATATTTATCAATGGAGGAAAATTTCATAAATAGCAAAGAGAAACAACTAAATTATGTTCTTTAGCTACAGTTTATCTAGTTATGTTTCATAACTATGATTTTATCTGCTATGAATATTTTTATTTGTATATTTTGCTTCCCAAATATAGTGTGTACAGATAGGTTAAGCATATATAAATTCTATTTATACAATTATGAATTTTCATAATTTATACAAGTCAAATGAATAATAAATTATATACAAATATGTAGTAATTATGAATAATTTTTCACAATGTATTCAAATCAAATGAATTAATAAATTATATACAAATACGAAACAATTATGAATAATTTTTCACAACATATACAAATCAAATGTGTCAGCAAACTATGTATAAATAGTCAGAATAAACATATATAAATTTTTAATTTATATAATTAAGAGTTGAATTGTATAAATTAAGAATATAATAAAGAAAATTATTCTTTTTTTATTTATCAAAAATAATAAATAAATCAATCAAATTCGAGAATATTTGATCAGTAAATTTAAACAAAAAAGTATTATAGGAAGTGTGTATTCAATTGTCTGGGTAAAATTTATTTTTGAAAAAGGTTGTGATTAAAATTATTTTTTATTGTGGTTTTGATGGACTATATTGTGTGGTATATAAAAATCCATTTATTATTGCAATGATATATTCTCTAGTTTTAGGGTTGTTTAACCACACATATGGCAGATAGCAGAAGTTGCACTAATTATAACAATTCTACAATATTTTGTATTAAATTATACATGCAGTAAACTTAATATGTCCATAATTTTTTGTATTTAAATTAGTGGTCAAGACTATCCAATATATGTTTGTTTGTTTTTTAAATTCTGTCATCTAGATAAAATTTGGTGAGTCTATAATTTTAATATATTTTTTAAAGTTTTTTTTTTAATTATTTGAATTTATAATATTTTAAAGTAGTTTTTAAATAATACATATTACTCCTAAATTTCAATT
Organism: Solanum ossicruentum; assembly: GCA_025774065.1. NCBI lineage: Eukaryota > Viridiplantae > Streptophyta > Magnoliopsida > Solanales > Solanaceae > Solanum > Solanum ossicruentum. The sequence continues at coordinate 19,063,584 of JAOTQR010000045.1, read as the reverse complement.
TCTATTGCAAATATAAAATTCTGAAAGTCAATCAAAATTTATTGACATAGTTGAAGCAGATGATGAAATAATGAAATAATAATTAATAGAAATGACATAGTAAAATTAAGTAAACACATTTAATAGACACCATAAATTAAGTAGACATGTTATTGTAATGTCATGGTTGAAGTAGATGAGAAATAATTAAATAATAATTAATTAAATGATACCATAAAAATAAATAGACAATTTAATAGTCACTATAAAATTAAATAGACATGCTATTATCATTTGCCTACTTTAAGTAACTGAAATAAATACGACAATCGTAAGTTGATTAATTTATTCGCTTATTAAATAAGAGAATGTCACATCTCTCTGCTTAATTTTTAATGAATACTAGTACTTTGAAATGCTCTATAACATACGGTTGGTCAATCTGATTAACCTAATTCGGATTAGGTAGTAAATATTTTTTGATGACTAAAAATATTCTGGGAGAATAATTGAAGATATTAGTCGTCCATACGGATACAACAAACCTAACCAGAACTGGATTACATGGATAATTAAAAAGTGATTAAAATTTTATTTTTTCCTAATTTCTCTGTCACACTGAGTTTTATGTAATGCATAATTAAGCATTTGAAGCTTTATCTCTTTGGCTTTGTCCAACTTTTTGAAATACAATTACTATAGTCAAATAATTTTTATAACAATCGCTCGTTATAATAGTATTTCGTTATAATGATTTCATTTTTTCAAAAATTGAGTTGTCATATTGTAGTTTACTTATTTATGATAACATTCTATTTATGATAACAACGACAATAATAATAATAATAATAATAATAATATAATAATAATAATAAAATAACATAATAATTCATCGGAGTATAGCGTTATATTTATTTTGTAAAATTATTCCTCTGTAGCAGTCGTAGTTAAACATTATGTCATAATATTGTGTAAGAAATATGTATGTATAAAATAAAATATCAAAATACTTATGATAATCATAATCAATATCATATATATAGTAAATTTCAAGTATGAATATCTAAAAGAAAAAAATATTATTATATTTAAATGGTGTCCATCAATTATGATCATAACTTCACGAGAAAATGCTATAGATATTTATCTTAATTATGCATTATATCAAAATTTATACCAAAAATTAGATGAGTATTACACTTAAATATGCATTTTATGTATTTTTTCATATTAAAAATTTTCTTTCAAAAAATTTAAAAATCCTAAATATATCTAAATTAATAACAAAAATTAGATAATTCTCTCACATAAAGTGGGAGATGGAGTATTCTCCTATCAATTTTCAATTTTCAATTTTGTTTGGCTTGACATTAAATTAATGGTATAACTTCCTCCTTTTCCTTGTGACAGTCTATGAATATTAAATAATAATACTCAAGTGGTAATTTCTTTTCTAGAATAATAATCAATCCCACTTGATAAAAATCATAGATAGTTCTTGTGACTTTGTTTATTGTATTTATTAGAGAGAAAAGTATTAAGAAGGCACCCAAGGCATGAAAATAAAGATAAAAGTTGGCCCATCAAATGGCCCTTTTAAGTGTCACAACTGTGAATTGACCATCAGCTCTCGGCCCATTCCAATAACCTGTAGGCCGTATATGACCAAGAAAAATAAAAATATATTAGGTTGGAGTATAGATCTCGTTCTCTTTTAAGGAGATTCAGATTTATTGTGTTATAATATACACTGATCTAGCAGTAGATCTCTTGATTTATCTCCTTTAGGATACAACAACTCAACAATGTGGTATGACTCAAACAACTCGAGATTAGTTAAAAGGTCCAAAACTTCACACAAAAACACCTTCGTTCAACATATAAATAATTTTTTTTATATAGTGATAATATTTGAAGATTTTTAAAAATATTTTCTTTATTTCAACTCTCTCTTTTATTATTGCGCACTATAATATTTTTTCACACTTAACATATTTCATTTCTTTCTTGCCTACATATTTCATTTCTTTCTTGCCTACTTTTTAACATGTTTCATCTTCTCTCTTGCACACTCTTCACAAAGGAAGAACCGATACTATTTACAAGTGAAGAAGTCTTCCATGTAATCAATGGGCAGAATGATGATAGTAAAATGAAAAGAAAATGTGATAGATGTTACATATTCCATCTATGTATTTGTACTTGTCCGATATACTATTTTGGGATATCGAACAATTCTTGTCCACTTTATGAAATTAAAAGATAATTTTATACTCAGTTCTTGTTTTATTCTTTTTATTAATTATAATCAATTTTTTGTATTATATTTTTAAAGACATTGTATCTATCTGTATTTAAAAGATGATTTGATAAAATTATCTCTATTACTTACTACTTCTTAATTATTATGATAAATCAATAGTAGATAACTATTATTGGACGGAGGAAATAAATTGTAAGAAACTAATAATCATATAAATGGCAACAACGAACATTCATTTTTTACCACAATTTATGCCCATTAATATATCCACTTAATATTTTATTTTATTAAAAGACATATAAACAACACCTCATCCTCCTCAATCACATCGTATGTACTGTCAAGAAAGATCCAATCTCATTACCATACTATTATTAAGATATTTG
>JAOTQR010000045.1:19035211-19060856 GCA_025774065.1 Solanum ossicruentum | reverse complement strand
CTCATCCTCCTCAATCACATCGTATGTACTGTCAAGAAAGATCCAATCTCATTACCATACTATTATTAAGATATTTGGACATAATTCTAACTAAAAATATCCTGTGCACTTCATTCCTCCTCCACTTAAAATGTCCAATTTTTTTTTCTAAACAAAGAGAAAAGCCGTATTTTGAAAGACATATGAAAGGATAAAAAACGTTTAGAAGCTTCTAGAGCCTTCACGTTGTTTGACATCGATGTTTGGTTTCGCTGCAAATTTCTGTGCTACACGTAACTTCCCTTGTTTGTTCAAACTCTACAAATTGGAGAGTTACGTTATCTCTAAAAACCCCAAACTACCCCTGCCTCACAACTTCAAAATAACATTATTGTAAATATATTAAAATAAATAAAGCTTTTATTTTAGTCATCATATATATATAACATATAATTTAGCTACAATCGATATATTGCTAACACAGTAAATATACATATAGTATGTAGAAATTTTATAATTTAATCATGATAATCTATTCATGAAATTATAATGGACTATATTGTTCATTTGTTATTCTGAATTATAATTGAAAAAAATAAAAATATCATAATTAATATAAAATACTCTAAAATTCATACTATGAATTATAATCATATTAAAGATAATGACCCAAAAAGAATAAATCAATATCAAATCATAACATATAAAACAAGACGTTAACATATAGTGAAGTAACTGCTTTTATTATTCTTTAAAATTATTGTTAACAGATTTAAATTAAAGAAAGTTCATTTTCATTAAAATTGTTATTGAACTAAGCTTTTAAATTTTATTAATGAAAAAGAAAATTATTATCGTAAATTTGATCCATAGTAATCAATTTACAAAGAATTAAATAACCATTTAGAACATTATGTAATTATTTTATTTACTCTCCTGCAATGTCTTTTACAAAAAGCAATGATTAACAAATATTGCAATAGTAGTTACACAATATAAATATTACTACTATTTTCATTTAAATGGAAAAAGTATTTAAGGATACAAGTTATTTTTTTCTCAATTTCAAATTTACTGAGGTTAGACAATGTCAATTTAACTACAATAATAATAATAATGCATTCAGAGTTTTTTTTAAAAAAAATAAAGAGATATTATTTTTGAAGTAGATTAAAAAATAATTAAAACGTTTAGAGAAAGTTTGCATTTAGTCAATTTAATTTAGATTTAAAAACAATTTTGTTTGTAATTTTTGCGTCTACATAAAGTCTCGTGAATTTAGTTATACAGATCAATCAATAATTAATTAACTACCTAGATTTAGTTGGAAGATTAGTCAACAATTAATCAACTACATCACCCCAATCTCTTTTTAAGCACATATTTTAGAATTTCTTTTCATGCACATGAGGAAAAAAAAATCTGTCAACATTAATTTTCTATATATTTTTTTCTTATCAATTCTTTAATTTGTTTAAGATCATTGTCAATATCATGAAATAATTTGACAATCATTTTAGAAAAAAATGAATAACAATTTTATGAATTATAAAGTTTTTTTACCTAGGAATAAAAAATTCAATTAAATAATGAAAACAAAAAATAGATGAGTGGAAAATAAATAATCGAAAAGGGTATACATGTCTTTTCACAACAGCTAAACCAAGGCCCTCGTATAAGATGCCATCATACAGTATCATAACAGTCCTAAAAATCAGCTTTCCTGTTTTCTTCATTCATTTACGTAAGAGTTCCTTCTTTATTCACTCTCAAAAATGGCTTCAATTTCTTCTCTCAATCAAATTCCTTGCAAAACTCTCCAAATTACATCTCAATATTCAAAACCCACCTCAAAAATCTCATCTTTACCCATAACCTCAATAAATTTCCCATCAAAAACAGGACCAATTTCAGTCAAAGAATTCACAAGCCCAAAACCGAAATTCACAGCTCAAGCGACAAAATACGACAAGGAAGACGAGTGGGGGCCTGAAGTGGAGCAAATAAGGCCTAGTGGAGTGGCGGTTGTGGAGGAAGAACCACCAAAGGAGCCGAGTGAAATTGATTCGCTGAAGAAGCAATTGGCGGACTCTTTCTATGGAACCAATAGGGGTTTGAGTGCTAGCAGTGAGACTAGGGCAGAAATCGTTGAACTGATAACTAAGCTTGAGTCTAAGAACCCTACTCCTGCACCTACGGAAGCCTTGCCTCTTCTCAACGGCAAATGGATTCTTGCGTAAGTTCTAGCTTTATTGCTGTGATGAATAATTTATTTCAGAAATAAAGGGTTTTAATGTCCGAACTTATACCTAATTTATTTTCTTTGGAATCTGGACTCTGTTAATCTTTGGGTAAACGGAAAACAAATTTATTTTTCAACATGCAGAGCGGATAGTTTAAAGCCGATGATTTTTTGGATGAGTTGACTACGAATTTGACTCAGATGACCAATTACTTCACTAGTTTGCAATTTTCTTTTTTGGTAATTACATGATTGATAATTTCCTGAATTGTTACTTGATTTGTGTGCACTAAATAGGGCGAGCTGGATTGAAGTTGAGAATGTTAAAATGAGTTTCAAATATAATTTGGATTGAATTATAACCCATCCAAACTTAATTTGGATTGAATTATAACCCATCCAAACTTACTTCGACCTCAAAAGGGTTGGGTTCAAATTGGCTAAAATTCGTCTAATTTGATCCGTTCAATCTCAATAATTTTAACATATTATAATCTATTTTTATCATTAAAATTTGAATTTCAACTCAAAAAATAAAATTAAAAGTTACAAATTGATAGATAAATAATAGAAAATATAAAATAAATAGAAAACATATGTTACATCAATGTAACTATGCAAGTAGTGAGTCTTAAAACGGGTTGCAATTGAGGATTAAATTGGGCTCAATGGAGGATTCTTTTGATATGGGTTTATATTGAATGAGTTGGTATTGAAACCAATTAAAATTATCATGAGCTCAACTATAAAATGTTGGGCGGGTTTACCTCGTTTCTTTCGACACCGTTAGTACCCAAGTATCCCTTGAACTTCTTAGTGTTATACTTCTCTGCCTCGTTTGATGAAAAATTCAAATTTGTGGGTTTTAGCTACCACGGCTAGATAAACATAATAAAGAAATTTCAATCAATGACTGCGACCATAATTGCTTCCTTGTTGCATTTTAGCTAGTCGTTATCTTTTGATGAAGACAAGGACAATGAATGTTAAACGTTGTTGCTTCAGTGTATATGTGATAACTCGCACTTGTTGGCATGAACACTTGGAATTCTGTACTGGAATACTGCAGGTACACATCTTTTTCTGGTTTGTTCCCCTTGTTGTCAAGGGGCAATCTGTTTCTGGTTCGGGTCGAGGAGATTTCCCAGACCATCGATTCTGAGACTTTCACTGTCCAAAACTCTGTTGTTTTTGCTGGACTTTTAGCTACAACATCTATTACTACCAATGCCAAATTTGAAATCAGAAGTCCTAAACGTGTCCAGGTGGTTATCTTCTTTAACATTTTTCTAGTCTTATCATGTTCCTCGTACTTGATCATTATTTTAGTCTCATGTTATACTGTGTTTGTGGTTCAGATTAAATTTGAAGAAGGCATAATTGGAACACCCCAGTTGACAGATTCCATCGAATTGCCTGAAAATGTCGAATTCTTGGGACAAAAGATTGATCTAAGCCCCTTCAAAGGCTTGATTACTTCAGTCCAGGACACAGCTTCCTCAGTGGCCAAGACCATTTCAAGTCAACCACCAATTAAGTTTCCTATTTCCAACAGCAATGCACAATCATGGCTGCTGACAACATACTTGGATGATGAGCTCAGGATATCCAGAGGAGACGCTGGCAGTGTTTTTGTGTTGATCAAGGGAGGCAGTCCCCTCTTGAAGCCTTAAAGAGACATGTTTTTGGAGTTGTGTGTATAGTAGAGAAAACAATAGAAAGGGAAAAATGATGATGTAAACTAAAAATAAATTTACCTCAAGTCAAAACTATATTAGATGGCTTGTTCTCATGATTTGTACTTGTGACATATGAAATATATTAAAATATAGCTTCAAAGAAGTTTAACATATGAATCACTTTGCTGGATTCCTATTCAAATTTAGAAGCCTTCATATGCAGATTCACATTGACGAGTGGTTTTAACATGCGGGAGCTTAACTCATATCAGCTTATGAACATGAAACATTTGTTTTTCGACAATAATTGTATGGTTACAAATAATGCATATCCAAATATTACACAATAGAAAAAGCTCAAAATAACAACATAAATTGCAAAATTGAATTGTATTAAATCTTAGTCCAATTTGGATTTCTACATATGTTGAGGAGTGTTACCCCGATGAATACTGGCAAGAAAATAACTTTAAAAGGAAAAGCAAAAAATGGAATATGCTTTTTCACCTTTCTACCAACCATCTCCACCTAAAAAATAAGTTTGGTACATCCCTAACAAAATGGCATACTTGGTTGTTTGTACTAAAATACCCTTATTAACCAAATGAATTTACTAAAATATCCCTTGCCTACTCACCTGGCGGAGTTCCCAAGGACAATTTTGCCCTTCAGCGAATCAAAAGGGACAGAGCAACAATAAAATAGGGAGCTCCGAAAGATCTGATTATTTGCCTCTTTTACTTCTCTACTGCTACTTCTCACTAACCCCTAAAAAACAACTCTCCTCTTTTCCGGCGATTTCAATGGCCGCCGCTATTTCTTTGGCTAACAACGGGGATTTAGCTTCTTCCGTCAAGTCTCCGGGCACCGGACGATATGCTTCCGTTTACAGTGAAGTTCAAAACAGCCGTTTAGATCACCCTCTTCCTCTCCCTTCCGTCCTTGGAAGCTCTTTCAAAGTCGTTGATGGCCCTGCTTCATCTGCCGCTGGTCACCCAGGTCTTTTTTCTGCATTATTCTCAACTGTTTTTCCTCCCCGTAAATAGATCAACTTCTTTGATTTTTAACCTTAATAAATCAAGTACGGTGCCGTTCTGCATTCTGTTTAACTTTATGTTCTAAGGTTACAGATTCCTTCCGTAATAGATCAAGTCAGTGCTGCATTCTTTGCAATTTATAACGTTGTTTTTACTGAAGCAGATCAAGTTACTGTACTGTTTGCATTCTTTAGACTGTTTAATCTTATTCAACAATGTCTTAATTGTAATAGATCAATTTACTGTATGTATATTCATGTGCTGCAATGCTTATGGAGTGACCATGGTGTTTTGCATTATGTATAACTTGGTATTCTGATTGTGTATTGATTTTTTACACAAAAGATCAAGTTATATACAATTTTGCTCTAACTTTCCTGTTTATTATTGAGTAACAATGTTTTTTTCCATTGGGGCAAATCATGTTATTCAACTATTCTGTATTCTTTTATTGTACTGAAAGTTTGTGTCTTTTATCTTTATGTATCTTGCAGAAAACTGAAAAGTGTGATGTTTTCTGAACAAAACAGTCTCCACACATTTGGCACTATATATTCTGGAGTTGCTATGTTTTGGTGTCATTGAATCAAGTTACTATACTGTTCTATATGATCTGTTAATTATATGGTTGATTCATCAATTATCACGCTTAGAGCTTGCACCTTCATCTGGATAAAGCATATATTTGATTATTTCTGGTTTTTTAAGATATGAAAAAGTGGTGCACTTGCGGGAAATTCCTTGTTGAGGGCCTGTGCACCCTCGGGATTAATCGGGGCTCTAGGAGACTCGGACACCCGGTGCAAATAAAAAAAAAATATGAAAAATGCATAATTTAGGATTATTATAATGAGTGGACCCAAATAGAATAGAATGGTCACAAAGGACTTGAATTTCCTACCCTAACTAGATTGGGATTTAAGTGGAATGGTGGTTCCTTTTTTTTTTTTGTTGAGAGAGAGATCAAGAACTTAGTATCTTTGACCCTTGCGCTGTGCTTTTGGGAGTTCACTGCATAGTTTCAAGTTTATTAAGGACCCTTTGGGCACCTGAATGTCATTTTAGTATTTCAAATTGTGAACTAAGTACAATTACCTTTTAAAAAAAATCTGAACTAAAGTAAAAGGAAAATATAGCTTGACTGACAGTGTATGCACATACTGAATTCCAGAACTAATGAAATATTTGTTTGAGGACTATTTCAAGTGAAGCGTAATGATTTCATTCATGAATTTCCAATTGCACAAACGTTACTTAAACTTCCTAATACTCCTTTTTTCTACTTCAACCAAATATTTTACAAACGTCAACTAAGGAGGAGCAAAACTTGAGAAAGTTGGATTTAAGTTCTTAAATTATAATGCTAGAAGTTTATTGTTGCAAGTCTTTTTGCATCCTTCCACTAAAAAAACTTTACAGAGCCTTCTTTGGGAGCATGCTGTTGTTTATGATGTGTATCATAAATTTGAGGATGATTTGGTGATTGCAGAGGAGATTGCAAAGCTTTTTCCTTGCTTATATGCACAACCATCTGTATCATTAGTGCCTGATGATTCTGGGGATGTTACGATGAATCAGAGCTTGAAAATTGGAGTGGTGTTATCTGGAGGCCAAGCCCCCGGAGGGCATAATGTTATTTCTGGAATTTTTGGTGAGATCATCGTTGAGAAATTTATGTCAGTTCATTATTGCGGATTTTTCTCTTTCTTATTTTAATCAAGCTTTGTATATTTGGATGGTAGATTACTTGCAGACTCATTGCAAGGGAAGCACAATGTATGGATTCAGGGGTGGACCCGCTGGGATCATGAAGGGCAAGTATGTGGTGTTGACCCCGGAGTATATTTACCCATACAGAAATCAGGTATGTTGCCTAGCAACTGTTTTCTGTTTAACAAGATATTTTAGAACTTCAATCTGTCTCCCCAAATTCAATGTCCGTAACATTATTTAAGAGTTCATATTCTTTCTTCAAGGGTGGATTTGATATGATCTGCAGTGGTAGGGACAAGATTGAGACTCCAGAGCAGGTACTCAGCAGATTCTATAACTATATGAACCTTCTATGATATATCTAGCTACATACTACACATGAAAAAACATTTTAATTGATGACCAATTCCATCATTTCAGTTTAAGCAAGCCGAAGAAACAGCAAAGAAGCTAGACTTAGATGGGCTTGTTGTAATTGGTGGAGATGACTCCAATACAAATGCTTGTCTTCTTGCTGAGAACTTCAGGTAACATACTGTGGCCAAAAATAAAATGACAAATAAAACATTAGCTGTTGAAATGATCATCTTTTGATGTTTTAATCAGTGCAATTGTTGGGGTGAAATAAGTGCTGTTTTTCACAGGAGTAAAAATATGAAAACACGTGTTATTGGATGCCCCAAAACCATAGATGGTGACTTGAAATCCAAAGAGGTTCCCACAAGTTTTGGCTTTGATACAGCATGCAAGGTAACTCTTTCTGATTAGCACTTTTTTCCTTCTCTATATTTATTGGAGATCTTCCCATCTGTATAAAAGAAAAGTCTAACAAAGTAGAGAAATTGAAGCTGCATGAACGTGATCTGGTCATCTAGATAATGATGTTAACGTTTCTGGGTTACCATCAGCTACTCTAGCTATCCTGTCTCATAGACTGTTAGACCCTTAAACACAAGATTCTTGCTAACTGAAACCTTTCTATTGGGCATGTACCCGAATCTTAACTTGCTTCTGATGGTTGGCATGGGCATTCCCTCAGATTTGTTATATAATTGATTTGGTTGATGAACAGAAGATCAGTTTGTCTTCGAAGAACTCTCACTGTATAACATGCTCAATGCTAAAAATGTTAAAAAATTTCAGCACTTCGTTCGCAAATGCTACCATATTTGAATTTATTTAAGTCATAATAATTCCACACAGTCTGATTTCCTCATTTTTCTGCTCGAAGTTTTAAAGTTGATAATGCATGATTGATTAGTCATATATTATCCTGTGAAGGTTCGTGTTATACTAATTTCCATTTTAATCTACAGATATATGCAGAAATGATTGGGAATGTCATGATAGATGCTCGATCAACAGGAAAATACTATCATTGTAAGTTCAGTAGACCTTATCATATGGAAGGACGAATTCCATCTTAACACTTATCACATGTCTCCTCAGTCCAGTACAGGATTTTTGTGTAACATAAATTACTCATCAAAAACTGAAAAGCTACTATACTTTCTCCTACCAACATTGTAATTGTATAACTAGTCAATCTTCCAAGCTACATGCTTTCCTAAGAAATTGGATCAGGCTTTGGATTGGGCCCCTAGGGCTTTGGTGAAGTGGTAAAAGGTTGACAGACTTGTGACTTAGGAACAGGTTCTAGCCCAAACAAGATCTCTATACAGCTCATAGCTTCTTGTACTGATTACTCCATAGAGGAAATTGCATTGTTTCTTGAACCTAAGTATATTTGAAAAACAAACTTCTGATATTTTGATTTTGATCGTTTTCCCATATGCCATTTGTCTCCACTGGTTTTGAACAGGTATATACTTCTTTTTAGTTTGAAAAATCACCGGTATTATGTTCCAACGTATTTAATACATTGAAAAACATAGAGAACAGACGAGTCTCTGTGAATATTTATGCAGCAATTCGGTTACTCTGAACTTTGGTTGTCTGTTTGCTCTATTGTCGAAGTTGAATTTTACTAGTTTCTTATGTATTCCATTCCTAAGAGTTACCTTGTGTTTCTTTCTAGCATCTAATATTTTTTCAACTACAATATCTACCAGCTCGAGTTCATCGTGGTAGGAACATTTAAAGGGTGTCTGCTTGCACATAAAGGAGCTGCCTGATTTAAATGATTGAATTCATCTTCTGTTATCTGATGTTTGTATTTGAACTTATTTTCTCAACTGCTCATAATTTTTTTTAAAGAAGTCTTAACATTATTCTTACTATGTGTTAACTATCACTGCTTTCATATATTTAGTGTCTGAAAATTCTAATATGTTGGTGGACTCCATGAGATATAATTTTGTTAAGGTATTAAAGTATTGCATTTCGAATGTGACAAAGAAGGTCTTCATCCTACTCCATCGCGGTCTTTTGAGCAATTATTATCTTCTCGTTTATCTCCTCTATTTTCTTTGCGTACATCTGAATTATCATAACCTTGTCTGTTTAACTTGTAACAGTTGTGCGGCTCATGGGGCGTGCTGCTTCACATATTACTCTAGAGTGTGCTTTGCAAACTCATCCAAACATTACTTTAATTGGAGAAGAGGTATATTTCTTAATTTACACTCCTCTTTTGAATATAAATATTTGTTTCTAGTCAATTAAGAAAATACTTGACTGCTTATCTTGAATAAAATGGCATCACTTTATAGTAACTGTTGCTCTACGTTGTAGATATTGATTCGCTTAGTGTGATTTCTAAAGATTTACACCTTTGCTTTCAAATATGTTCTCGATCCAAGAATGCGCAGTTAAAGTTCATTGGAAAGAAAATATTTTTTTTGGGTGGGGTGGGTGTGTATGTGTATGATTTGTGGTCTACTCTTGTTACTTTAATGCATACAACAAAAGATCGAAATTTATAAAAGAAAGTGGGAAAGGAATCAAGATAATTTAAGGTGCACATGAAGGCCCATTAGTGCTGTGTAATTTGCTTTTGCATACATCATTGAGAAAGTTAACAAATCTATGATCACTAATCTCTAGTCATATGATGCATATATCACATTCCTTTAGTGTAACAAACTTCCAAACCAACTATATCTCAAACTTGTCATATTTTGGCAGGTATTTGCAAAGAAACTGACTCTTAAGAATGTTACGGACTACATTGCTGATGTGGTCTGCAAACGAGCAGAGTCAGGTTACAATTATGGAGTTATTCTCATACCTGAAGGACTTATAGATTTCATCCCTGAGGTAAAGCAGCATATAAGCTAACCCTGTCGGCAGTTAAAGTTCCGCTCTATTTTTTTTCTGGTCTAACTATTCCTTATCCTTTTACTGGTCAACCTTTTGGAAACAGGTCGTCCGTGTTCTGACTTTCTAATGGTGGTTTTCAGGTTCAGCAACTCATTGCAGAGTTAAATGAAATATTGGCACATGATATAGTGGATGAAGCTGGAGTTTGGAAAAAGAAACTTACTCCCCAGTGCCTTGAGCTCTTTGAGTTGTTACCCGCAGCAATTCAGGAACAACTGCTGCTTGAGAGAGATCCACATGGAAATGTCCAGGTAAATACTGATCATGGTTAGAGTCATTCTACTCTGTGCTACACAAATTGATAACAAGTTGTATTTCTGCAGGTTGCCAAAATTGAAACTGAGAAAATGCTTATTCAAATGGTTGAAACCGAGTTGGATCAGAGGAAGCAGAAGGGTGCATATAATGCTCAATTTAAAGGGCAATCCCACTTCTTTGGGTACTCTTTTTGCATGATCTTTCATTGCTTCACTTTCTGTTTGTGTCATACGATGAGCTTCATATTATTCAAAATGGTGTGTTAGTACTGACAGTGGTTTCCACTTCCCAGTTATGAAGGAAGGTGTGGCTTGCCATCCAATTTCGATTCTGCATACTGTTATGCATTGGGGTATGGTGCAGGAGCACTGCTTCAAAGTGGGAAGACTGGGTTGATATCATCAGTATGTGCTTCTTATGCTATAAAATTGTTTAGTTCAATTGTTCTATTAGATGCATCATTCTAATTTCCTATTTAGTCCTTATTTGGACCAACAGGGCTCATTTTTGAATATCCTATTATTCACACATCCACTATTGTAATGAAATCACTCTATATTTTCCTTGTGTATCAGGTCGGTAATTTGGCTGCTCCAGTTGAAGAATGGACCGTCGGTGGAACAGCACTCACTGCATTGATGGACGTAGAGAGGAGACATGGTACAATACTTGTTCTTCCCTTGATCAATTCTCACACATTATACTACTCCTTGCTTCATCATTTCATTTACTTCATATTCTAAATGTTGAAAATGCATTGAATTCTGCAGGCAAATTCAAACCAGTGATCAAGAAGGCTATGGTCGAGCTTGAAGGTTAGAACTCTGCGGATATACAAACAACAACAACATACCCACTCTGCGGATATAATACTTCTATTCTTTTCCTTATGGTGGAACTCTATTTGTTTCATCCATTCACAGGGAACCTGATTACTTTATATTTCGATACAATGCTGAACTTACCAAAATTGTTTCTTACTGAATGCGACCACAATTCATTCATGTGCAACCAAGAAGACTAATTTGGAATGTATATCCAGGTGCCCCATTCAAGAAATTTGCTTCAATGCGGGAAGAATGGGCTCTCAACAACCGATACATTAATCCAGGTATATTCGCTGTAATAACCTTACTTTCGTTGAGTTTGATTACGGTTCATGAAGCATTTATTATCGATAACTCTGCTGTCACATAATATGACACATTTAGGGTAAAACGGAACATTCTATCTCACCACCTCTAGTAATTTTTTGATGACAGGCCCCATTCAATTTGTTGGTCCAGTGGCTAATAAAGTAAACCACACTTTACTTCTGGAGTTGGGAGTAGATGCTTAGGAGAGGAGATATGAATTGTTTTGAAATACATTTGTTGTACTATGATTTTTTTCGAGTGGGAATGTAAGCACTTAGTGCTTATGTTTTTGAGGTTCTTTTATTGGCTAATGGTCGTTGTGAAACTCGAATTTTGTTTTTAACCTATGCTTGATTACAGATAATGTCAATTTAGTGTGGCATTTGAATAATATAATCCCTTTTAGAAAAAACAAAATTGTTTTCTGCCTCTTATTACCGTGTCTCTTGTTTTTTTCAATTGATTTTCCTTTTAACTAATCTGGCATCTTTTGTCAATTTGTTCTTCGAGTGCAGCATTCGAAATACTTTAGAGTAATTTAGATAAATACTGGCTTTGTAGTTTTAAATACTAACTAATTAAAATTTGAATCTATTCACTTACCATTTGTATTTTGAACTTTATCACCGTTTTTCTCCTTTATCTAATCCAAGCATCCACGCATTCACTCACTCGTTCTAGCCAATTATCTCATCACTCTTTTGGTTTCCTTTTAAAATTTGAAAATGTTATAACTACAACAATAACATTACCCCAATATTTGTTATAACTACAAATTTTCATATAACCCTTAATGAAAAGATTTTATAGCTAATATTTAGTCATCCTTAAGATTATAAATTTTATATTCGCACAAATATTGTATATTTTTCTTCTCAAATTTGATGTTTAGTCAAACTACTTCCCCTAAGTTAAAATGAAAAGGAAGATAACCTTTTATTGCATCTTGAAATTAACTCTAGTATATTTCTAGGTATTAGATTTTGGATGGTTCTAGCTGTCAGGTGGCTTCATTTTGTTGGTCATTTATAATTTTTATTTTTATAGAAAAATTACTATTCTCTCCATCTCATTTTCTTTTTGATCCATTCAAAAAGAATGTAATTTTATTTTAATTGAAAATAATTTAATTTTAAAATTTTATTTTTACCGTTAATAAAATGATTCTTATCACGTAAATATTTAAGAATTAATCATAAATTTTAAAAGTCATTCTTTTTTATTAAATATTTCATCAAATGGAAGGAGACTGGAGGGAGCATTGTGGTCTTTGGTTTTGGCATGAGATTTTGGTGATGAACATACATCACATGAATCAGATGGAGGGACAACAGTTGGTTTGTAAGTATTTTAATTGGACATAAGTGCTTATAAGACTCCAAAAGGCATCAGCTTTCACCAGAATTCATGTAAAAAGGCTTATACTTTGCATCAGAATTTGCCAAGATCCACGTGCTCTACACATTTCTGGTCTCTCACTTTTCCCTCTATTACGACTTCCAATATACTCAAATCTCAATAAAATATACAAAGGATTTAGAACAATATGCAATTGCTTTACGAATATGGTTGTAACGCATTGTTCATTCAGTTGGTAAGAAATTATTTCTTGCTATAACTAAGAAGGAGGTTTTCATCAGAAATATTACAACAAATATCATGATTTTGACAAACTATTGACCATTTTGATTGCAAATTGTACTCTTTCTAAAAATAGTTGTCCATTATACTAAAAGTAGATTTCTAATAACATATTTTTACTTTATAAAATTAAGAGATAATTTTACACTTAGTTTTTTATTTTATTCTTGTCATTAATAATAGTTATTTTTATATTATATTTATCAAGACATTATATAAATTATATTCAAAGGCTGATTTGGTAAATTATTCATATTATTTACTGTTTATTAATTTGTATGCCAAATCAATAATAAACAATTATTATTGGACGAAGAGTATCAAGATTTTTCTATTAATGTTCCATCTTCTAGATGATCTTTTCTTTTTAAGTCTTGTGACCACAAGAAAAAGGAACTATCAATATATGGGTTGTGATGGACAGTTGAGATGACTCCATCCTTCATTAGAGGTTTCAAATTCAAGTCCTAAGTATGAAAAAAAACATTGTTGGAAGTGTCGCTTCCAAATATGCACCGCAGTATACCAGTTAAAATTAATTAAGTTATGATACAGATATCAAATGCTGACCAAACATTTCAAAAAATAAGATAAAAAAATATCAATACCAGATTCGAAGACTAAATGATAACATATAAGTTTATACTTGTGATTTTTAGTCACTATACATAATATAAATAAAAATTTTCTCCTAATTCAAATAGATTATACATGTGACAATATCATTTGGAGAAGTCATATTCTTAATGGAGCAAAAGCTACGAGGGTCAACGTTGTTTTTACATATTTATAATAGTACTGTTTTGTTATGTACTTTCAGAATAGGTTAACTTTATTTGAAATAAATGAACTTATGTAATTGATGTCTACGTTCACATAAATAATTCTCGTCAATTTGACTTTGACACTTTCAAAGTAAATTTCAAAATATTAAATTTATTATATTTAAGGAATTATATAATAAAATTTTCATTTCATTTTTAGTAATTGGCTGGTAGGTATAAATAACAGTCATAACAGCGTAAGAAAGATATGGTTGTCCTCCAACAATCAAAAACAGATAAGACAATTTTGTTGTGAAGACAACCTGGAATACCAAGCTATTCCATGGCTAAAACTTTTGCAACTTACCCAAAAGAAGCGTGCTACGGATTCAGAATTTAAAATTTATGAATTTTTATTAAATTTATAAATTTTTATTCGACATCTATGATTTGCCAAAATATAGGTATTTGTATTCTTTGGATAGCCTGTCCATCAAAATAATAGTTTGAAAAATAAAATATTCTTTAATAGTTATATTGCTTGACTATCTGAAATTATTTTTTTTTTATACTTATTGGTGAAGGTTCAATATTCACCTTGTAATCACCTCTCCTGATTTTTCTTGTTGTACCCTTATGTAGTAAATAAATATTTTTTAAAAAAATAAGCCAAGAATATTATATTTTTAATATAGTATACGTATACATTTTACACATAATTTATATACATTTTAAATTTATTTGGCAAGCGTTGTTAATGTCAAAAGCCCTGTCATGTGTTATATTAATATTATATAGTACATTATTTTAATAAATGCAATATTTGAATAGATTGTATCAATCTTTGTTGTCATATAGTGTCTTATATCAACAATTTGAATGATAAATCTATCAAAAAAGTAGGGTACGCAATAGAATTACTATGAAAAAAAAAAAGATAAAAGACTAAAATAAGATTATTAAATTATAAAAAAAGGCAAGATGAGAAAAAAATATTAAAATAAAATATGATTACACCTAATTAGTCATTACACTAAATGAGACTTTTTGTTGTTACCTAATGATGAATTTAAAAGATACAATATAATAATATTTATGTAACAATAAATAAAAATTATATTTAAACTAATAATATAATATAATAAATAACAACCATCCAAACAAAGTGTTAATTACTCCATGAGGCTTTTTTTTCATTACTCTATGATGTATTTTTGTTTTTACAATAAATTAATTTTAAATTCTTATATTTTATCCTTAATGATATATTCTGTATTTACATGTAAGTCGAAGATTATAATTTTTTTAGTCACATGAATACATTAGACCTGTAGGAAGACTGCACCTACAAATATAGAGTACTGGCTAAGATGTATGGCAGATAATTTTGGGTCCAATTTCTTCCCGTTCTTTTGGATGTGACACTCGTCGCAATTAATATATTTTCTGCATGCATTTACTGCCATGAAAAAATGTGAACAAGAAAAAAACAGAATCTTAGCTTTTTCGTCATAGATTTTAAAGTTAAA
This sequence comes from Solanum ossicruentum, assembly GCA_025774065.1. NCBI lineage: Eukaryota > Viridiplantae > Streptophyta > Magnoliopsida > Solanales > Solanaceae > Solanum > Solanum ossicruentum. The sequence continues at coordinate 19,045,596 of JAOTQR010000045.1, read as the reverse complement.
TATGTAAAAATTTGAGTTTTGAAAATGTGTTTAAACATAAAAAAAAAGTTAAAATTCTTTGAGATAGAATTGACTCTTATACACGACATTACTCTATTGCTTCAAAGACTTTCGGCCATTGCTTTAAACGTACGCAGCCTGATCCTATATTTACAACATAAGTCGACTGTTTTAGGAAGAATTGACCTTTATACATCTCGGAAACATTCTTTTTTTTAAAAAAAAAAGTGAAAAATCATGCAATATTTTGTTTTTGACCTTGTACCTTATATAAAGGTACTTGTAATCTTGTCTAGGTCAATCCTTAGGGTGAATTACAGCTTTTGAAACGTGACCATATTAAATCCATCCATCCCTTCTCTATTTAAATATCAATTTAATCAGCATGATGATAATTATTAACTAACATTAAATATTTGAAATATAAATTACAAATTATTTAATCTTTATTACTTTGAACTATTTTCGATGAAATTTCACAATAACTATAAACAAACTCAGATTTTAATTTATTTGAACCCACTTTTACTAAGGAAATTATCAATATTAGAAACAAAAATTCTTAAATCACAAATCAATAAAAGATTTATTCAATAGCATATGACCTTTTCACCAAATTACTCACTAAACAAAACAAATGGTGAGAATAATAGTAAAATGCTTTTGAATTTTTTCATATGAAAATATTATTTATTCATTTATTTATTAGAAAAATAACTATACACTAGTTGGAAATTTGGAATGTATATTTTTATTATTAGCATCTTTTTCTGAAAAATTGGCAGGAATTGCCTCCCATAAATCCCATCCCTATCTCATGTCTCGTGCGGCTTATAATTTATTCACATAATATAACTTTTTCAAGATTCATCAATTATTCCAAACTTTAATTATTATAGACATACAATATACATATACATATATATATATATATATATATATAGATATATATATTTAAAAGAATTTTGATGAGCTATAAGAACCTCAACTACCTGCATGATGAGGCCACCATACAGTATAAAAGTCAATAATACAAAAGTGTAACATTCACATTTAATTTGAATCATTTTTTGTCTGATCTTGACTTCATTATATTTTAATAATCTTCTCGTATTGGTACACTTTTTATATTTAAATATCTATAGTTTTTCTTTAATATGTATTTAATAATTTACTTATATTAAACATGAAAGTACATGGTGGCAATAATTCAGTTTCCATTAAACAAAATCAGAATCGGACTTTTTATATTATTTTCCCACTAAACCAACTTTTCAAGTACTTAATAAGTAGTACTTTATTTTAGTCTTATCAAATCGAGTTTTTTTTTTATTGCAATTAATCCAATGAATTATATTTTCTTAGTCCATTTTTTCTCTCCCAAATATACATCTACTTGCACTTGGTGTTATCTCTACCTTTCTATTAAAAGAAAAATCTTAAATCATCTATATAATAAACCATACGAAGTGAATATTTGCTTAACAAAAGAAAAAAAGAAAAAGGAAAAGAAAAATTGATTGGAAATAGACCTTCGTTATTTCTCGACTTAACAACAAATATCCAACAAAGAGGTGACAAATTCTAAAGGGTGAAATTTCTTTTATTTATTATTAGGATGTGTGTATATCAATCAATTAATGTAATGGTGTTATTTACAACACTTATTTGGAAATAGAGATTTCTTTCTATTCATTGACCATTCTTTTTTCTTTTCTTTTTTAATTTTGGTGTATAACTGCAGATAAATCCATTTCGGGACATTTAACTTTATTTAAAAAATATATATTTATTATTCCATTATAATATTGAGTTGCTATTTTGAATTTGCAAAAGAAAGTGCTTCATATCGATCAAGACTCCAGGACTCGAATTTTGACTGAGAATGAAAAAGTATTGATGGATATTGTGCTCAACAAGAATATAAGAAGAACAGAGAAAAAAATAAAAAGTTAAAATGTAATTTATTTTATTTTATGTGGTACCTTTTTTGTTGTTTGTCATAAACAGAATGTCGCCTTACTTGAATTGAAAACAATTTAACTTTAAAATTTCTTTTTTATCCTTAATGAAATGATTCTCAACCAAACAAATATCTAAGAATGAGTTTAGAGTACAAGTTTCAAAAGTCTTCCTTTTTCGTATAAAATAGGATGGAGCCACAGAGGGAGTAATAAACAAATATTTGAGATTATAGAATTCATTATGTGTCATAAAGAAATTTAATTTTCTCACATTAATCGAGTTTGTGGATTATGTTCTCCCACAATAAAACAGATATAACTGTTAAAGAAGAAATTGTACCTCTCACTTTATATTAGTAACTTCTGCGAGCCCAAAAATCGTAAATCAAATCACAGAAAGATTGTACTTATTTGTAAGAAAATGTATGCATAAGAATGAGAAATTTTGATACTTGAAAATGAAGTAATCCCCTATATTTATAGCCGACGAAATAGAATAAATAGGTGCAAACAATCTATTGAAAACATGCATGGTGTCTTTTTGGGAAAGAGATATATGTTCAAAATCAGCAGATCCTTTCTACGAATCTCAAATTAATTAACTCATAAATTAATGCAATTAATAAATAATTTCACAGATATATTAATCAGTAATATTAAGGGAAAAGAAAATTTTAAATCAAGTTAAAGTCAAACGATGGTGCGAAAATTACCATGAGAGTGACGGGTTATAGGTTAAAGCAAAAGAACAAAATATATGAATGTACAGAAACAAAAGAAAAAAAGGAGTAATGGTGGCACGTGGCAGTTGCTATCAAGGAAGGAGCTGTTTGTGGGTTATGGCCCCAAACGCAATAAATAGAATTAAAATGATGGTATATTTTTGGCCGCCTTTGCACATGTCAATACAATTATTTTTCCCCACAAATAACATTAACCAAACATATCGCTGTTTAGATTAGTTGGTCCCTACTCACACTTTAAATGATTTTAATTCCACACACACATATAGAGATACTACTATGGCCAAATAGAGCTGTTATGTTTTGGACATTTTTATTTAGCATTTTGTGCACTTATACCCTCTTGCTCCACCATCTTATTTATTTTTTTTAGATTTTTATTTCATATTGAAGCTTCGATTAAATCTGGATTGCACACTGTAACATTTACTCTGAGATGATACTCTCAATAGAATTTTCTCTATATTCGAACTCGAAATTTTTTATCAAGAATGAAATAATTGCATAATTGTGCACCACAACTCATTGATATTTCTTACAAATTATAGTAGAAGAGATGAGAGAACTTTTGGTATCTCAATTATTCACAAATTTGGATGTTAGTTTTTGTAGTATTTTGACAATGTATGTCTAACCTTCGATTAATGGAAGGTGTCTTTATGATCTTTTTAAAATTATATTACTATCAAATAACAATATGAGTCTTACATAATACATGAATAATTAAGTGTTGGGATAATTGATAATCAATTGTTATTTTGTGAATATTCATAAGCAAATATACCAAAATTGCATATTTCGATGAATTGATGGTCAAAGAGTCTTAGTCAAATATCAATAGTTCAAGGATATTTTAGATTTTTTTTATTTATTTATTTGGCTGCCTAGGAGTAAAGACTAGTGCTTTTTATTTTTAATTAGAAATTTTAAATTTAAATCATTCAAAAATATGAAATTATCATTATTTAAAAGTGTGTTATATCGAATGCGAGAATGTCAATTTCGAATGCAAATTTAATTATTTAAGAGAATGTCACTTTGAATGTGAAATTTTTAATTTTGAATGTAAATTTTAATTAATTAAATTTTAATATAAATATCAAATATGTCGAACAAAAAAAATAAAAACTTGCATTCCCAAAGTCGCAATGCAATGAACATGTGAGATAGGAAATTATTGTATACTTTAAAAAAGCATAATAATGAATCTGGATTGTCAACGCAATCATATTTTCCATTTAAGTAACAAACTTCACTACAATTTTTTCTCTTTTTATTTTTCTCTCTTCTTAATTTTGAAAGTAGAGTAGAAGAGGAATCTTTTTATCCATCGACATTAAAGATAAAATTTTATGCTAATTATTATTTGTTTTGTTTATTTTTTTTTATTTTAAATTTTATATTTTTTAGAAGTGATAATAATAATTAATAGAAATATATATCTATTTTTACTTGTTTGTCTTAAAAAATTAAGAGTTAACCTACACTTAATTTTTAAAATTGTAATGACTACCATATATACTCGAATTTTGTTTTGAGCCCCAAATAATAGTCATCTGAATTATCTTTAGAATAATTTTATGTCTAATAATAATTGTCTGCTATATTAAAAATATATCTTCAATAGTAATTGTTCATTTTCTTAAATCAATAAATAATTTTATACTTAATTTTTAATTTATATTCTTCTAATTATAATTATTTTTATATTATAATTTGTAAAATATTATTTATTCTATTCAAAAAAATAAGATAAATTATTTTTATTATTTGTTATTTCTTAATTTCCATTTGAAGATAATAATAAATAATTATTACTCCTTCCATCTAATTTTATATGACACATTTTTCTTTTAGTTCCTTCCAAAAATCACCTTATTTGAATTAGAAACAACTTTAAGTTAAAATTCTTCTTTTACCTTTAATAAAATAATTTTCAACCATATAAATATTTATAAATGATTTCAAGCTATAAGTTTCAAAAATCTTCCCTTTTTTTTAAAACAATATCATACTTAGTCTAAAAGAATGTCATACCTGGTCAGATGATATCACATAAAATGAGACGGGAGAAGTATTACTGAAAATATTTGAGATGTGAAATATATTTTGCATCATGAACACGTAAAAACACTAGATTTTCCCTGGTGGAATAAATGAAAAAGAAAGCTGAACAGTTCAAAAGCATGAGTATATGATCCTCTTACAATGACATGACATCAATCACATTCACTTTATGCCTGTCAATTTCGTTTCGTTCATCTGTCGACTTTCCTAATTTCTTAACATAATAATTTCTTTTATCGATGATATACTAGTGGGAGTGCTTCATTTTAATCAGAGATCTCAGGTTTGAGTCTTGAGAATGAAAAATTTTTTATTGGAAGTGTCACTTCCAAAATGGATCCTGCAGTATAATCATTGAAAATTTAAATAAATTTTAAAAGTTTTTCTTTAAAAAATCTCAAAATGCTAACAATACAAACAAAGAATGAAATAATAAAATTAATTAATTTTAATTAATGGTCGTCATATAACAACAAAAAGTGGCCACAGAAGATAGGATGCAGGGAGTAATGAAGAACTACACACATTATTGCAAGGCTGAATTTCCTCCCTGCAATTTGGAATTTAGTCACCCCCATTCATCATTTAAATAGTAATACGCTTTTCACAATTTTTCAAATCTGTTAACAAATTTTATTTTGTTACACAAATTCCAATATATCACCGATTGAGCACCTATAAAATATAAATACACGATAAAATATTTTTGTTATATCTTTATTTCTGACTCAAATTCTTTTAAAAAATAATGAGTGGGTGTCTTTAAATATTCATTTATAAGTTTTTATATTATTATTTTTAACCATATATATTAACTTCAATAATTCATAAGAACTTCATGCATGTTATAATTCATGTTGATGTGTATACTTAGAATTTGATATATAGTTTAGGAGATTGATTAACTTATCTTCAAGAATTAATTCAATCTATAAAAAGAGCCTGAATTCATTTTCAAGCTATATATCTGAAAAATATGAATTGAGAATATTTAATTTAACAACATATTCATTTTAATAAAATCTGAAATTCTTTATTTATAAATGCTGCAATAACAATGGGACTTATAAGTTATTACTCATGGCTTCCTGTGCGGCGATGTTCATGCAGTAGGTCCTAAATCATGCATCCCTTAAAATTATATTATGTTGACCACGCTAATGTGACAATCTCCTAGGCCATTGTGCCCTAAACATAAAATTGACTTTGGAGAAGGTCAAACTTTCATTTCTTTTCACCTAGTAGTCGTATACCCAATACTTTGACCAAAAAATATGGTTGGGTTTCAACTTATTAGTACTAAAAAAATTAAAAATGAAAGAAAATGAAGGATTTAAAAGTTAGTGTGACATTTTGAAAAGGTTGTAATTTTTTCTGAAGGGAATAATTTTTTTTAAAAAATGTTGTGCATTTAGTGAGTTTAATTTCCTTTTTGAGAAAAATATTTTAAATTCTTTTTTATTTACTGATTTTGAGTATTCGGATATTAAAAGTACTCTTTAAACGTTATTGTTTCTTACCAAAGTTTTAAAAGTTTCAGCTTTGGTAATGCAGATTAGCAATATAAATATTTGACTTCTCCCTTTTTTGTATTTCTTGTATACATTAATTCACATTTTTAAGAAATAAATATAATATATTAAAATCACCCAAATGCACATATATCATTCCATTAATCAATGATTTATTAATTATTAGTATACATTTAGCTTATGGTAAATATACTATAACACTATTACCAAAAATACTCTTAACAAGATTTCATATATAGTATCATATATATACATTATATAGATAAGGTATAATCTCTCACTTATTTTTAAAAAAAAAAATCACAAAGGAGATTATTTTAGGAAATTGTATTCGGATTATAATCATTTTGGTTAGACTAAACTTTATGAATTTAAGAACTTTTTTAGGAAATAAATGATTGTACTTTTAGGTGATATGATAATTAACCCCTCAATCAAGAGGAGAATAATTTTCTGGCGTATTGCATGATCATTAATTTAAGTATGAGTTATTTAACAAAATAAACTATACTAAAGGATATAAACTAGCATTTTTTATTTTTAATTTAGATAATACCACTTCTATGGAAAGAACAATGTCTTTATTAATTAATATTATAATGTTAGATGTTAGACAAATTAATATTAACGATGGGATTTTACTAAGACTTCTTCAGAAAAATCTTTATCCATCTATACCTATATCTATAGTATTATTTATATCTATATACTATAGATATAGAAAATATTATAGATTATGGTGTTTATACATCAGCCCAACCAATGACTATTCATGATTCCATAATTGAATCAATTCCTTACCGGTTCCCTACGAGAAACTTTGTCATTTCTCAAGGTAAAGTGATAAAGATGTATTAACTTCCTTCTGTTCACATCCAACTTCCACCCTACCAACACTCTAGTCCAGATCCTAAACAATGGACGAAAATAAAATTGATAAAAATTATATAGTTTTATTTATTTAATGCGCTACATATTAATTTAATTAATGCACGATATAAAGGAAAATATTAGCACATTAATTTGGTGCTCTATATAATGAAAATATTAATACACTAGATTATTGCCTATTTTGATACTTTTTCAATGTTCAAATAATATAAATATCTGATTTTTTTTATATTTATCCTTTTCTTTGTTGAACTTTTATGATTTATGACTTCATAAAATGGTAATAACAAAAAGCACAGTTTATATTTTATTTGTTCTTAGGATTTGTGCATTGCTTCTCAAATTCAATTAAAATGACAGAAGGAGTATATAAAGTGTTCTTTTTGTTTATAAAGAATGATCATTTTTTTAGTCTATTTTAAAATAAATAATCTTTTTATTTCATTAGTAATTTTAACTTTAACTTTTCACGTTACATATTTAAGATTACATAATTGATGATTATTTAATATATTAATATATTTTTAAAATAAAAAAAATATTAAATAAGTGAGCTATATGTAAATTTTGTTCACCTTTATTTTATTTTTTTTACATCAACCCAACCCCCCACATGCAAAAACTCAACCAACCTTATTCAAATTTCATCTCTCCCCTTATTTATTAATTGTAGGGTCTTTCTCTTTCTCCCTTTCTTTTTCTTTCCTCGTAAGAACAGAAAGGAGAAAAGCTCAAAAACATATAAAGAAAGAGTTTTTTTTTGTTATCTTTAGGAGAAGAAGAGAATGGAAGAGCCTGAAGTTACACCATGCAACGGTGGAAGAAGGAGAAGCTCCGACTCTATCCATTCACCCGAATTCGAGTTTTGGATGGTCCGAAACCCATCCTTTCCTCAACCCAATCAGCTCTCTGCCGATGAGCTCTTCTCCGATGGAGTCCTTCTCCCTTTAGACCTTCTTCAAAATGACCCAAATGCTTCTTCTAATAAAACTGAGCCGGAACAGTCCGGGTCGGGAAGACCCGAAGCTGAATCTGGGGTTGAGCCTTCTGCTGCGAAAGTAAACTCCTCGGACGGAGGAGGTTCTTTCACGTCGTCGAAACGTTGGAGGGATATTTTCAAGAAAACACAGAAGAAAGATTCAGGGGGGAGTAGTAATGAGGAGAATTGTAGAGAGAAGAAAAAGGAGAAGAGGAAAGAGAAGAAACTTGTTGGGGGAAGCAATGGGGTCACTGGGGCTGAGCTGAATATTAATATTTGGCCATTTTCGAGGAGTAGATCTGCCGGAAATGGAGGAAGTAGGCCTCGGGTTACGGCTGGATCCGGATTGGCGACCCGAAAGGTGAGTAGTGCTCCGTGTTCCCGGAGTAACTCCGCCGGTGAGTCCAAGTCAAGGAAATGGCCCAGTAGTCCCAGCCGTGGTGGGGTTCATTTGGGCCGGAGCAGCCCAGTTTGGCAAGTAAGGCGGAACGTCGGCCCAGGATCCGGTAGCCGGAGCTCCGATAACCTCGTGAAAACTGCTGAAAAAGCACTCAGAAAAGAAGCACCCCAGAAAGAAAGCAGCACCAAAAAGGTAGTTAAAAAAGAAACCGGTGAAGGTCGCCGGAAATTGCCATCAGCGGCTGCCAGCGGTGGACCTAAAGCTAGAGTCTTGAACTTGAATGTCCCCATGTGCATTGGTTACCGGAATCAGTTAGGTTGCAGAAGTGATGAAAATAGTGCCATGAATATCGCCGGCGCTGCCACTGGCTCCGCCAGCGGAGTCGGTGGTGATCCGAGTGGTAGCAGCACCGTGACCGGTGAAGGGGTACGTGGCAGCAACTTATTTAATATCAAAAGCCTATTTACCAAGAAAGTCTATTAAATTAATACTGGTAAATCCAAAGTAATTTACACACTTTTTGAATGTGTTAGTGTATCTATCATCATCCTTTCCTATGTAACTTTTTGGTAATGTAAAGTCCTAACTTTTAACGTTTGCAACTCTGCATCTGTGTAATATTTGGACCTCAGTTTGGTCAACTCACTACTATTACACTCTTGCTATTGAAGTTGAAGTGCTTGCCTAGTATATAATTACTTGTTCTGATAATATTGTGTTAATTTGCTAAACTATTGCGTGTTATGGTATGGCACTTGGCACTCGGACTTAGGAATTTGAGGTACAATACCAAGTAGTAAGAAACTTTTAACAGCCATAAATTATGGATACACAACGCCTTTCATTTACCAGTAAACAAAGGGTCCATGGGACGTTGGACATTATTTTCATTCCCTCTTTCGTTACGTTACATCCATAAGTTATTTTTATAGGCACTTTTGTTCGTATATTGTCAATTTTTATCGACTGCCATCCCACATATTTTTGGTTTCATTCAATCAATAATGCCATCCATCTAAAACTAGTTTGTTTTGGTAGATGAAATATCTGCATCTAGTGGGCCTTATCCAAGTTCTCTGCCCAAATCTGAACAACTTTTTATCTCCAACACGAACTTCATCTCCTATCTAGCAAATTTTAGTTGTCCACATGGAGAATGAGATTTGTGAAACTATTAAGGGAGTACAAATTTAATATTCATGATTTTTGAATTCAATATACTACATTTTAGTAATTGAACTATACGGTTGGAGATTTGTGCAATGAGTTAAATAAGATGAGAAATGGCTGGGTTATTTATATAAATAATATGTTTTTTTAATCTAAATTACGAGTTTTAGTATAATTTTAACTATTATCAAATATAATTATACTTTTATTATTAAAAATAACAAGGAGAAAGAGAAAGAGAATCTTTATCTTTACTCTTTCTTTTAAAAATATTAATTAATTATTTAAATTTTGAAATTTAATTTTAGATTTTGAATATTACCCAAATGATATTCTTACTATTCTTTAAACTAAAAAATTTGTTTTATGTAAATACATATATAATGCACCGACACAATTTTAATATGTTAACATATAAATTAAATTAAATAGTGTTTAAATATTTGAAATTCAGATATAATATTTTTTGATATCATTAATAAAAATAAATAAATAAAAACTACAATTGTAATATATTTTAAATTCGATATTTCATATGTATTTATAAACATTTTTTAAGACACGTTGAGAATATAAGTAATATGGAGTATATTTTTTTAATATAAATAATTGTTTTAACATCATTACTAAGAGAAAATA
>JAOTQR010000045.1:18982722-19022535 GCA_025774065.1 Solanum ossicruentum | reverse complement strand
AAAAAATAGCTCTTCATTATATAGGCACGTATAGTTAGTGTACATTGTATAATCAGTGTATACTTTCTATAACTTTTGACAAATTATATTATATAATCATGTATAGTTTCGATGATTTAAGGCGATCTTTTATGTAAATAAAATATGATCTATTTTTTTGTAAAATAATTTTTTTTTGTATATATTTGAAATTATCCCATGAATAAATTTATAACTGAAATTTCTTCTGCATATATATTATTATGAAACTTATATTTCAAATTGATTATCTTATGTTGAAATATATTTTGGTATAAAATCGTGTATTGAATTATCAAGATTTAAAAAATAATTTTATTTTAGTTTTGGTCAAAAAAAAAATTAGACGTATATGACAAAAGTTTTAACCAATTTTTACATGCACTTTAGTCATGTATGAAGTTATGAATCGTGAAATCATATTGAGGTATGTTGTTGTATTTGAAGTTTTAGCTAATTTTTATATGCAGTTCAATCATGAATGACTAATTGCAGAGATACATGATATATTTAAACACTCGTAATTGAAATTAAGCCAATTTTACACACCTCAACAAAATATATTTACCTTGATAAAATTTTAAATAAAAAATGTCAAAAATTTAGCTTTGTAAAATTAATAATTTTAATCGTAAATATTTCAACTTGACCTCAACAAATCATACCAAACTTGAAAAAGTGCCTCGATATTACTACAAACTTGAGCGCCAATAGCTAATAGGGATATTTGTGCCCCTCAACCCATTAATCTCCCAAGAAAATCTTAAGAGAACGGATAACTTGTTGAGAGGTAGAAAAGAATAAAAAATCATAAATCTCACGTTTAAATCACCAGTATAAGCTCCAAAACAACCCATCTAACTCTACCTTGCCAGAAACCTATACTCCTAGACTATCCACATTCAGTCAAGGTGTATATGAATTGATCCAAACACAACAACTTCTGAAGAAATTAAAAAAATTTAACAAAATCATAAAGGGTCAATGTAGATGGAATTTATACAGGAAACAGCGAAAAAGGTGAGTAGAATGTAAATGTAAATACCTTTAATGTAAATGTAAATACCTTTAACAATTTTGTTGGTGCCTCTAATGTTGTAAGCGAGCATGTCTCGTTTTCCAGGTCGGATCTTTGGCATGGCAAATGTGAAGGAGAGTTTGGTTTTGCAATGTAGTCTAAAAAGGGGGTATTTTAGATAATTTTTTGGGAGAAAGTTTGTGCATTCAAAAGGGAAGAAGCAGATGTACTTCAATTCTCATGGATGCTTCTCGAATAGTGTGGCATTGATTTAATTTCTCTGGAAAAAAAATGAAGGATTCTTTATAAATCCAAGAATTTTTTATTCTATTTATTTTGTAGGTGACGGGTATGGTGGAGTAAATTAAGTGGTGGGTAAGGCGGAGTAAACTAGGCGGCGAATTAAACTAGGTAAAATTATGAATGACGTGTTAGTTCATCATCTTTTGGCGTGACAGACTAAACTAGGTAAAATGATAAATGACGTGTCAGTTCGTCGCCTTTTAGTGTTGCGGAGTAAACTAGGCGGTTAGTGTGGCGGAATAAACTAGGTAAAATATATGAATGATGTGTCAGGAAGAAGCTCATTCGTTTCCTTTTAAAAAAGTTTTCAAACTAATGCTACGTCTTTTACGAAGGTGCGGGAAGTGGGATTAAGCTGACGTTAAACCTCGATTTTTGAAGCAATGTCATGTGTTTTACAAGAGCGTTATACTAACAGTACTAGTGCTCGATTTTCGATGAAATATCACTTGTTCTACGAGAGCATTATGCAAATACTAGTGCTTGTCTGGATGGACAAATTTTGGATCGTTAGATTCGAAAGACAAATTAGCAAAGTTAATAATGTACTAGTGTATGTAAAAACTAGTTTTTGGACACATATTTTGCACGTAACGTGCGTTACAGGTTAATTTTTATAAATATGTTAAGTAATAAAATGCAACAATTATAATAATTCTACAATAAAAAAACACCAAATGAGAAACATATTTTGACATTGAAAATTAATTCATTTTATGCAACCAACACTAGCTTTTGATCTTTGATTAATAGTTGACAAACTTTCAATAAAATCGCAAATGGCTAATTTGAGCCCAATAAGAATGCAGACTTACGACAATAAAACATTCATAAAACATTTAAATTTAAAAAGTCTAAGGGAGAGAAAATACATAAACAAATATAAGAAAATAAAGAAGAAGAAAAAAAATAATATATACGTCCTTCTAAAGATGTTGATCATAATAATATAGATGAAAAAAAATACAAATTAGTACATAATTTTTTGAGTTCCTAGCTATCCTTTCTCCCATATCCAATCAAATTTCAAGAGTTTTTTTCATCTACTTTAACTATAGAACAAAAATAATAAGTTTAGGTTGAAGTCTGAAATAAAAAAGATGAATTTATATAGACGAAAATGAAGAAATATCATAAAAAGATATCTTAAAATTTTAAATAAATATTAAGAGATTATAAATATAAAAAGAATAATAATTGAATATACAATAAGATATAAGTTATGAAGATCAATAATTAAAGAAAATAATAAATAAATGACGAATCATGTAAAAAAGGCATCATTGAATATAAATTACTAGTGAAGCGGGTGTCGTTCTTTATTAATAATTAAGAGGGCATTATCAGTAGCCATTTTGCATATTTGCACCCTTTTAAATTATTGAAATTATTTATTTAGTTATTTTATCCATCAATCTCGAATCGAATGGAATTAAAGATTCACTATTTTTTGGCTTTGGAGTATGATGAAATAAAGTTAAATGACTTTTTAAACTGTCTGCGCTTCTTTCAATTGTGAAGTAACAATTAGTCAATGCAACTTTCGACGCTCATCATGGGTCATCCGGAAACAATTGCGCTATATTTTTAAATATAGGGGTCAGGCTACGTACATCCGACCCTCTCTTACCTCGCAATGGGCGGGAGCCTTTGAGACATTGGGGTAACGTTGTTGTTATTTATTTATTTATTTATCACAATGAATAATACTTTATCTACATAAATTAGTATTCTCTTCATCTTAATTTATTTGTCATGATAAGATTTGGTATAACCATTAAAAAAGTCAATTAGAAGTGTTGTTTGACTAATATACTCTTTATAAATAATTAAATTTTTATCTTTACATGTGTCTCTTAATTCTAGAGTAATTAACTTTGAGGGCAAAAAAATTAATTTGCTCTTGATTATCCAAATAACAATTATTTATAGTATACATAATAAATAAATTGAAACGGAGAAAATATTATTTACTAGAGAAGTTGCTGAAAAAGTCATGGGAAAAGAAAAAGTTGAGTAAAAATTAATATAAGATTACTATTGTTACAGATGATGAGTATTATTAAATTAGTTATTTAATGAAGTCCAAATTTTGTTTATTGCGTAAAACATCTTTTGAAACAACAAATTAAGAATGAAAATTTTGAATAAAACCAAACATGTCGTATATAATCTCTCTTATAAACTATACTGTATTTTTTTATTTATATAGAAGAAGCAAAATGCAACAAAACAATTTATTATGTATGTTGAAACTCATACTAGGATTTTCTGCAATCAAACTGTGTTTTTATTTATGTTGAAACTTTTATAAGATTATTTACCTTATTTATTAAATCAAACGACTTCTTGAATGCATTTACTTTTATAACTATTCTCATTTAATTTTATATTTTAATTTGATTGAGAATAAATTTTAAACTTATAAAAAGGTCATCAAATTTTATAATTTTTAAGCTAAAATATTTTTAAAAATTTATATTCTTTAATATATCACGATAGATCTAAAAATAAAGTAATTATCAAATATAGAAAGTTACGAACATCTTTTCTTAGACCAACTTAAAAAGAAATAAGATATTGTTACTATATAAAATTAAAAACTAAAGCAAGTTATGATACTTTTGATTATTTATTATTACTCTATGATAAAGACAAAGGTGTGAGACTAAATTATGATTTGCCCAAAGTCAACGACCACTGAAAATGCTACAAAGCATGGAACTGATTTCACTCACATATTAATTTTATTGTTTAAAATAGAATATTGAAATCCATTGCAAATTCCTCATTTTATTCTTCTAAAAAGGAACAAAAGACAATAATCTAATGAGAAGTAAATTCTGACAAGCATTAACAGCATAAGCTATTTCAAAGGAAAACTTATATAAGTATATCAAATCTAAAAAATATTTAACATTTATAGTAAACTTATAATGAATAATGCAAAATTTATTATTAAAATAAATATAATATATTTTAAAACACTTGTACATATATTTCTCCAAACCCAGTGACAGTGTTATCAATTGGACCTGAGGCCCACTTCTGACGAAGGCTTCCTATATGGGCGTTTTGTTCAAATGTGAGTTGGGCTTTTCTTAGTTCCGTCACACTCCTATTGTGGATTGGGTCTTTTAATTATTTGCAAAATGAATTTGTTATACATTGAATAAATTTATGAACATTTTACACAAATCTTATACTTTTTAGAGTCAATTCAACTAAAATCAAGTTTTTTTATAAATTATCAAAAATCTCTTTATTTTGATAAAAAAACGAAATTAGTGATTCATGTTGAAAAAGTAAGAGAATTAAGGGATTTTAACTATGATATATGGAAAAGTAGGAATTGTAATTTGTATCAATAAGTGTTTCAATTTTGTAATATTTAAGAATTTTTTGTAATTTTAAAAAAATTAGGTATTATATGAAATTGTGTAAATATAAGTTGTGCATTTTTATTATTTTTAGTAAATACTGCAAAAATGAAAATAAAATAGTGCATTAACAGGTATTACAAGAGGATATATCATAGAGGTGACCATAATATTATAAATAGCTCTAGCTATTACAAGTACTTTTATGGTCAAGTTAAGAGTTGATCATGTCACAATAATAACAACTACATGCATACAAGTAATATGCAAATTAAACATCCTTGATAATAAAAGTTACACAATCTTGAAATATCACTTAAGTTCAGAGGAGAGATGGTGTCATATCCATTGGGAAATGGTTAGCCAGAACATTATCCATATAGTAATGTGGATGAGCAGCATCCATTACAACAAACTGTATATCTTCAGATGGCTTCCAATGCCTCTTTCTTTGATTTATAAACCAGTTGTTTATTTGCTTCTGGTCCAATCCAGTTGACTCGGCTAGTGCCAACTTCTGGGATTCCTGTTAACACAAAATAACGTGAACTGAAATATACTTTCAACCAGTTATAGCAGGCTATTTACTGCATCTTAAGGGTTACTCATATGAGCAGTAGCTTACCTATTGTTGTCCATCATGTCAACCTGACGGTGTAAAATAAACTATACTACGCACACAAGTCAAACCACCCTCGTCCTAATTGACATATACATCAAAACATCAACTTGTCTAATAAGGCGAAAATATAAGGTCTCTGAGTGAAATGATCACTTTTAGTAGAGCAGAACAGGTATTGAGGTAACGTCGTGCTTATTTATGCATCAGTACATTAATATATGCATGTATTTCATGCTTCAATAGAAAGCCATATTTTGCTATTCCAATTTATGTAGCATTGTTGGGATCGCCCAGAGTTTAAATAATATATATTTTTTTAAAATATAAACTTATGTTAGGCCATAGCATTTGTGTAATATATAAAAGCATCTAATTAAGGGTGATACAGCAAGTCTAAAAGGGACGAGTGAGGGTAATACCGATGGATATGGCCATTTCTTATGTCGGTTCCACCAGTCCAGCAATTGTTGTCTTGCTTCTTTAGGCAGTTTGCCTTTCTTCCTCTTCTTCATAAACTCCTGCTTAAGGCTTCCTAAGTAACCGCTGTACTTGCGCAACAATTGACCCTTGAGTTCTCTATCCTCGGCCTGAGGGTCGATGAAACTGTTGTTCACGTCAACCTCTTCATCAGATGATCCGTTTCTATCCATTGCCTCACCTAGGGCTACAAGTTAAGGAGGTTAATTGCATAAAGCATTCTCCATATAAAAAAAAGAACTTGAACCAAGAGCAACTACATACAAATATGAGTTGGTACTCATAATTCATGATACTAAAATCACTAGATATTAGGATATGCTACAAGCTTTAACCAACGGCACAGAACCTGGGGATCAACACATAAAACCAATTCCAACCCCACTTTCAAAGCCCATATAGTTTATGCAAAAGAAAGGTTGGTCATATCAATGCATGAGTATTACAACATCAGATTTGTATTTAACTAAGTACAATAGAATAGCCACTACAACAAAAGAGACTTGGTAGGATTCTCCTTTTAGCGGCTGTTGAGTTAACATGATTGCATCCAGAGTCACTAAAATTTTCAGCGACATGTATATAAGTGTTGGTTATAAATATTCATATTATACTACATTCACATACTGTTGTAAATTATAGTATAGTGAGAGAGTCATGAGTAGGCTAATGTAAATCCTATACTTACGTCCAATCAACTTCTCTGTATCATTTGCCCCAAGGTTTTTATTTGAAACTTTTAGCAGTTTCTTACACTGAATACCAAAAGTACACTTTAATATAACACAATCACAAAATAAAGAAGGATTTATATTTCACTATACATCTAGACAAAGTATCTGCACGAAGCTTATAAACATTATGAGAAACTTAAGAACGATTACTATCACCAATCATCAATGTTGCTATAAGTTCAAAAATAACAAATTTCTTCGATTGTCTCATAATTGGAAACAATTAAAAACTGCTTGCTTTTTGTAGACTCCTCAAGATTCAATTTCATATCCACTGTGGGTCCTTCAAAAGGCCCATCAACTACCAAACAAGTTCTTTCAGGCCATAGACAATAACTTCTAGTTTACTTTCTTTGTCTACAATGTGAATAAAAAGTCCAAGTAGAGAAATTTCCATAGAACATAGACTGAATAAGAAAGCACTTGTCTACTAGCATACAAACAATTAGTACAATGAGATCAAACTAAGCAAGCCAGTGTTTACCAAGATGAGCTTTACCCAAACACTTATTAAGTTAGACATTTGCCGCACCCAAATAAAAATTGAATAGATTATCGAATGAAATGTACTGACTACATGAATCAATAAATATCAAAAGAGTTGCTCAAATTACATTCAAGTTGTTACGAATAGAGCAAGTGAAGACGAGCAAACTATAGTTTCATTCTCCTCATCTAAGGGTAATGTCAAATCCAATTATTATAACAAAAGTACCAACACATCAATGAGGTTATATCAATTATCACACAATTCAATCAAAGCTACAAACCAAATCAAGAGTATTTTTATGGGTCCCTCTACGAAAAAAGGTGCAATTCTCAATCAATTGTTTTGTATCTTTATATTCTATAAAGAAGACATTAAGAGGGACCTCAAGAAATCATGTCAAAAGATTTGAATCTTTGTGTGATACCGCTAATCATTCAGTTAATCAACAACTTCCTCCAAACCCATAAATGAAAATAAGCACAAAAGTTTAAAATTCAAACTATATTCAAAGTACAAATTACTACCATTAGATGAAAGTTCATAGCCTTCCAAATGTTTATTGATTTTATACACTTAACATCTAAGCCTTCATAGATATGAACAATTACTAACAAAACCAATAGATTCAACACATTTTATCAAAAACCTTGGATTTACATGACCTTAAACTAACACTACTTAACAATCACAATAGTTAAAGAGAATGATTAGAATTGTATATAACGACTGTGCAAGAATTTACACTTTCAGAGTAATTTAACAAGTTAGATAGTAGTCCCATTTTATGAGGCACCATTTGACTTGGCCCGATGTTATGATCTAAAAAGGGAATTTTAATTATAAATTATTTTTAATCCTAATAAGGTGGCATTCTACTTGGGGAAGACTAAAAAAGTGGGTGCTACTTTTAACATTTGTTTAGGGGTTACCAATCAATACTATTAATGAGAGAAACGTGCAGTCACCATTTTAAAAACTTAATGATCTCATATTTTGTGCAAAACATGAAATAATCTACTTCTTGCAACAACGTACCGAGTCTATTATACAAATGGAATATGAGAAATATGGTGTATATAACATTACCCTTTACCTTGTGAAGATAGGATGAAGGTAGGAAGAATGATTCTAAAAGACCCCAATATAATAAAGGGTAATGTTATATACCCTTGTGAAGATAGGGCGAAAAATAAAATTCTTTAATATAATTTTGAAATCCAAACTTCATTATCTGGATATGCAAGACTTTGATTCAGTAAACTAGGGTTATCATATTATTAAATCAGGAACTAGTGATAATTAAGCTGTGATTGGCACATGATAAAACAAATAATACCTGTACATGAATAGTCGAAAAGAAATTGTGATTAACTGTTCTCAAAAAACATTAAAAAAATCTCAAAAAATCCCTAGGGTCATTCCAAATAAAGAAACAAGACAAGTTGGTTTCTTCTTTAACATTACAAACATCAAGTTTGAAATGATTAACAAGGGACAAATGTATGTTGCTGTTTACACCTCCAACTTGTACCATACGAGAAGATGAACATGTAGAAGAACAAAATATGATACCTATTCACTGAGACAAACAAAACAAATTAAAGAGTCATTGTTTTATACACATTATACTAAAATAAAAGAACAATAAAAAGATTTTAGTAGTATTCCAGAAGGTAAAGGAAATAATCTGCATATGGAATTGAGCTTACTTATAGTTAATTAAAGACTGATATCATTGGAAACATGCACATGCAGAGGACATTAATTTAAAGAGAATAAACTCAAATAAACAGTTAGGATGTGAAAAGAATAAATGTCACCCATTTTAAGAAATGAAAAAAATGAAATAAAAGGGAAATTTGATATATCACCAGATTCATTAGGTGCAAGAGTAAGAGCTTTGAACTGGCACTCAATTCTTGAAAGAAAAACCATGGCTTCCTTAAAGGGTTTTGAGAGTTCTTGTTCATACTTAGTCAGCATCTCACAATAAGCCTCCATGAACTGATCCAGTGCAGGATCTTCTCCAATGATTCCACCACCACTACTGCTACCTATTCTTGCTGACGTGGCACCTAGTTCTTCCAGCCTTGCCACCACTTCCGGCGGAGCTCCTATCTGCATATACATACACAATATTTTATGAATAGGTTTTCTTCTCACTGTCCTTTTCATAATTTAGTTTTCAGGGGTTTTGGGAAAAAGATAACTTTTTATTTTAGCGGAGAGTCGCTCTCAAGGTATAAAAATTACCAAAATTTCAAGAAATGTTGAAACCCATGTGACAAAGATAGATCTTTTTTTAGTTTGCTCTTGATTTTAGTCTTAAAAGATGATATTTTTATTTGGTGTTGATGGGGTGGGGTATGAAAATTTCACCTTTTGACAATTGAGATAAGCAGACAAGAGACGAGGGTAGTGAGGATGAGCCATAATCTTTGACTTGATGGAAGAAGAAGAGTTGTCTTCATGAGGATTATTGTTGTTGTTGTTGTCCATGAAAGGAAGAAAAAGGATATTGTTGTTGTTGCTGCTTGTTTCTGCATTATTATTGTTAGTTAAAGGAGGAGGAGGCATCATCATCATCATTGGAGGAGGACATATTGTTGCATTTCCATTTCCAGTGTTGTTGTTGTCATGATCTCCATAGCCCATCATCATTAAACAAGATGTGTTAGTATTTCCACTAGAACCCCCTTCCATTATTTGATTCTTGAGTCTTGATTTTTGTTTTAATTTTCCCTATGAAACCATCAGTCTCACACAAAGAACAAAAAGAAACAAAAACAAAGAGAGAGGGAAGACTACTCTGTTTAATAGTAAATCTCTCACTTTTTGAGGCAGTGGAAGTGATCTCCCGAGTTTTATGCTTACTGATATCAGCCTTTTTTCACAGTAAATCCTTAATGGAATACATAGTTAGCAATACTACTAGTCAGAAAAAGCAAAACCCCTAAAAATTCTTCTTTTTTTTTTCCAAAGTCTAAAAAGTAATTAAGAATAGGGTCGTCTTTTCTTCTCTCTCTCTATGTCTACAAAGAAGGAGAGAGTTTCTATGAAAAACATGAAGGTGTTAAAGAGTTGGCTTGTATTTGGATGCAAAATTTTTACCTTTCCAATGAAAACTCATACCCCCTTTTTCTTGCACTGCAACTGAAACACTGCAATTACTGTCAATATCCCCTCCCTTCCACTCCTAGTGAGAGAGAGACAACAAAGTTAAGTCTAATTTTTTACTAGTATTATTAAAGAATGATCAAATCGAGGTGCAGTGTAGTTTCTTCTGTGTTTTTATGTGTTTCTTCTGCTTATTGGAAAACAGGCAGGGTGAATTCCTTACCAATATTACAAGTTAAACACCTATTTGTCCCTTGTTCATTTATTATGATTCTTTTTGCTCCTTCTTTATACCAGTAATTACTTCAAATTTAAAATTCCATTAAACTACAAATTATTTTAGGGATCGTTTGGTGTGAAGGATAAGAACATTTAATCTTGAGATAAAAATATAGTGACCTTTAAATTGATGTTTGGTTGACAAATCCAAGATAACTTATCTGGAAATTGATAAATAGTACCAGGATAAGTTATATCTTTTCTTGGGGGTATAGTAACCCCGGGATAACTTATCCCGGGTTAACAAGTATAAATGACATATGTATCCTTTCAAACATTTTCTATATCTCATTTTGTATATTTATTTATATTTGCATTATTTTTCTAATACAATGTATAATTACATTCAGAACATTCACTCCTTATTTTTATGATATTTCTTCATATTTTCTATTTAAAAATTATACTATATAATATAATTTTTATTGGCTATTTTTTATATATATATTTAACTTTTTTATAAATCTTTTTTATTTTAACAAACTTAAAAATAGAAGTTCCATTTTAAAATTAAATAAAAGAAAGCTTTATTTTAAATGCATACCATGTGTGCATTTTTGTTTCAAAAGATGAATATTGAATAACTAAAACTATCAAAGAAAATGCATAAAAAAAACTAACAAAGTGAAGAGTATTTTTGTAAATAAACGACATATTCTTAAAATTTATGCAACAAACCAAACATCCAATAAGAAATAATATCTATATAATTTATCCCATTATTATTAATCCCGACATAATTTATTTCATCATAACTTATCTCATTATAATTTTAGTTCAAACCAAACGACTCCTTAGTAAATTAATATATATACTACTCTAGTAAATTACAGAATAAAACGTGAAGAATAATTTGCTATGTAAAGTTTCACATCAACAAAGTTTAAGAATTGATGTAATTATCAAGATATCAATTATTAATTTATTAATTATATAGTTTAGTAATTACTGTAGTTTGTTTATTTATGAAAATTTAATTTTAAGATTATATTAAAAATTAAACTTAAAATTTATATTAGATAAGTAATAATTTGTATGAATAATATTAAATTAAATATTAAAATATATATTAATTTCAAAAAATATATTAATTAAAAAATATATATTCTTAAATAATACGGAATATTATTCTTATTATCTAGAGAGAGAGAGAGAGAGAGAAAGGCACACAAGAAAGGTGTGATCTAAGTGGATATAGGAGTAAAAAATCATGAAATTCAGGACTTCAGGAAATTAAGCTACCGCTTCGTCGTAGATTTTTTGGGATTTATTTTTTAAATATAATTTTTTTTTCATATAATTTGATCAGTTTGTAAAAATTTCATCTCATTTTTGAATGAAATTATATATATATAGTGTAATAACTGTTGGAATTATTTGGAGTGAAGTATAACATTTAATAATTTTAGAATAAGATGCAGGATTATTTTGTTTAACATTTGGTTTGAGGTATTAGGTAATTTTTAGATTATTTATCTCATTATTTATATTTTGATAATGAGATAAGTTATCCTATATACATGATGGAATAACTTATTCATGAATAATTAATTTTAGAATAAGTTATTCTCCATCAAAAGACACATTAAGGATATATTCATTATTTTCCTAGAAAAATTATTTATTATTTTTTTGATTAATTAATTACATGTATTTCTTCTTAATATCTTTTTTGGCAGGTTATCCAAGAATGCTTACTTATAAAATCAATTTTAATTAAAAGATATATATATTTCAACACTCAATACTTATCAATTATTTTCAATCAGTGACTTCAGTTCTTATATTAATTGAAAATTTGGGTTCTCTTCATTTCTTTTCTCCAAAATAGAAATCTAATTTAGATGATAGAGACATTTTATAAATTTAAATTATAAAAAAATAGAAAAATTGAAGTGTGTATAGATTCACTTAAACAGCGTTTTGTAGTAATAAATAGGAGTAGTACTTGTTTTTTTTTTTTGAGAATCAAGTTTAAATTTGCGAACTGATAAAAATGAAAAAATTATATATATATATAAAATGAGTGTTTGGAATAAAATATGTGGAGAAATATTTACCCTATTGGGATAGGGAACTATTAACTTTATTGTCTTCATCTTGTTCTACTTCTGTACATGAGATTGAAATAATATATGATATTTCACACTTGAATGGCCGTATATATAATTTTGTTTTCCTATTCTTGACAAACAGCATACTTCATTTCCAGATATTCTGTTCAGTTTATTTTTTGCCTTCGGCGCTATGATTATCTTATGGCATTATTTGGTTTTTGTATAATTACAATAATCCCCACCTATTTCCATTTTAATGCAAAAAATGTAACTTGGACACTTTGTCTCACATTGTTTTTTACTTCTTTAATGGGAAAATGCTACGTACCCCACCCCCAAAAGAATCTTGAAAATCGAACACCATATATATGTATTTTTGAGGTCTTTAATTAGTCAAGTCAAGTCTACATCCTGTATCCAAATTTATTGACAGTGTTACGCTAGACATTTTATAATTTCATATTTAAATACACAAATAAATTTTTTATATTTTATTAAACGCTATTACATAAAGAAATTTGTCATTTTTCTTATTTATACATATTGGTCTAGATAAATCATAAAATATTATACTTGTTTCAATTAATGTTATTGTATATACTAAAAAGATACGATATATTTTACGTGAATAACTTTTTTATGTAAGGAACTCTAGTAAATGTAAAAAATAAATTTTTATAAAATATAAATTGAAAGTATATAACTTAAATATATTTCATGTGTTTGACTACTTAATTAAAACATATTATTTAAATAAAATTTATTAACAAATTAAAGAATTTTCCAATTTCTATATGTCCGGACAAATAACAACTAACTCCATCTATTTTATTTTGCTATCAATAACATAAAGAAACTGAAAAGATTGTGTTGCCGAGTTCTTCATTTTATTAACGTGAAGGGTTCGTTTGATTTAAGGGTTAGTTATGTAAGATTAGAAATATTTGAAATTAATTATATAAGAAATGGTAATGTATGAGTAATAATGTAAAAATTATATATAAATATGAGAATCTCACAATTGGAGAAAAACATAAAAAATTTCTAACTCTTGTATTATTTTATTAATTGAGAAGATTATAGTTCATAAACAAAGAATCAAAATATTAATTAAGGCGTCAAATTAACAAATTACAAATCTTCATGTACCATTTCAAAAAATAATTATAATTATAATTGTAAAGTTTCAAATGCATACAATTTCATAAAGATTCATCGACTCAATAAATCAGCAAAACGTTCCTTGTTATGATCATCCACATGGATACAATCTACACGCCAAGCATGAGTTTATTATTACAATGTTTAAAATTATGATTTTTTTTCTGCAAAATATAAATTTAATAAGTCAAGTTATAGTTTTAAAAATATTTAAACACAAATCGAGATTTTAAAATGAAAATGGTCAAAAATACTTCTAAATTATTTGAAAAAAAACAAAAGTATTCTTCTGTTAGATTTTGGCTAAAAATATTCCTATAATTAAATTTTTTGATTCAAACATACCTCTCTTTAACAGAAATGGAAAAGGGCCAAAAATTCCCCTGCACTATCAGAAATTGAGCAAAAATACCCTTTATTAGTTTTCAACTCAAAAGTACCCCTTTGCTAAAATTTTAAAATTATCATTTAAAATAATCCTCTTCCATAAAAAATTGGGTCCTTACTAGTTTTCAAATAGAATTTTGTTAGAAATTTGAGTAGTCTAGATTCTTACTGTATTAAAAAAATAGCTTTCGCTTATAATTGCAATTGAATTTTCTTTTGAAAATGATAACATGTGTTAATTATTGTGTTGCATTGCTATTAGAAGCACAATAACTTTTATACAAGTAACAAGCTTAGTAGGTTCAGAAATTTTGTAGAATGATCCTATTGAATTCGAGAAACGATGCTCAAAGATGAAGAAGAAGAAGAAAAAGAAGAGGAAGGCAACGATGATAGCGAAGATGAATCAATGTGATCATTCAAGATCGATTTTTGGAGACATTTGCAAGTGAAGTGAGTCTCTTTTGATATGAAAAGAATAGTGTCGCACTTAATATCCAAGGAAAAAAAACCTCTTGGGTACCTTAATCAGGTTCAACATGGACTGATCGTGTGACAATACTTTTTGTCCAGCTCTCATGTATAGTGTCATTTTTCCTAGATATACAGAGGGATATTCTTTTGTATAATTTTTGCGGAGGGATATTTTTGAGTAAAAAATTAACATTATTTTTGCTTCATTTTTTATAATTCAAGAATATTTTTAAGTCAAAATCTAATAAAAAATATTTTTATTTTATTTTAAATAGTTTGAAAATATTTTTAATAATTTTTAAATTGAAAATAAAGTTCGGTGGGAATTTCACACTCAAATAGATGCTGATTTCAAATCAAATCTTCAAGAAGGATCTCAATTCCTATAATAAAACACCCACTAAGCTCACTACATGCTTAATGCAATACTTTGACTTGATTGGATGCAGAACAAACTTTTTTTTAAAAAAATATATGATTTAAATAGTGATGGTGTAATTTAGTACAAATTCATTGAAACTCAATATTTTTCAGATAATACAAATATAAATTTATGTATAGAATTATAATAAACAATAATAAAAATAAATTCATAAGTTTAAGAATATAATCGATTTAAAAATTTAAAAGTTAAGCATATAAAGTTTAAATCTTGTATCAACCTTAAATTTAAAATTAGAGATTTGATTTTGCTGTCCTCATTTAAATCTTGATTTTAGTTTTATGTGATTCTTATTTTATTTATTTATTTTTTGCAGAAAATTTCATGATGTAGCAATTAATTAGATTGCTTTTATGATATAT
The DNA here is from genome assembly GCA_025774065.1 of Solanum ossicruentum. Classification (NCBI taxonomy): domain Eukaryota; kingdom Viridiplantae; phylum Streptophyta; class Magnoliopsida; order Solanales; family Solanaceae; genus Solanum; species Solanum ossicruentum. Next base: position 19,007,214 of record JAOTQR010000045.1, on the reverse strand, counting down.
AATTATTATTTTTTAAAAAATACCAAACACAGCTACATTCTGAATTTTGTCGCAAATGCACAACGCATAGACAATGTGATACTATATTAGGTGACACCTACTTGGTACAACTTATACTCATCATCTGAAATACAGTTCTACAACTTTATTGCTGCTATGATTTAAATCCGCCTAATAAAATTGACATACATCATTCAAATACAATTAATATTCATTGACTGAGTACAATTATATTAACAGTGGCAGAGTTAATATTTTTCATCAAAGGTGTTCATATTTTTAAAATATAAATGATGATTTTTATATTAAAGGTGTTCAAATATAATTGATCGAGTATAGTTATATATATCGCTTTTTCAAATATAATTGATCGAGTATAGTTATATATATCGCTTTCTCTAGTATAATTGATAGGCGCTTGTTATAGCTCTTTCAAATGCAATGGCAAGTGTTTGATGAATTGATATGTTAGTCTTCTCATAAAGCAGAGCAATAAATAAAGTGAGACAGAATAACGAAAATATTGGATTGAAGGGCAACATATTTGGATCGAAATGAAAATAGAAAAGCACGAGTTGTCTCCAATTAAATTTACAAAGGTAATTAAATGGAAAGTTGTGTATATCATCCATCATAAGTCTTTCATCTATCCCATCTTAGTGTAATTATTTCCTGTAAGAAAATAAAGTGCCAGTTTCAGTTTCAAAAAAGCTGCTTAGCTCGTGGGACAGTACGAATGTCTCTTCTAACTTCTATTCTCCCATCCTCTTTAATTACTACTACTATTATCTTTCTACCACACTAACCCAGAAAACACTTTCTCTATACTGCTCTTTTTATTTTATTTGATACTTTTTTTAATATATCTAAAAAATAATAATTTAATTTTAAAATTCTCCTTTTGCTCCTAATAAAATGATTTTTAATCACATAAATATTTAAAAATAATTTCAGTCATAAATTTTAAATGTTTTTTCTAAATGCCGCGTCAAGTTAAACGGTGCCACATAAAATAGGACGGATGGAATAATTACCGAGCATGTATAATTAGTTTTTTTTAAAATCCATTTTTTAGTTTTTTTTTAAAAATAATGACCGCTTTCTTTTTGTGGCAATAATATTTTAGTTTTAGCTTTCAAAATGACATGTTTAAGATCATAAAATTGAACAATATTTTAGTATTTTTGAGACAATTTTAATTTAAGATCATAAAATTAAAATTTTTTTTCTTAAATATCATATTAAGTCAAGCTAGATTATACTTTTTGAAATAGAGAAAGTATATAAAAATTGATTTGGATTTTTGATTGGTTGAAGCCTTATTAATAGTTCACTTTTAATTGTCATGTCTCATTTCATTAAAAGTTAATTTTACTAATATTAAACATTAAATTAATTTAATATTTAAACCTTATACTAATAAATACTCTCAGACCCCACTTGTGGGATATCACTGGGTATGTTGTTGTTGTTGTTATACTAATAAATACTATCAGTTGACATTGTATTTTCTAGATTAATATAATAGAAAATATACTTTAAAATATCAAATTACAATTTAATTTAATACTTGAAATAGAATTAATAAGTGAAAATAAATAGAGAGACCAATATCACCCCTGATACGAAATATGAAGGTGGAGAGGATGAAATCGAACAATATATATGTTGCTGATAGTGCAGAAAAGGCATCTTCAGTAAATATAAATGAATTTTAAGACTATTTTAAATCTAAAATTAACAAGCACGAGGCAGATCGCGAAAATCACCGAATGGCTCAAGTCTCGGGGCTTTTCTGATGGTCTGGCCATAGAAATTTATCTAAAACTCCATGACAATGCAATTAATAGAGGTTCAATCCTCAGACGGTGCATATAATTGTATAATTTTAAAAACAGAGTGTAATCTCAAAAAATTATAAATATCAACTTCTATTCTATATCTATTGATTTCTTTTAAAAAAACATAATTTTTAAAAAGTTAAAAATATAAAATAAAATAAATATTTTAAAATATCAATTTTGGCTCACAAATTTTAAAGAAATCTAGTACTTTCTTTTTGAAGCTTTATGCCAAGTTGGAGCCAAAATTATGGATAATATTAAACAAGTAGGTACCATAAAGTAGAGTGTAAAGAGCGTAAGTACAAATGTAAAAAGTTGGGACATTAAGAAGTTATAGGCACTGTTATCCCTTGGCTCATACAATCGTAGGTTCAGTGGATAGCTGTGGCATTAGGGCTAGCTAACTAGAGTTTAAGTGGTTCTTGCATACCAATATACATACAGATATACATTATATATACGCAAATCCATCACCATATGCTAACAAGAATAATTACATGTTTCAAATTGCGATATGAGATTATTATTTTAAATTAATATTTAAATATATGATTGGAGATTTCTTAGATTTTTTATAAAGTATGATTTGGATTCGAAAGTATGATTTTAAATTTTTATAAATGTAACACTTGATCCATATGTTTATATTTTGTAAAAAAAAACTCATCATTTTCATTTTTTTTTTAAAAAAAATCATGCTCGGTGTGGAGAGTTGTTCATTTCATGAGAAAAAAATTAAATCAAAGAATAGCTGTTTATCATTGTTCTTGTTGATTAGTTAATCCTATTTTACAAACATTTCTAAATGGATAATTTCAATTGAAATTGAGTAATTTTGGCCAGATCAGGCATTTCCATTCATTTGAGGGGGATATTTTTAGCCAACAAATAAAAATACAGGGTATCTTTTACCCTTTTCCCTTTAATATTGACTGCCCTCTTTTTCTTTTTATATGTTTTATTAGTATGTTTGTATTTTGAGTTTTTTTAATAAAAATTTTGATATCGCGATTGTTGATGTTGGTACATTGATACGTAAAATTTCTTGTGTACTGTTACCAATGTGTACAAGTAAAAAAGGGAAGGTCAGAACTGAAGTTCAGTTATTGATGGAATTAAATGAAGAGGATTTTTAGAGATTAGATTTGCATAAGTATAATAAATCAAAGTATATGTAATACTATTCCCTGAAATTATATATAGGGCTTTGATAGGGGTTATAGCAGTGAGGGTAAATATATAGGGGCCTTTGGCTCTTTGATGGCCAGCAAAGCTTTTGTATTTGCCTTTACGTCATGTCCATAACCAGTTGCCAATTGCCAATAACCATGAATATATCATTGATAGAAATTTGGTAAAAGTAGCAACATTTTGATGCTTTTTTATTTGGACGTTACTTATCTCTACCTCTCATCACTTCCTCCACTACTCACTCTTCACATACACTCCCATTTTCGATCTCGCTTGCTTTGTGATCATAATATTTGAGTTATTTATGTAGACATTAAAATTTTATAGAATTACCTTAAACCTTGATTCATACATATATAAAAGATATTATACTTCTTTGAAAATCATCTTGAATATTCTCAAATTCTTGGATATTCTTAAAGAGATCAAAATTTCAGAAATTCCACAAATTCTTGAAATATTCATAAAGAGATCAAAATATGTCATACTTTTCTTGATAAGCAAATACTTCAAGAAGATCTGCTCCAATCACTTCATGAAGATCAAGTCCAAATCATCCTTACCATTAATGGTACTCGAATCACGGAAAAATTTTATGAGAGAAGAATCAAGAGATAAACAGATTCGTACCACATCATTTATCAATAAAATTATGTTTCTTCATAATTTGTTTGTGATTGTAATTTATTTTCGATCACTTTAAAATATTCTACAAACAATTCAAATTGACATTTTTGATGTGGAACATAAATCTAAGTGCAAAATAACATAGTAGACATAAATTCTAAAGAATATTATGAGATGATAAAATTGTTAAAGGTTGAATAAATAAAATTTTGAATTCTAAATTCACCTTAATTTATAAGTAAAACTTTAAGTTTAACATGTTTCAACTTATACCCTCAAAGTTTACTCTCAGGACAAACAAGTATCAAAATTTTAACACCATCTATTTTCAAGGTCATTGGGCCGGGTGTAATTTCTCCGTAATTGTTTAATCAGAATCTGATGTTATTTGATTGACAAGAATTTTTTTTAAAAAAATATTATTTAAACTGTAGGAGTATATGGCATTGTAATAATATTTGTATGTCTATAAACTTTTTCAATTAAAAATGAATACAATTAAGATCAATTTTTAAATATATAAATTATTTCATTTTTAAGAAACTAGGGCAACTTTTCAAGTTAATCTAGCTAGTTAAAACCATGATTATGTTTAAGAAAGAAAATCAACTTTTTAGTCCAAGGAGTTTGTTGTTATAGCTTTGCCATAACAAGGCATCCCCAATGATAAGCTCTGGGCAATTAGCCACTAAGTGAACTCACTAATCTCATCATTAACATCTTCTCCTTTCCACTTTTGGAATTACATTGTGATTTATTTTTTTCATATGCTCTAATCATTACACACATGGGTAAAAATCAATTATCTAATTCTTTATCTCCACCTTTTTTTATTAAAGCAAATTAACCTTTTTCTAGTGGGGGTGCCTCCTTGAGTTTGTGAAAAGAAGTTGGCCACTTAAAAGATGACAAAGAAGCACATCAAACTATAGTACCAAAAAATAAAATAAAATTATAGTTTTGTTCAATGAGACTGATTTACAGTTCTACATGTACTCTTATTCCAGACACTAGATAAATATTCGTATGTGAAGGTGCAGCAGAGACACAACTCTACGGAAGAATAATATTCTTTCCGCATGATATTTGAAATTTCGAAAGTTAACCAAGTTATTATCTAACATTTTAAATTTTCTTTTTTATATCATTTTCAAATACTATAAATTTTCTTTTAAAACTTTGATATTTAAATTTACGGTCAATTCTTAAAAGTTTAAATCGTAAAATTTCAAGTGTGTCATATAGATCAAGTATAATAATGACTTTGTACATATAAAATTGAGGGAGAATATTTCCAGTAGGGTTTTGTAAGTACTGGGAAGCTGTGAAAACCTATCACTTTGGCATAAGTATTTATGGAGAATAACCCCTTTTTCTCTTTGGCCCTTCCCAAGCCAACTTTGCTTCCTGGGTAAAAGAATAGGAAATTATCACAAATTCAAAAACAACAAAAAAGTAATGAAAAAAAAAACATGAAAGCTAGTTGTTAATTAAAGTGCATGATTTGTCATTTATAGAAACATAAGTTGATAAAGAGATTAGAGCATCATTTTATTTTCTACCAGTATATCTGTAAACATATTTCCCTACGAACATAGCGTCTCGACTATAAAGACACTAGAGTAATTGCTTGGGATCCTAAAGTTTTTAGGACCTCCAAATTTTTCTAATAATCTATATATCATTTTTTGATAAATTTAAAAAGAATTTTTTGAGTAAAAAATAAATAGTAATTATTTATTTTAAATTAATATGGAAATCCTTGTAATAATTAAAAAATGACATAGTGTTTATTTAATTATAAAATCCTTTCTTAGGTGATTACTTATTTTGTTGATTTATTTATATCTTGGTGATTATCATGAACCCAAACTATTTTTCTTACATGCATTTATCTTTTTTATTCCTCTTTCTATTTTTACTCACTCATTGTCAAATATCTAGACTACTAAAGAAAAATTTGCAGTGTGCAAAATATATTATTGTGTGTTTAGAAAAAGATCAAAATTTATTTTTTGAAGTATTATTTAAATTTCAAGCACTACAACAAATCAATATTATTTTAGTATCATTATATCTATTTATCAAATTTAGTGCAACTATTTCAATATCACTATAAAATTTCTGTAAAATTTGAGTCAGGTTTGATTATTTTAATTGTATATTATATTTTTTTCATTGAAAAATTTCATTGTTTGCATTCTTCATAAATTTTGTGTACATCCTGCCTTCTCGTGACTTTACTTGTGGAATTACATTGAATATAATATAGCTATTCAATTAAGATACGACAACTAAAATAATAATAAAGTCTCTCTTTAAAATTTAACTTTAGACTTTCAAATTTATTGAGATAACCCTACTTATGTACAAATAAAAATTCTTTATGATAATAAATTACACGAAACTCGAACTAATTATCTACTCTGTGATATGACAACAAATGAATCAGAGGGGTATCCAAGATTTGTATTAAGGAAGCGAAAAATCCCATCCTATAGCTAATAAGAAATTATAATAAAATTGGATGATTTTTAAAGGACAAAATAAAAATAAATAATTTTGATAACCAATGGACTTGAGTGACACAAATAAGATTAGATGTATTTGCTTAGCTAGTTTCTTCGATGGACAACTACGTACTGAAATCCTTAATTTTTAATTCTAATTAATCTAAGTACTTTTGTCCAACACCGATCGTTTATCATATTTCTCGTATTGACAAATGAAATGACACTTTGTCTGAATCTTGAATTAAATCAATTAATGCGTGGAAAATGTTTCATACTTCTCTCATTGGTCGATGGAGGCACAAGTTCATAATCAGTAGAAATAGAATAAATGATCATGAAAAGATGTGATTCAATAGATGAAATTTTTTCTTTTGTAATAAAAAATTTTGGGATCGAGAAGTGTTTTTTTCGAGTGGGGCTTTACATGATGCAAATCCATGATATTATTTTCTCGTTTTATATTAAGTGAATTGTTAAGAAAAAGAAACAAAAATAAAATTTAATCATATTTTTCCATTTTTACTCTTTTCAAACTCCACACACTCATTTAAAGTATAATTTATTTCTCATACAAAACTCAATTTTAGAAACTTAATTATTAAAAGGTAAAATTGAAAAAAAAAATTCAACATATCCATTTATTTTAAAATATCAAAAATTCCTTAGTAATTAACTTAATATAAAATAGAAGAAGTTTGTTCTTTATATCCCACAAGAGGGAGTCATAATACAACTTCTGTTTACTTTTTTGAACAAACGGATTCAACATTTGAATAATATGGGTGTTCGAAATTTTATTATTGATATTTGATTTTGTAGACGTTAAAATTTATGAGATTTTATAAGGTGTAATGTTTTTGGAGGTTGTTCTATCCTAAATCCTAACTTATGCCTATACATATAAAGGGTATTCTTTCCCTTAAAGAAAATCTTGAATATTCCACAAATTCATGAAATATTCACAAAGATCATTCGAGATCAAATAAATCTCAAAGAAAATCAGGGAGAAATCTAAGAAGACAAGAGTCAAGGAAAGAACAAATTTATACTCATATTATTTTTCAATAGAATCATATTTTTTTATATTTATTTGTGATTGCAATTTATTTTTCAGCACGTAAATATATATATTTTCTTTTTACATGACACGACTCCTAAATATATACTCCACTAGGAAGCTCCTTGCAGTGGCTATATTCTTGCTTCAAGGGCTTGAGGGACCCAATGTCGACCAAACCCTAGATAACAAAAATCTTTTCTTTTAGGATCATATATGTAGCTCCTACACTAAATACACGTATTTTGGCCGACAAGGTTTCGCTCTTTTTCTCTTGTCTAATCCAAAACATGCCACTATCAATGGATGTTAACTGTTTCAACATAAGTTTAGATGCCTCACTATAGATTCAAATTCCTAATCTTTTCTTTGACAAATTAAAGTAAAATCTTGTGAGTAAAGAAGAGATGAATGGCAAAATATTTTAGAGTATCACAAAGAGTTAAAGAGTGGCTCATGCATATCCACAATTGGGGCCATTTTCACTATAAATGTGACATCGAGGTTAGCAGAAAGCCTAATAAAACAAGCTTGAGCAATAGTGAAAATGACTATAGATATAGAACTTAAAAGATTAGCACGTTCATGAACATATGATAGACAATGAACTTATCTTCAAGACCAAAATTTTTAGTAGTTTCATTGGTTGACTATCTGAATTTTAACCTTGTTGTTGATGCTGAGAGTTTGTTCCCTATCTTATACTCCTGTTCTCCCTTTTTTTAAAACATCTTATCTTCAAGATGAAAAATATGTCATGTCTATTACTCTTTTTTAGCTAACATAGGAACAACCCTAGCTAGACTTTTTTGGACGAGTTTGGTAGTGAATGGACCTAAATTGATTATTTGTGGGCAATCAAATAGGTTGGCTCTAGCAGGCTGACTACCATATAAAGAAGCTATCACGTTCTATGTAAATAGGGTAGGATTCAACTTATATATATAACTAACGTAAATAATTTCTCATACCATTGGTGTATTTTAACATGTTGTAGCTAATATGCCTTATTCTTCATGTTTTATGTCCATTCCACTTCTTATATAGAGACAAGTAGTGATATATACCTTTTAAGTGATTTGAAGGTAGAATCTCTAGTCGGGCGAGTGCTTATTTCGCTTTAAAGGTATCAGCGGAGTTTTGGGTAAAAACCTTTGTAGAGTTAAAACTAATTGCATGAAAAATTGGTTTTTTTGGCTTATGTAGGATTTGGAGCTAACCTTAGATGATAGTTTGGTAATGACTAGACTTACACTAATTAGTGGGCATCATAGAGGTTACTTTTAGCCACTACAAAGCTTTATCACACGAGATTAATATTGGAACAGTAAAAACAATATTTGAACTAATTATTAGTTCACAGATTTTAATTTGTATTTTGGTCATGCAAATGCTAGTCATGTAACTGTGAGAAAAGTAGAGTTTGGTATATATAATGTAGGGTTTGACATAATTGATATGATTGATCAATATATTTTCAAGGCAATTCCGTACCTCAATATGATATTGGCCAATTGGTGGACCGATTATAACTCTAATATAATTAAATTAAATGAAAAGTGAAATTAAGAGTGCACTAACTTAAGCTAGGAAAAATTAAAGAAGACTAAACGTTGTTGCATGGCGATCAAGCCATTTGATTCTATTAGTAACAAGTTATTTTGCCGTGTTCATTCAGTGTGTTACTTTTTCTAATCGATATACATAAAGTATACATGTACTATATATATTACATGTATATATGAGCCCGACTTTTCTTGATTTAAGAAGTTGGGTGAGCAACAATTTAGGTTAAATTTTGAGGAATTATTTTTGCATATATTCACTCAAACATATCTTAATTATGCTTCATAGTTATAGTTGTAACTACATTTTGTAACTATTATTATAGTTATAGAAGTGTTTGTATAATTAGCTATACGATTCACAATTTTTGTAAAGCATTTGTATATTTAATTATACAATTCATGCACAATATTTATACAATTCATGCATAGCGTTTGTACAATTCGCTATACAATTCATAGTATTTGTATATTTTACTATATAATTTGATTTGCGCATCACTTTTGTAAAATCGCGCACAACATTTGTATAAATAGCGCAAATTATACAAACTCAAATTATAATTACCACAAACCGTAATTAATTCAACTTGGTCACTATCAAACTTCCATTCCAACTTTAAAATAAAATTTGGTATATACATACGGATGGGCTCCATAGGGCTGAGGGCATTCCCTACAAGTCAGCCCATAGACAGTTCTAGATTAGTCCATATTTTTCCACATAGGCCCAACCCATGGATGTCATGGTCGAACGGGTCAATGTGCCACTTCTCCAAAGAAATATTCTATAGAAATCTTATTTAGGGAGACACTAAATTTAAAAAATTACAAAAAAAAATAGTCCTCATTGTATAAGCATGTATAGTCAGTGTAAATTTATTTATCATTATAATGTATATTTAGTATATAGCTTATGTATAAGTAATATAAATTGTATAGTTGTATTTACTTTTTATAACTTTTGACATACTATATTATATAGTCATGTATAATTTCGCTAATTTTGGACTCTTTTTATGTTAATAAAATATGGATTACTTTCTTTGTAAACTTTTTTTTGTGTGTGTGTATATATATATGTAATTTTCCATATTTATTTTTGGATCATGTATGCGTGTTATTATTAACCGATCTCCTGTGAAAATGACCATAATTTCACATCATGATTTCCTTCCCTATGATTTGACATTTACTAGAATTACATCCTTTTGGATATTGTTGAGCAGAAAACTCATTTCTAAAATATAGTCCCTATATTAGAAATTAGAAGAATAACAAATGTATGTATAAAAAAAGAGGTTTGATTTAAGGGACCTATGTACTGCACATGCATTCCTTACACCGTGGATATCTGTATACGCTCCTCCCAACAGGTCGTGAAACTACCCGTTTGGTTTGTCTCACTGCTTTCCTCACTCTTTGCTCAAATGTCCTCCAGTCTATTGTGTTGTTCTTGATGAAGATATCAGCGAGTCTACGTTTGTTTGGTCGTATCGTAGCCATTTTGCCCCCACCAAAGTATACTCGAAAACCAGAGACCAACGATGAAAATTGGCTTCCGGAGTCTGTCATGGCAAACACATCTGCAGCAGTGCAAACTATGAAGTCCAGTGCTGCTAGCTGCACAAAAGAGTTGCATGAGTCGAATTCTCATATCACAATATAATATGATTATGTCATTCATCATAAAGGATAGCTTTCCTCAGCAGAAGCTGGAATACAACTGCATGTCAGCAACAAGCGGCTACATATGTAGACTAATGACAGGCATTCGAATGCCTATTGTTCAGAATATGAAGAAGCTAAGTTATTCATCATGGGAAAAAATGATAGTGCTACATAAATGTCTATACTTGAAACATCAAACAAACGTTTTATACAAGGTACAAGTACATGCAAATATATTGCTCTGCAGTGCTTTCCTTTCTACACCTTAAGTTAAATTATCATTTTATTGCAAGAATTCAAAAGAACAACCTCCCCATATGTATGAGCAATTTATACACTCAAATTGAAGTATGGAAGTTTGCTCCCTAATAAATTTTAGGCCCGCCCTAGTGCATCTATTTAGCAGTCTGATATCCCCATGAGACAAACAGCTTTCTTTGAGAAACGACGTATCACATAATCACAATCAGTCAATATCATGCACATGTAGCTAATTATTGATATCCTTTGAACAATTTGGTGCTACATAAAAATTTGCTGGGGATAGTAAAGCTAAACAAATTAATGCAGAGTTTACCTGAGATGAGAAATTGTTGAATGGTTCAATCTCGGAAGAGGAAAGTAAGCTTTCCTTTGTGACCAGATTAGGATACAAGGTGGTCAAGGAGGCCAGTCTTGATTTCCCTCCATAGATTTGTGCACCTGCCAAGTATATGCGTGTCTGCCGATTAAAACCAAGGGCAGCAAGCATTAGCACTGTCTCTTCAGGCATTAAAGGACACAGTCCTTCAGCCTTAAGAACTGCTGGAGAGGGCAACCTGAACACATGGTTTCGTCAAAATCAATAAGTGAACTGGGGCTAATTTTAAGTCATGCTTAATTACAAATGTCCAACAAAGGTAACCCAGAGATCCAACCCACCCCCTTTCTCAACAAGAAGACGTGATCCAGATACTACAGAGATAAGAAATAGCTTAGTGTTTTCCAATTTTCTCATATTTGGTTGTCAAAATTCTTGAAAAACATATTCTAGGAAATCAAGTTCCTTAAAAATGAGGAAAACAACTTCCATATTCAAAGTAGGAAAATAAGCCCATAAGTGACATTCTATACTGATCGTCTCCTCCCCGATCTCCAAACCACCCCACTCCCACCTCCCATATTGTTTGCCTAGTTTATATTAATGCTTTTCAAACATACATTTTTTGGTTTATTTACAAAGCACCAGAATAAGTATGAAAATCACTTATTTTTCATGAAAACATTTTTCTTCATATCAAATAGACCCTTAGTTCAATATATTTTCGTGTATCTGGTGCAATTTCTGGATAATCAAAGATGCAAGCAACAGTCTAGGACAACCAAACAAGTTACCCTAGGTTTTTCTTATGAGTTGTGCAAGAAAAGGAGTTGAGCATGGATTATACGCAACATACTTGGTGGTCTTCTTCAGCTCCACCAATGCAGGGAAGTGGATTTCACGATATGCTTCCAGTTCATTTCTTTCTTCTTCACCCCCTCCATATTCACAAAGGGAATGAGCCACCATATCAATTTCAAACCTCAGATGCAAAGCTAAATATCTAGCGATTTTTTCTCCACGATTTCGTTCACCCTTCAGCATAGACTTTGAGAAGGGACCCACTAGGTGACGATCCAAGGGTCCCAAGCGTGTAACATTCTGACGCATTCTCCGTATAAGTACAGCTCCAGTTTCTTCTATCTTTGGAACAAATTTCAGAGCATGAAAATTACATCTGCATCGAAGTCTCTAGATGAAGTCCCCAAATCAGGAACCAAGGTAGAAATTATGGAATCAGCCAAAATGAGAAGATGAAATGAAAAATAGAAAAATCAACGAGGAACCCTAATATCAAGTTAGATAGGTTTACCTGCACCTCAGGTGGTAATGGGTCAGATGCCAATCTATTCCCAAATCCAAGAAAATGGACAACTCTGTTTTTAAGTAAAATAGGAAGAATAAATTTCTTGTAGAAACTTGGCTTTGCTTCTTTTACAACATCAGCATCTGTCACCTGGATTTATTTCCAGATCATCAGAAACTAGTTTCTTCACATAATCATATTCAAATGATTGATTTAGGTGAGAGTCTTACCAAACTGCCAATGGCCTCTAGATCTAATGACTGCAATTCCTGAGGAAGTTCTCTAACTACATGAATATCAGGTTTCAGGTAGTTAATGAAATGCTCCTCCTGGTAGATATCGCCAAACTGGCTAAGAAATTATAGGTTACATCTATCAATCTTCAATTTAAGGAACTAATAAGGTATCAAATGTGAGAAAGAAAAATGGAAAAGACAAATAAAAATCTTATTAGAAGTTCTAATTTCTGTTTGATGAAGATCATACTAAAAGTTACCGAATGCAACACTTACAAGATAACACCATAGTTAAAAAATCAGAGTGAACATAGCTACTGGCAAATAAAAGGGTGGTTAAGCAGCAGTTAAAAATGCATCTGGAGATATTTATATAGCTCAAAGCACATTGGGAAAGAATTTATGGAAAGAACTATGGTGAATCCACTTTCCCATAAAAATGAGGATGCATGGCAAATTTATAGTAGATACCCGAAAATAACACCTGGACGGACATGCAAGTCATACTTGGATCTCTAAAGTAGATACAACAGAGGAAAGCCAGGCGAACCATTGGGACAATCACTAAGTATTAGAGAGCTCATGTTGCATAGACAAGCGACCAAAGAGAATCCAGTGTTACATCACAACTTCCTAATTATTGAGTTAAAGAATTTTAAGATGACAGTTCAGATGGTTTAACTAATTATGAAAGGAAAATGGAAAAGAATTAAGTAAAATACCATTCAACTAGTACGTATTTCAAGTCAACAACAAGAATTTGCAAGTGTGAAGGTACAAAATGGTATGTCAGAGATGTTGTGAATCTGTAATCGAAGATTCCATTATTTTGATGGTTTTACATAATATCTTGCAATCCCTATTGTACAATATGAAAAAGGAAAGAAAGAAGTGAAAATGACAATAAGTAATAAGTTTTTACCTCACATCTTTCCAAACACTACTGTACAGAAATCTCGGAAGAACCAATGTTGCGTCAAGTAATCTTGCAACAGCAACAATATTGCAGATCTGTTGTGCAAGGTAAAAATGTGTTAGTCAAGAAAAAAGGACCATAGCTTTCGTAAAAAATTAGCGCTGAGCCTTCGTCTTTTGCTTGGCAAGGTGGCAAGCTAAACTAAAGAAACATAGCTCGTCGTCCTGATGGAACAAATAATGTCAAAGCAGAAGACATAACTTACAGCTACTCGCTGTTGATTTATCCCACCATTTGCAGTGACAATAATGTAACCATTTCTTCCCTCTGAAAATTTTAGGCACATAAAATGCAGGTTAACTACCTGAAACACAACATGCATGGAGGGAGAGAGAGAGAGAGAGAGAGGGAAAGAGAGAGACCACTAGGTTGCCAGTTCCGCATCTCAGCACAAGGTTTCCAAGAGGAAGCAATAAAAAAGGGTTCAGCCCACAAATCTTTCGGCTCAGATTTTTTCTGTCCCTGAAATGCAGTGACCTCACATTATCAAGTAAAGCCAACTAAATAAATCTACTCACCACCTTCTAGAAACCAAAAAAATACCTCAGCTAAGGAATGAGCAGCTTTAGCCAACAATCGTGCATAGATTGTTTTCTGAGGCTTTCTCCCTTTGCCAAGCCTTACCAGTTCGTCCTACCATATCAAAATTATCATTTAATCTATATGCATCGAAAGCAGTCCAACTCAATGAACCTATTCATACTTCGCAATCAACTAAGCCCCATTCCCAAATTTGTTGGGTTAGCCATATGAAGTGGCGGAGTTAATATGATTAGTGGAGGAATTAAGATTTTCACTAGGAGAGTTTAAAATATGAAGGAGTAAATACATGAAAAAGCCGAAGGGGTACAACATCTACTATATACTCATTAAAAATAATTTTAACCATGTGTAAGCAGGATAATTTTCGATCAAAGGAGGTTGGTTCAAATGAACGCCTTCAGCCTACCTAGCTCGTCCCCTGCATATGCATCCTCTATATCAATCCCCTCTAGCATCCCCTATTTCGCTCCATTACTAAACAATTTAGAAAAAGTAACTTTACAGTTCGTCGGAGAAATAACATACATCTAGTTGCTTAACATTTCAAGATTCATCTTTTCAAACTTCACAGCTAAAAGTTGACATGATATCACAATATCTGTGGAGGAATTGCCATTTTTTAGTGATTCAAAGTTGAGATGATATCACAACATGTAACTTTATAGTCATTTTTCCATCTACTGAGCAATCAAGAATTGACATAAATAGTGATTCAAACATACCCGAATTGATAGAGTGGAGGAATTGTCTTTCAAGAACCTGAACTCAACCGGAGAAGCCCGACCCGAGTTCTGGATCCGTGAAAGCATCCACCAATTGGCCCCAACAAAAGCGACGACAAAGAGAGCCAGCCCAAGAATTGCTCTTTCCTGATAAAAAGGCTTCTTCTTCTTCTTCATCTTCTTGGAGCCGACCGTGAAACCCAGCAACCCTTTAAAGGAGTTGTTCCTGAGACCCGGAATCAGCGGGTCATCCCGATCCGAAGTGGGAGCGCTGGGTTGTTCCTTATCGTCGTAGTCGTAGGATGATTCTGAGAAATTAGAATTAGAATTGCTGCGAGAAGCCATGGAAGGCTTTATGTTTTTTAAGTTTTGCTGCTGCTTCTTTTTTGTTCTCTACGTTAACGGTTTTAAGACGAGGTGAGCAAATATAGTATTTGCTCATTTCCTTTGAGATGATTTTTCTTCTTCAAATTGATACATTTATACTTTTAATTAATGTAGAATTAGGGCATATTACGTTTCTGGAATTCACTATATATATCAAATAAATCAACTCATTTTTGAATTTGATTTAATGTTTACGTCAAATCACTTAAAAGATCAAAGAATTTTGTCTAGATGAAGTGGAAAATCAATTTTTAAATTTAAAAATTGATTTTTAATTTTATGAAAATTCATGTAGGGGTATATATATGATCTTTCTTATGTGATTTCTTTTATTTTTATAATTATCATTATTTGAGTTTCTTAATTTTTATTCCCTTTTCATTCTTTAGTGTAATTTGAGAATGTAAAACTAATTCTTTTGTATATGTAAAAATATTTGTGGCATATATAATGTAAATTTTACTAGAAAGTTAGTAAAAAAAGAAAAAATTGACTATCAAAATAATAAATGCAAACTAGTCATTATTACAAAGAAGGGAAAAAAAACCATATATGAGAAGGATCAAATATACCTTATATGAATATTTTTTAAAAAAATAAAATTAATTTTTTTATTTTCATAGTATCTGTAAGCCATTTGTATTATAATAAAAAATATATATATGAGTCATTTTCATAATGACAAAGGTGGTATGTGAGACCCTCTTTCCTTTTTTGAATAGACAAAAAGATCATGTTGATCAATTTAGTGTTCATTTGAATATTTTTCAAATTCGAAATGAGTTATTCTAAAAAATCATACTCCATGTGATGTCTACTAGTCTATATATGCTTTGGAAAGTAAAGCAAAAGATTTATTCGTTGATGTCCTTTTGTTTTTTGTTTTTTTTCTTCTATGGTTTGAGAAACAATACCTAGTATTAGAATTTGATGAATATCTAAAGTTATTTAGTCTTAATACGCGGTGAAGACATTTAAAAGCTCTTAATCGTATTTGATCATGTCGATTTATGTATATATACTCGAACAAAATAGCTCATAATAAATAGATTTTCTATTTCTTAGATGTAGAAGAGAAATTTCTTCCAAGCTGAATTGTACTTTAAGCCAAAAGTATATTTAAACTATATGTAGTTCTACGAAGTGTTAATTTCAATGAAAAAAAAAAGTCAACTTGTGTCATGTTATCCTCTAATGTTATTAAGAAAGACTTGGAAAATCAAAGACTCAATAGGGAGTGCTTTACGCGCCGCAAATCCGAATCAGTACAACTCCAATAAAGACAAATGACGACCAAAAAACAACGAGGAAATTTCTTGTAGACAGGCAATATATCTACTTTATCCCCTCCAGAGGGAAGTATAAAAGTGCACATGGCACAACCTGGCCTCGTATTTCCTCTTTCATTTTTTTTTCTTTCCACCTAATTATTGGGCGTGATCCATAAATCTTGTTTTTAAGTTATTAGCTGATGGCTTACTCTCACAAGGTCACGGTTTGCTTTCCAACGCACACCCACACAATTATTTTATTCTAGTACCTGTTACCTCTCGTTTTCATTAACAGCCCAAACATACCCTTCTGTTCAATCAAAGATCAACCACTCAGGCAAGCCCAAAGTTGTGCTGGAAAAACTGTAATATAAACAGAGAATGATAGTGTGCTGCAGTATTCTCATTGACAATAACTTACATCCAGTATTCAAGATTGGTTGTAAATACACTCTGGAGGATGTCAGTAAATTATGTACCTCAAATTGGGACGCAAAAAAAGTTGTTTTTTTTTTACCGACGAAAGATGTGAAAAATAATTACATTTTTTAATGTGCCTGGTATCGACACCTCCGAAATTTATCTGCCATAGTTACCCTTGACCTTGGCAGAAGTTACTAACAAAATTGCAAAGGCTGCTTCGTTGTGTATGTTTCTCAACTTATGGCATGTCAACCGTCTCATTATCTGGAGTCTTGTAAGTGAAAGCTGATTCATCACTGGATCGCCTTTTGACAACACTTGCCCTTTGCATTAGCCGGACAAGTGCTTGCACAACTTCAGACATTGGCGGTCGAAACTCAGGTTCAGGCTGTACAGGAAGTAGTCATCAAGATGTCAAAAAGTTACTACCAAGGAGGAAAAAAAATCACATTCAAATTATTGCAACTAATGTAATTCATTTCAGGTATGTCAATGAGCAAATATCCATTATAATTTGGTTGAGTCCATCAGATCTTTCTTCATGGGTTGAGTGTAATCTTGAAAGCACCTTAGATCAAGAAAAGCTTGACGAAAATCTGGCATCTGAAGCTCAGGCACCCAAACGGACTTTGCACCGTGGTGTGAAAGGACTTATGCCTTTGAAGCTCCCAAACTTTCTCAATCAAGATGGGTGATCTCACCATACCAAGACTCGCTCGTGTATATATTCCATCGATTCTTCAGGGGACTTGTCTTACTCAGGCATTAAATACAAGAAAGGTCATATATTTGCTGAAGTACATCGATTCACTTCAGTGTCAAGCCATGTACAAACTTAGACAGGTGGTCCAAATTTATCCGTATCCTGAATTTGGATTTTATATGGAATGGAAAATGTAGTTGTATATCATTTATTAACGAGTTAGAATGTCGAGTTTGGTCCTTGTGTGTGTAAATTCCCTATGATTATTGACTTTCGCTTCCATCAAAGATATTTTAGAAGTGGCTTCATACAGAAACAAATGTTATGCTCCAAATGAAAGATCACACAAGTAAAAGCTCACCTGAACACAGAGCGCAATAATATCAGCGAAGCGGGACAATGACTTTGCAGGATACATGCCATTTAGTGCAGGATCAACCATTTTCGATAAGGCATCTATATCATGGAGTTGAGGCGTAGCCCATCTCACAAGGGATTGTTCCGATCTCACCCTTGAACTATATGTTTTGTTAAGAAGCATCAAGTCATTAAAAGAATTCAACAGAGTAAGTTGACAAGTAATGTATACAAGATGAAATTTACCTATCAAGTGGCTTCCTTCCTGTCAGCAACTCCAACATTACCACACCAAAACTATATACATCACTTTTTACAGTGTATATGCCAGATAAAGCAAATTCAGGTGCGCTATAACCGAATGAACCAACCATCTGTGTGGATGACACCTGTCAACATTAAGAGATAATCACAATTTTAGGCAACGCTCATACCAGAATCAGTTAGCCTTCCCAAAATAGCCGCCTTCACCAGAACTTCTGTACAAGAACGTTCTCTCTTCACCAAAACAGGTCACAGAACTAGGTGGATTTTCAAGTAAGAGAAAGGGGGTCTTCCTTAAAGTTTGTGCACTATGATAATCCAAATGTTTAAGCACCTAACATGATTGCTTCATAAGAACAAAAACAAAATTAAACTGGCACAATCAGAATCTCCAATTTCATGACTAAGTAAAGCTGTACCTAGAAACAGTTGCTTATTAAAAATTGCTCCTACTACTAAATTGATTGACACCGTCTCATAAATATTATAATCACATACCACCCAATAATATTAACCCCTGTCAAAATGACGACGACAACACATAGACTAAATCTGCTTCACTAACTCACCTGCCGTTCTGTGTTTGGAGTCAAAGCTGCTAACCCACAATCTGATAAATGGGGATTGAGCTCTTCATCTAGTAAAATATTTGCCGATTTGAAGTTTCTATGTACAACAGAAGGTAGACAGACTTCATGCAAGTACCTGAAAAGAAGACATTCAAGTTTTAAGCTAACCCAACAAGAAAAAGGCGAGACAGGTAAACTACAGTACAGCTATAACATACTCTAAAGCTCGAGCAGTGCCAAGTGCTACTCTAACCCGGGCATTCCAAGTAAGCAATTCGCTCCTCTCATCAGCAAAATGCAGCATATCATGCAAGCTACCATTTGCGACATAGTCATAAACCAAAAGACGCTGTCCATGCTCAGCACAATATCCTATCAATTGAACAATGTTTGGGTGTCTAAGCCTTGACATATTTGAGACGGCTTCAAGAAAGTTATCTTCCTCTTGCAGTGACAATGCTGCATTGTCGATCTTTTTGATGACCGTTATCTGGTAAGGACAGATGTTAGTTCAAAAGACCAATTGTCATTTTCAGTTCGCACCTTCGTAGAAACTACATGAACGAAAAACTAAAAATTTCCTCATCAAAATGTTGTTGACACGTGAAATTCTAACATCATTTATTGGAACAGCTGACATCAAGTTTGGGGCTGAGAAATAGTCAACACAATAGGTTCATTCAAAAAGAAATAGCCAGGTGTGGATAACCACAAAGTACAAGATATATAATGTCAAACTTTGAAACTGTTAAGAATAATTTTGCTTAGGACTTCAGGCTGAGGAGAGAAGTTACATGACCATCAAAATGACCATATTTTCACACCCATCAAACTATCTTGATTTAAGAGAGAACAGTGCAATTAATTAATTAGTGATTATAAATGCCATCAGTAAATTTGGTTATATTCAACATAATTTAGCTGTTCACTCTAGGCCAAGATCTTTATATACTACTTTGGATGCACCATTTACATGAGGCATCTTAGCAACCCCAAAAGAACATGAAGTGATAGGTGGGAGTGGCCAACATCTTTATATACCCCTTTTGATGTCCTTATGTATCCGATGAACGTTACACAACTCACAAGTATTTAATTCCCCAAAGCATCAAAATAAAAGATGTCCTTAAGAAACAGATTAAATTTTTTCAATATTGTTCAGCTTCAAATAGTTTTGAATGCACTTCACAAGTAGGAAAGGTAAGAAGTGAACATTAAACGTCTGAAATTACCTTCCCATTAGGAAACTCTGCCCTATAAACACGCCCAAGAGATCCTTCACCAATGAGATTTTCTTGACTGAAGCTGTTCGTTGCTGTTTGCAATGCAGCAACAGTATAAGAAGATGCAGTTATTGGAGACTTCACTCTCCTTACAGATCCATTCTTCCCTTGTATCATATCAACCGTCACCTTTCCAGTAGGTGGGGCCTTCAAGTCAGCTACAGCAGTCATTGGCTTTGCCCTGTGCTCTTGTACCTCCATATTCACTAAAATTCAGCACAATACATAAGAAATAAACCAAGTTTGCACCAATTTCAAATGAAGATGGCACATCACAACACAACTGTTAGTCATCTGAGGGTATTAGCACCAATGACAATACTGGGCCAGGAAGGAAAAAAGTTTGAGGGAACACACCTTTATCTGTGGTAACTGGAAGACTTCCTGTAGAGGGTCTTGTAGCAATTTCCTTGCCCTTGCCCCTACGGAAGCAAAATACAAGCGCTACCAGAGAAAAAAGAATTGCAAGAGAAGATCCAAGAGCTATGCCAATGATAGCTCCGGTTGTCAATCCCTTCTTTTTATCGCCATTTTCTGAAGATGGCTGGCCATCAGAACCTCGTCTTGTACGTGAATTAGGAGGAGAGTGGTTACGGTTGTTGTGAGATCTTCCAGGAGGAGGTGCAGTGTATGGTGGTGGGGGAGGAGCTGGACCATTTGCAAAGGAATTCCCATCGTACCTGTCATGTTAGATGTTGTGTCACACCCCTTGAAACAGTAACATTCTAAACCATGTAAAAATATATAGGATGTGAAGTTACTTACATGAAGTTAGGGATAGATAGGAGCTCATTCGGGATCCATCCATTAAAATGATTCTTTGCAACATTTCTGCAAAGCAGTTTTGATTTGCGCGTAAGAGAACTCTACTGACATTGAATCAAACTAGCTAAAACCAATAATTCAAGAAAAAATCATTGAAACTTACAAATTAGTCAAAGGTAGACCAACCAGGATATTGAGAGTGCCACTTAGCTGATTGCTTTCCAGATGACTGCAAGAGAGGCCAATGTCATGGGTAAATCGAATTATGGAACAGCAAATCCTATTAGTAGAAAGTTCTCATACTTACAGTGTGGAAAGATTTGTCAACGAACTGAATGAAGGAGGCAGATCTCCAGAAAAATTATTCGAAGACAGATCCCTGCAATAGCAGCCAATCAGTGAAAAATTATAACTATTAACTAGTGAAACAAGTGTTCTGTAGTCATGAGGAATCAATTTAGCCACAAACTCTTCGTAGCAGGGATACTGAGCTCTTATGTAAGTGTTACAGTCCCTTAAATGGGACTCTGAAAGAACCAATAAATGAAAACAAAAAGCAACTGAAAGCTTCAAAGAGAAGCAGGACACTTATCCTAATAAAATCAAAACAAATTACCACATAAAAAGACTACGAAGGAAAACAAAATGTCGGACTTTACAAGTCCCCAGACTTCATTAATCATTAAATTAACCAGACACAGATTCTAAAATGGCATTAATAAATGATTAGATCATATATTTGTTTTGAGAATATATTTGGAAGCAGTCATGTCTGTCCATTGTGGGCAGGTCAAAACAAATGAAGGGCTGCAGGTCGGAGACACTTTGGTGTCGTGAATTCAACCTGGTAACTGGAATTGGACTGGTGTAGGAAAAGTAGCACTTCAAGCATGGCAATGAATGAACTCCTTAGAAAGTATTCAGTGAAAAACAGAGAGAGAAGAAAAGAAATAAAGAATCTACCAGAAAGGATGATTAAGTAAAGATCAAGTAGAACACTTACAAGGCTACCAGATCGGAGTGATTGGTGAACACATCTCCAATTGTTTGAGAGAGTGAATTATGGCTAAGATTCCTAAAAATGAATTGTAGGGTTAGATATTTTAAACAGTTGCCAGAAATGATTAATGAGAGAATAAAGAGAAGACCAAGCAAATGCTATTTTTGATCTGGGAAGTGCCTATTGAGTATGTCCACTCACATATAGCTAAGACTCATCATGCCAGCAATGGAATACGGAATGTTGCCACTTATGTTGTTATTTGCAAGATTCCTGCATTGACAATGATTATAGTTCCAGTGAGACCACCATAAACAGGAAAGTTTTCAAACAAATCAAGCACTTTATAAGGAGTCAACATTACAGGGTAGTGAGATTGGGTGGAAGCTGATATGGAATAGAATCATGAACGTTGTTGCCGCTCATATCCCTGAAGACAACAAATTGCAGAAGTTCAATTTTATTGTGATAGTAGGTCCCCTAAATTGCCCTATACCACTAAAAGAACAAGCTCTTACAAGTTCCTTAACGAGGTAAGACCATTTAGCATGTATCCCAACGTTCCATTGAGTCCCAAATCAGGAATTCGACTGTTGCACCAAGAACCAAACATTACATCAATCAAGTCATAACCAAAATGTATAATGATGTGCACAAGGTTTATGATATGCAAACTTACATTGAAACAACAGATGAGCCCAGACAACTGATTCCTTTCCAAGACTCACCACAGGGATCGCCGCCATTCGACTTCCAATTAGAGAGCTGTGAAGGACTATTCAGTGAAGAATACAAGACCTGAAGAGCTTGCGCTGCAGATTACAATAGTCAGGCAACGACAAAGCCAGAACATCTCTCCAATAACAAAACCAAGATTCAAATCTTTAGCTCGCATTGGGTCTAAAACTAGTTAAGAAGAAGAAACACTCAGAAAGGGCAAGAAAACATATTATCTTATCAAATCCTGCATTCCCATCAAACAGTTATAGCATTCCAATCCATTTGCATGCGTTCTCACAGAAAATCTCCAAATCAAATAGATTAAATCATATTATTTATAGTACAAAGATCAAGACTCCATATTTTTTTGTACCAAAGCCTCAATCTTTGACTTGCATTGACTTGGAAACCCAATAAAGGGGGAAAAAAAGAACCCCAGAAGAAGGGCAAAGCAAACAAATACATTACCCCCATTAACCAAATCAGGCATTCAAACATCAAACAATCAGAACAAAATCGTTCTTATATCACAACACAAACAGCGTAACAACAACCAAAAAAAAAAAAAAAGCTTCCTCCTTTTAACACATTCAAGAAAACAGAAAAACAGCAAACACTAAGCTCAAAATCACTGATGAAGCTCTAGAAACGGATCCCAATTTCAAAATCAGTGAAGAAACTCACTATCATTCGGATCAGTGTTTCCTTCCACAAGAATAGATGAGTTAAAAAACGCTGCGACAATCACCACCACTGGCAATAGGGTAAAAAAGGTGTCTTGTTTAGAGCTATTTCTATTCATATCTGTTGTGTTCTTGCTACACAAGAATTAAAGGGGTTTTGCAGAAAGAGAAGTAAAAGGAAGAAGAAGAAGCATGGCGAAAGAGAGACAGAGAAATGACAAGGTAAGAGGGGCAGTAGTGGTAGGTGTCACCATCGTTAAGAGGACTCTCCGATTCCAAGCTTTCCTATTAATGAAGAGAGAGGGAAATTTATATAAGAAAACTCCACTGGCATTGTGTATCTATAGGTGTCGGCGAAAGTTGAAAAAATATTGTAGAAAAAACTGCAGCTTTAATTAATTAAACAAAAACTGCTTAATTAGAGAACTCAACACTAATTGCGTTTCTTAAATTACACTATCTCCCTCCATTTTTTTCACTTGTGCAACTGCAATAAATACAATACTAATATTTTTATTATATGGAGTATTTTTTTTAATGTATTCGAGTAAATTTGAAATTTTTAAAAATAATTATAAATAATAATAAAAAATAAGTGATGAATTATTTCTTAATTTGTAATATGCATAAGTAGAAGTTAATATTTATTTTTAATAAATAGACACGTTAAGATGAATGAAAGAAATAATTTTTTTTAGTTATCTTATTATTTATTGATGCTATTTTTTTATTTTCACTATTATTTTTTAAATAATTTTATTTATTATTTTCTTTTTATCAATTTTAATATGTTTTACTTGAACTGAAGATATATCAAAAATATTCTCTATTTTTAAAACAACAACAATAATATACCCAGTGAAATCCCACAAGTGGGATCTGGGGTGTCTCTATTTTTAAAACTAGCAACAATTTATTGTTAAATTGTAACTAGTCTTAAACTCCGATTCAGATGATTAATATATTTTCATTCTTAATCAGAGATTTTGAATTCAAACAGTAAATATAAAAAAATTATTGAATACGTTACTCTCTAATGAGTCTTGAAATATGCGGTCTGAATTTAATCAAGATTTTAATATAATCAACAAATATAGGACAGAAAATTATAAAAATAATCCATATGCCTCCATACAATTTAAATGTAGAAAATTATATCAATAAAATCTCCTGATTGTACGTACAAAATGGTAAAAGGTTAAACAAACATACAAGATGCAAGTGGTGTGGAGAATT
>JAOTQR010000045.1:18971929-18982014 GCA_025774065.1 Solanum ossicruentum | reverse complement strand
AATAAAATCTCCTGATTGTACGTACAAAATGGTAAAAGGTTAAACAAACATACAAGATGCAAGTGGTGTGGAGAATTCATACGGCCGACCAAATTAATTTATGGAGTAATTGAAAGCACTATATATAGTAATATCTTTTTGTCGTTTTCAAATACAAAAGTTAGATAGTCTAATTATCTAATAGTATTTATTAGAATTTACACGAAAAGTGATGAAGTGTCATCCTTCATTTCATTTCAGTTATTATATCTATTAAAAATAATAATTATTTTACAATTAAGAGATATAGAAAGATTTAATTATTATAAAAAATATATATTAGTTAAATAATAATTTTATCTTATCATAATAATTAAATAGGATAAAAGGAGTAGAAACTTGCCTTTGCATGATTAGAAATACTTCCTCCGAATAAGATTTTAAATAATTTGAATATAAATTAATCAAACTCCAATTTAAATATCGAACATAAACGAAAAAATCAATAAATAAATGGGGTATGAATGGGCACTGCGCACTCAACATGTGGAATGGGACTGGACTTTGTTTCAGGAGGCGAATTTATTGAAACTTTGAAAGGGACTAAATTGTAGGGATGTGAGTTTGGAGGGGTATCTTTTTGGCATTATTATTACTTTTTCTTCTAATTTCCATATCTTTGACTTCCTTTTCTTTTCTTTTTTTAGATTTGACTTTGTTGGAAAAGCAAATTATGGTCCATCAATCATCCTAAAAACATAAAATAGAGTTTTAATTCGATAGAATTAAATTATATAATATTTCATTTATTTTAAAATAATGATGTTTTAATCTTTTCATTTTGTTTCAAAATTCCATTTTTTTTTACAAAAACATACTCCTATGTATATATTAGATGCCTGTAAAAAAGAAAAAAATAAAATGACTTCCTTTCTATGTATGACCTTCACATGGCTTTGGTGATTAATAGAGAATTGATGAGAAAATTTTAAAATCCATGAGGTAGAGTTGTTGAAGATTCTTGGAGTAGGAATTTTACAAATGTTTTGTTTAAGTGTTAACAAGATTGTAACTTTTGAACCGACGATTTGACAGAAGAATTAGTCATAAGTTTTTTATAATACTTGTCCACATATTTTCACTTAATTATACTAATTTATTACGATTATTTAAATGGGTGAAACTAAATGTCAATTACCCCAGATTATATGCAAACACAAGTCACAAACGTTTATTAACTTGATGTAAACATTGGTTAAATATAGGCAAGTTTTTAAAAGGATGAATTCAATACTACGGTGGCGTAGAGTAATAAATTATGTGGAAAATTCATTGAAATTGTAACAAATAATATGTATGGACTCATGGTTTTAAAATTATACTTCCTTCGTTCGGTTTTAGTTGTTAAAAATTTTCATCATTTAATTTTCACTTTTATTTGTATTTGTTACAAATCAATGTAGGATCATTTTTTACTGTTATATCTTCAATTTATTATCGTTGAATTAATGACTTTGAAAAATATACTCAGTGGACCATATCAATTAGGGTAAATGGTAAATTTACTATACCAATAATTATTTTTTAATAAATGTGTCAAGTCAAAATTTGGCAACTAAAAATAAATGAAGGAGCAATAAACTTAATAATAAAAATCTTAAAATTGAATATACAAAATTTAAATCTTAAATTCGTGCTTCTCAATTTTAATTAAAAATAGTATTCCTACTCTATTAGATTCATAAAATTTATTTAAATCGTGAATTCGTGTCTCTCAATATATTTAATGTAGTTTATCACATTCTAAATGCTTGTGTATTATGAACTAGCCTAATTATGCTAGTTAAATTGAATAATAATTTCTAGAATTGTTGATACGATAACACAATAGGAGCTGATGTAACTTAAGAATTTTTTATATTCAACTTTATATGAACACTATGCACCAATAAAAATTATGATAAATGATTAATATAAGAACATAAAAGGGAGGAAATTGGAATCTTATATTTACATTTACATAAGTAGAAGGAGACAGGAAACTTTTTGTTGACTTGAAATTAGAGGCAGCATCACAAATTTGATTCCATTATTCTAAGACCATATATAAAGCAAAATAATGCGTCCATTTCGTGAGTCTTTTTAGATTCCATCTTTTAAATAATTTTATAAAACTCTACCTTATGTCTTTTTGTTCACCAGATTAAAAGACGTTCTTATTCATCTTCAATTTTTCGTGTTTCTCAGTAGAAAAAAAGAAAAAGATCAACTTACTTTTGCAAAGAATTTTAAATTTTTACTTTGTGCTACTGCAATTTTTTTGTTTTTCACCTAACTAATAACATATTAAATAGAAAAAAAGTAAGAACACAACAATAAAGAATCTTCCAAATAACATGCTCTTATTGTATAAATATTGTAACATGTCGTACGAGATCATTTCTTCGCTATTATTATCTTAATATTTTTCGATATTCTCATCGTTATTACCATTATTATTATTATCGACTAAGCAAAAAATATTATTTAATTGTTTATCATAGCTATAATTTTAAATAAGGAAACCGCTCGTCATTATTGATTCATTCAAGTTGCTAAGTGCACATTCAGAATTTGTCTAATTAAATTCTCCATCGTATAAATTCAGAAGTTATTTGTATATGTAGAATATCCTAATTATATAAATCCAAAATTTTGTATATATTTACTCTACCTTGTATATAGCTATTATGTTGATGCATTTGATTTGTATAAGTTTTGAAAAAATTTTAAATGTATAAATACAAAACTGGATGTACTCAGTATGTTTGTATACTGACAACGAACTATACAAATAGATTTATATATTGATAGCGAATTATACAAATGGATATGCAAATTATACAAACAACTACTATAATAATAATTACTAAATATAATTACCTAAACTATAAATATTTTGACCTATTAAATTTTAAGACTAAGCTATTTATGAAAATTTATTCATTATAGTTATCGTTATTTTTATTGTTGTTATTATTATTATCCCAACTGTTAATCAGTAAATAAGAATCTACCTAAAAATTGAATAACTCACATAAAAGCCTCTGCCCAAGTCTGACCGTTATCTATAGGGCATTAAATTGAAAAAGAACTATAATAATTAGTAGTTAGGTTCACAATAATTAGTAACATGTTGGTACCAATTTCTTTTGTTTTTATTTTTAAATCTAACTTCAATTTTAACCAACTGGCTGAAGGGTCTCACTGCCAACCATCGAAAAGAAGTTGCAACAAATATTCATTTTCTTAAGCTTGTAGTAGTATTATTTTCTCTAGCAATATATGTATGCCACAACTGTGTTAATTATATACTTGTTAAATTTTAAAACTTGTGATTGTAAAAATAGATTTTTCTAAGTTCATTCAATGATCCTCGATTAAAACAAGACAATCATGTTTTTATATATGTATATATATTATCTAGTTAGGCCTTTAAAACATCTCTTTAAGCGCAAGTTAGGTAGGTTATTTCAAAGCAATAACCATGTTATGTGTTTTGATAATTTTGACTTAAATCGTACATATTATAATTTTGACCAAAAACCCAGTAAAAGCCTGCATGGGAAAATGCACACACCACCTCATTAAATATTTCTTTGGTAACTTATTTTTTAGCTTAGAAGTATTCCTTTGAAATATTACTTCAAAAATACTAAAAACGTATAAAGAAAACTAGGGTAAAGAAAAGGATCATATGTTACTATTATATTAAATAATTTAAATCTAAGGCTTCTGAGATTTTTTTATTATTATTATTATAGGAGGGAATTATAAGGTAGAAAGTTGAATCAGCTTCAACAAGATGAAAGTTCAAATAATCAATTTGTTGGGTTAAAGTAAGGGCGTGTGAATTGAAAACTTCGAATTGAAAGAATTAGGAAATGTGGAATTGGAGGATTAGGAAATGTGGAGGAACCAAGTAAATTAAAGGTAAAATGAAGAATTGTTTCTCCCTTATTGATAGAATAGAGAAAATATTTTGTCCTTATGGGTTCATCGTCGTCATTGCTCGACTACGACTAGACTTGGCTTGGCTTCAGCAAATGATGTGATTGATTGATAAATTTTTTAGAGAAAATTATTTAATCCATCTCATTAGATTTCCTTTTTCTGACATTAATGTTAAGTTAATTCATTGAGTTATTAATTAATTAAATTAGCGAAAGTAGTACTATTCCTTTCAAACATGCATCCTCTTTCCCAAAAGATGTCATGCCTTATATAAGACTATTTTGAATGGGTAAGTACACATTTATTGTTATGTCACGAACCTAAAACTCACGCTAGAACTTTCGTGTAGCACTAGCAGTTTGCTCACGAATCTTGCACAATCTTGCAAACACTAGTAAGTCTGTTGCCTACGATCACTAAGGGAACACTAGATACTGAAAGACAAGAGAGCATTTGAAGAAAGGAGACTTTGATTGCTCTGAGAGGATGTTTTACAAGGCTTGAATGCTTACAACTTTGATTGGTGTCAAATGAATGCAAGGAGGGGTATTTATACTACTCCACCTCCTCAACGGACGACTAGGATTAATTTGATCCTATGGCTAGGATTGATCCTCTAGAGTCTTCCTACAGAATATGTAAGATATTTTCAAGTGTAAGACCTATCTACGCATTTCTATAAGTCCCTGGAACCTTCCAGATCTCTCTAGTTTTCTCTTCAATTTTCTGCACAATTCTAGAGAGTTCCAGAGCACAGTGGACACGTTCCTGCGCCGTTTTGAAGCAGAATTTAGGTGAGATGTGTCATTTAGCTCTAAACAGAGAGGCTTCCTCTTAGTTTTTATTGTCAATATTTCCATATTCTGCGTATATTTTCTCAAAAATAAAGAAGAGTCTTTTGCGTGATTTTGTTGTTGTTCTTGAGTTCGCCGGTGTTATTGAGATTTGGGGTACCCACTACTTCCTTTGATGTCTAACCTATTTATCACGCGAAAAAATAATCCATAACTTTAGTATAGTGAGGGGATTAAAAATTATTCTAAAACACAGAATGAATTTTGTTGACTCAAGTATCTACTTTTTGAAAATTTTATATTTTTCTATTTCTGCACTATTATTTAATTACGAAACTAACACAATAAATTGGGATATTAAGATAAACTTACATTTCTGAGTTGCTATTAATGGAAGTGAAAAATCAAGTATGAGTCAATTTTATTTTTATTTTTTTATGGCAGCAGGTGTAACGTTCCATCATAGTGTCTAAAATGTCAATCAATATTCAATTATTGCCCTATCACTGTTAAGTCCTCCTTCGCTTGTATGAGTATTTTTTATCACATCATATCTAAATTTAGCTGAAAACTTAATATAAAATAAAAGTAGTAGATACGGAAAACAGTTCAACTAACATGTGATATTATTGCCATATTTTTATTTTAGAATAGTGGATAAATTGTTTCTCACAACAAAGCACTTCATTGATTGGGACATCAAATTAATTAATTAGTTTTGATTAACTAAATTTTCTAATTAATGAGCATTTAGGCAAGTAGGTAAGGAAAAAGCTCAACCACATGGAGTTGTATATCATTATATATCGTATAGTTTTTTCTTTAAAAAAAATGAATTGTATCTTACAACAAAGCATTGTGATTGATAGGGACAAAGAACGTAACTATGTTACTTTTGTTTTAATTAATCAATTATTTCTTCAGATTAATGAGCATTTATTAAATACTTTGAAATGATATATATACAGAATCTTTGAGTTAGGACAACTAAGTTGGCTTGTACATTCAATATATGATGTTGTTACATAACTAACATTATAAATAATTATATTTTATTAGGTTAAAAAAATTTGATGGTGATATATTTGTTGAAGTCTGTTGACCAATTGACCATCAAATAATATCTTTATTATGCCATTCAAGTTACGTTATATATATTGGTTGTGGACATTTCTTTATCTGAAACTATATTTTATCTTCGTTATGTCATTTTCGGTTGCTAAGATGTTGATGGTTTATGAATTTTCATAATACCTGAAATAAAGGTATGAATAAACAAATGAGGAACCATTTGTTCAAAAGTTTTAGAGACTATTTTTATATCAGTTCTTGAATAATATTGTCAAATATGCAAGTCATAATTTTGCATTGATAAATTACATATTTGTATTTTAGAATAAGATGTTTATAATTACAACTTGCAAATATGTGCAACTTTATGATTACAGACTAGTTACTCAACAATAATAATGATAATTTTTTTTTTCATTTATCATTTTACATGGTACAAACACGTAGAGCAAATTTTCTTTTACAAAAATTAAAATGATGGATATATTTTTCTACGAGATATAAATTTATGAATCAAGTTTTATATTTAGAAAAAAAAAATTAAAATTATGATCCAAGTGGTATGTTAAAACGTAAATCTAAAATAATAATTTCATGTCACATATCGAAATCGAAATCTAAGTTATATACACATAGTTGCAACATTATGTATGTTCTTTCTATTTCATATTAACTTAATTTTAAAGATTTGTTCATCGTTCAAAATTTAAATGGATGTTTGAAATTTTTTTCATATTTATTCTTTTAATTATTGATATTTTATATTTTTTAAAAATAAATTACAATACTTGAGAGTTATCTTCATAACTTCACAAAAAGTAATAATAAAAAATATAATTTAAATTATATTCTCGAAATGTTATTTTTAATGCACGGTGTATTGCCTTATAAATTAAATTAAGAATAACTTAAATAAATTTCATACTTTTGGGAGTTAATTCAATAAATATTAATTTTTTTCAAAATTATCAAAAATCCCTTTTTATTGATACAAAAAACAAAATTAGTGATACATATCGAAAGGTAGAAACATTGAGGAATTTTAACTATGATACATAAAGAAATAGGAATTGTAATTTATATATGCGGTAGATTTGTATAATTTAAGAAATTTTTTTAAGAAGTTGAGATTATATAAAATTTTATAAATATAAGTTATGTAAATCAGTAATTTTTCCATGGAATGAATCAAGGAAGTAATAATCAGTATCTACGAGCATAAATATATATTTTTGAGAAGAATGAATGCACAATCAAAGCTCTGTTTTTTTTTTTCTGTTCCTCTGATTCTACAGCAACAGATGAAATGTAGGAAAACTGGAGTTAATGGGTCAGATATCCACTAAATTAATTTGTCGTTTCGTTCAACCACAAACAAAACTCATCCCCTATTTCCTCAAATCAATGTTTCCTCATATTACAGACAAAAAAGAGCTCGTGAACTCCATTATTCAGCTGGAAAACATATTATATTACACATACATATATGAGCTGGTTGGTCTGGCGGCCAGCAGTAAAAGCAGTTTTTTCTTTTTAAATAATAATTTCTCCCTTCTACATTTACCATTTGTCCTTTTTCCATTATTTTGTTAGGGAGACGACCCATTTACAGAAAATTATAATGTACAACAAAACTCCGTGTGCTTAATTTATTGTGCCACACATGTATTTTAGCCTCTCTCTGTTTTTTTTTTTTTTGGGTCGACCATTATTTGTGTGTAATTTAGTACAGTTCGCTTCTTTTATTTTTGCTAAACAGAGAAGATAAATATGTGCTAAGGGTTTCTAAGTTTGAAGTGTAATTTGGGTCGGGTGGGACGATTTAATAAAATGAGTGGTTTGGATAATTCTCCTTTCTTTGAGCTAGCTTTTTGAGTGTGAGTTAAGTCAAAAACTTAATTTTACATGATATCAGAGTAAGAGTTATTTCATCCAATGTTGGATTTCTAAAAATAAAAAATTGCCTAGGCACCAAATTACACTAAGTGTGAGGTGGGATGTTGAAGAAATATAAAAGTCATACATTAATGGTTAATGAGATGAATGAACTCCTTATAAGATTTGGATAATAATCCTCCCCATTTAAGCTAATTTTTTGAATGTGAGTTAGACTAAAGGTTATTTATCTGAACTTTCTACTTGTCACCCTCTTAGAACACAGGCACTCCATGTGTCACTCCATATGTATGTATTAAAGTATAATTAAAGGGTATAATAATTAACCCAAAAAGTATAATGAAAAATACATTTAAATCATTTTATATAATACAGAGATTATTTGATCCTTTTTTGATATATGTATTGTATTTTCTATGATTGAGGACAAAACTCAAGTTATTATTACATGTACTCATTCTATTTCTTGATTATCACATCAGGTTTGATACAAAGTTTTATACTTCTACCTATTATCGTTGTAGGTTAAATTTTTAGGTAGACAGACACCTTTTACAAATGCAATATTGTATAAACTATTTTTTGTCCTAATTACCTTTCTATATTTGGCTGTTTAGAATCAACACATTAAATAAAAGGTATCCAGCTGGGAGAGTGACGAGATATTATGCCTTAATTTTATACGATAGTGTAACAAACCAAAGCACACATTTTAATCTCAATAAATAAGAATAGTGACTGATGATTACTTCTTTTGTCAACTTCATCACATCTCTTCTTAAAAAAAAAAGAGGTTAGAGGTGTTGAAAAGGACAAACCTCTTTGATTTCTTGTGAGTTGTTAAACGTTCAATTAGGTTGGTGAAGTAGGGCCATTAATTACTTCATCAATTTTTAGCTGGATTGACTTTCACTACCAAAAAAAAGGTACTCCTGTAAAAGAAAAGGATGACCCTGTAATTATTTATCATGCTTGGATAAGTATAATAATTAATGATTCGATGCATAATTATGGTAAGCACTCCATGGCACCTGAAAAACAGCAATCAAGTACAATAAAAGTGAAACCAATTAACTAGGCATGTTCCACACTATTACGGCTAAAATGATTAATACATGCAATTGCACTTATAGGAAAATGAAACCAACCAAATCATGAAGTCAAAAAGGCCTAAATGTACTAATATATACTTTCGTACATGGAATTAATGATGTATTTTATCGTCCGTGAAATTCAGTAACACAATGAGTTCTAAATTTTAGGATAATGACAATAGATATTACTTGTTAGTAATTGAATTTTAACTTTATTTTTTATGTACATTTAAAAGAAGTTTCTTGATATAAATATAAAATTTGATTTTTTTTTTACATTTTAGTTGATCGGGTCAAGATGTGTTAAATAAATAGACGTACGAGTGATGACTTAGCATGTTCGAAGTATGTATTAGATGTTATGAGCTAAATAGCAATGTAGCTTCTCTTGATTTCCATCAATTTTTTTGACGGATCAATTTTGATTTAGCTCATTATTACGTATTCTTAACTGTTTCATTCATTCTTAGACAGGTTAGACATGTCACACAAATTTGACATCTCCTTATTTTTTTGGTGTTCACTAGTGCTCTTCTTGACTCGTACAATTCAAAAATAAATTTAAGAACTTCAATTTAGGAATGACAATGAGACAAAACAGAGGCGGAAAGGGCAGGGGAGTTTATAATTATAGTAGCACACTAACCTACTATCTACATCCCTCCCTTCTCTTGAAAGTTTATAATGGGCTTTTCATTCTACCAAAGTTGGGCCTAAAAACGTATACCATAATTGTAGGATTCTTTAAGATCAAACAAATTCATTGAAGGGAAATTTACGCAGTTGGACAAATACATAATATACTAGTAAATCCAATTACATAACATAATTATAATTTGCTACCATTACAATTCACACTAATGTTTAGTGAGTCTGGTTATATGACGGTTCATTTTTCTCCTTTTAACTTTCTCTCTCTTATATAAAATTTTTTATTTTTCCTCTCATTTTACACTTCCTTAATTCTCTCTTAAAATCACTCAATCAAATTGTCCTCCTAAAATTTAAAGTTTGAAGATTTTCATCATTCCTCCAAAAGTGGGCAGCCCTAATTTCAGGTTCTGATTCTGGCCTTTTTTGATTTTTTCTTAAAAAAAATCAGTGTCCACAAGTGCATTTTTGTTCATACACTATCTTCATTTTTTTCTGTAGCTACATATAATTTATGATGGAAGAAACTCTACTTGAGAAGATAACTCGAGGTATACATTTGTATGATAGGATTATTGACGATCTATCATCTTTTTTGTCACTAGTT
>JAOTQR010000045.1:18919269-18947729 GCA_025774065.1 Solanum ossicruentum | reverse complement strand
TCAAGAAATTGAAAACAGAGAAGAGCAACTCTCTCTTCAACTGAGTTCTTCTTCTTAATTCTTCTTCTTTCTTCATTACATGTCTCCAGTTCCTCTGTGTTGTGCTTCCTCACAGACTTTATCAACACTGGTAGATACGCGATGTGGTAAAAAAACTGATTCAACGAAATATATCTTGCCTGCATTAAGATTTAAAACTTGTTGTCTCACCCTTTAAGGTTGAGTGAGTGATGTCCCAAATGGTATCAAGAACGTTAGACTCAGCTGAAGTGGGACTTAATGGATAGACTGACGAATTTTTTACTTCTTGAAAAAATGGTCCGAAGCTTAATAGAAAAATTTCTCATATCGAATTCGAAGTGTCATGCTATTATTGTATTTTTCAAAAATTAATTTGACTAATTTACAAAACTAAAATGCATTATATTAATTTAATATTTTGAAACAAAACTTTAAATATCCAAATATTATACAGAAAGTACTAAAAATTGTAATTTTTTTGGTATTAATATGATTAGAAAAAATATATATTAAAATATTAGTTAAAACTTCATATTGTTTGAGTCTAAAAAAAAATATACTATAACAATTTAAAAGAAACACCAAAAATAATAATTAAAAAAAAACAATTAAAATTTTACAATCCAAACATAATACGCGGTATAAACATTAACAATAAATTCATAGCTCAAACTCATTATACATAAAATATCTTCCAAATGAGCGAGAAATTTTCTAAGATGTGTTATTAATTGCTCCCAACAACTGGTAAAATATATCACATGGTTAGCTGGACATAGAGACATGCTGAACATAAAGTCATAAACTGCCAAAAGAATAAATTACACTATTTCTATGAAAATCAAAATGGCAATGTTTAAAAGTATTAAAATTCGATTATTGCTGGGTCTTTTTATTTCCCATTGTTCCTACCATAATCCTCCTCAACCGCAAAAAATAGAAACGAAAAAAAGATAAGAGGGAAGAGATAAGATTTTTGAAGAAGTCTAAACAAGTAGGTGAACTAAAATCAATCTTCATGTTATTTAATAAAAAACAAATTAAAATAGTTCTTATACTATTTTTGTATCAAATAATTATATAAATTGATAATTAAATATAGAGATTCAAAGCATTATTCTTTACAAATAACTGAAAGGAAATCTGTAATAGAGCAATATAATGCCAATAAAAAGGTAATAGCACCCTCCCTTTATCTTTTTTTTTTTAAAAAAAAAACTTTCAATTAAGAAAAAAATTTTACTTTTTCATTTTGTCTTTTTCAAAAAGAGGAAAGAAAGAGCGACCCTCGTTTACAACACTTTAATTTTAATTTTTCACTCAATATATATAAAGCCCTAAACTTAAAAGACATTTTAATATATTTAACATAATTTTAATTTAGGATCAAAAATTTAGAAAAAAAATTATCTATTTAAATTCTCAGTTAAATTAAATTAAAATATTATTTTTTAAATGGAGAGAATATACAATAATTGGTTACTTTTTCCTTCATATATTAGCACCAGTTTCTTTTGTATTTTGTCATGGACTTGGTCGTGATTCCAATGTATCGTGCGACCTAGCAAACTTTTTCTACTAAGTTGCTAGTCAACCTGACTCTAAAACTTAGCAAAACTTTGAAAGATTAAGCAAAAGATTTTATGAAAAGAACTAAGAAAATCTTGAAAAACAAAAAAAAGAACCTCGTATTACAGAACTTGAAAGCTTTACAATGTTTGGTATGTGATGTGTTTTGCTTGCTTGATGTCTAACATGACCCCCCTTTATTTACACTTAGAATTTGAGGTCAAAGTGCAATTATTATTTACATGAGAAGTCCCTCAATATTTACATTTTAGTCTCTATTCTAGAATTCTCCAAACTACTAGAAAGGGCTAAAATCTTCAAGACTCTTCTATATATGATTCTGGAACCTTTCAGACCTTTCTTTCAAGATCTACACATCTCTATGGACTTGTTAATAAATTAATTTTAATAATAATTTATAAATATTTTTTAAATGAAAAATATATTAATGTATGTATTGATTGCTATCAAGAACATGTGAGGACGAATCTATCATATTCAAATATGTGATTGAAAAGAAATGATTTAAAAAGGAAAAGAGGAATTGAATAATACTTTTTTGGATGCTTAAATTTGTTAAAAGCTCAACCTCTCTTCTCCTTCAAGCGTCTCTTCAATAATGAATGAAACAAAAAATCTCTAATTGGAAAAGATACATTAATTCCACTTTATATGAGAAAGAGCTAGTTGTCCAATGTATTGAAATTGGCTTTCCTTTTTGTCTGATTGTTTTTTTTCTCCTTCACAAAATGAAAATTATAATTATATATTATTAATAATAAATTGAGAAAAGCAATGGAAACATGATACTGAAGACCATAATGATTTTGCTGACCATGCATGTTTGTTGCTTAATCCCCAATTACCCGTTGAATATCATTAAAGTCTCATGATTCATGAATGTTTGTCGTCACTATAAAAGCAATTTTAATCAGCTCTTACTATTATTATTTTACAAGGACCACCATTATAGATAAACAAAAAAGGAAAAGAAATTAAACAACTAATGAGGTCGATGAACTAATTTCTAATTTTCTCAACACATTTGAGCAATTGAATATTGCAATTATTTTATGCAATCATATGCCTCTACTAATTACCAAGTTGTCTCTTCATTCCACTATACATGACGTTATTTAATTTAGCACATAATTCGAAGAAAAACGATTTTTTTATAAGATTTATAATCTAAACACATTGACCATTTACGTGGATAATTTTTTTTATCAAGGATAAAATAAAAACTTAAAGTTTAGTAATTTCAATTTATGGAAAGTTGACATACTTTTTTTGTATGAACTAAAAATAAAAGCGTATTATATAAATTCAGATTGGAAAAAATAAATGTTAGCAATAGTGTTCAAAGCCGTTAAATTAGAAAAGTAAAATCAAACAAAAGAATAATTCGAGCCCAAAATTTTCTCGCGTTGACAATAAGGATATTTAACCCTTTCACAATTTTCGATCTGTTTTGGTTGAGCAAAAAATTGTTTATACTCTCTCCATTCATTTTTTACTCGCAACTATTTTACTTATTGAGGTTAAAATATATGAGCTTTGATAAATATTTAAGATATATTTTATCATCATATTAATATGAGAAAGATTGTAACTTATAATATTTTTCGTATAGTTTTCGATTATCCAAATGTTAGATTTCAAATATTAAATTTAGCAATTTCAATTTAGTTTTGAAGTTTAATCAAGTTAATTTTAAAAAGTGAAATAGTGATAAGTAAAAGTGAAGAAAGAGTACGAGGCAATGCAAGTTATAAAATTTCAACCAATTTAAAAAAAATACACATGGCCTCGTAGAAAATCACGCGTGGAGCAATTCTAGTCTAGGGCATATACTAATTTTTGAACCTTTCAAAATTTTGTCTTCTCTAACTTTCATTTATTCCAACTACTATCTCTTTAAGAAAATTTGTGACTACTGAAGCAATCTGCAATTACAAGTTATCTCAAGGGTTCATTACAATAATCAATAACCTGGAGTCGTGACTCATGTAAATTATTATATATAGAAAAAGTCATATTTGGATTACAAACGATTCTTTACGATAAAAACATGCGAAATTTTAATTGTCAAAAGTAGATTTCTTTATGAGTTTTCATAAATAATAATAATGGGAACAAATAATTAGAAAGTGTCCCGCGTCCAAGTAGTGGGAATATAATATTTTTTTTTCCTAGAAGAAAAAGGTAGAATAATTTCAACTTTTTTGATTTTGATTTTTGGGCATCTTCATTTATGACTAACCACGGGCACAACACAGAATTGACGCGACAGAACTGTCGCTTAAAGAAATAACGAATAGTCGATACTCCAACTGCCACACCAAAGAAATAAAGAATAGTCCATATTCATTAAAATTTATATAATTTAAATTTTAAAAAATAAAAGCTGTCACTTAAATTACAAGGAAATAAAATATTTTCATACTGTGGAGGGATTATTGATAAAGAAAATGTTCACTTACAACATAAACAGTTGCATTATTTTTATTCAGAAATGGAAAGGTTGTGACATGTCGGCACGCCTCGAATGGCTCCAAAAAATATCTTCTTTGACGTTATCATTATTTTGTTAACTTCAAACTAAATCATTAATGTGAAATAATACCACCAACTTCTCTCAATTTTTCGTAAAGTATTTATCTAAAGCTCTTTAGAATTCGAAATAGTTTTCAATATCATTGATTCACTAAAATTTTTTGGGATCGTTTGATGTAAGGGATAAATAAAAATAATTTTAGGATAAAATTTTATCTCTCTTTAAATATCCATTTGATTAGCTTAGAAGGGATGATATAATAATTACATGACAATTTGTCATAGGATAAATTTATGAAATAACAAATGTACCCTTCCCTTTATCACTTTTTATACCTTTTTTAATTATATATTTACATTATTTTTAATACAATATATAATAATATTCAAAACTTTCACTCCTTATTTTTATAATACTTTTTTTTATATTTTTAAGTTACATTATACAGTATAATTTTTATTGACTAATTATTATGTTTTTTTATATTTTGATTTTTAATAAGTCCTTTTTTACTTTAGCAAACTTAAAAATGCAAGTTATTTTTTTTAAAAAAGTTTTATTTTAAATGCATACGATATTATTATGGAAATGCACGCTTAAAAATATTTAAGCTAAATAAAATGAGAGATTTATTTTAAAAACGAATATTGAATAACTAAAGTTAGCAAAAAAAATAAAAAACTAATAAAATGAAAGATATTTTTGTAAACAAGCAAAATACTCTTAAAATTTATCCAATATGTTAAACATTCAATAAGAAATAATTTCAACATAACTTATCCCATCATAACTTTTATTCAAACCAAACGACCCCTTAGTGCTGGATATTCTTATTCATACCCCTTCGTTTCAAATAAATTGAATTTTTTAGACTTTTTTCAATATTTAAAATAGTTGAATTGTTTAAAGTTCAAAAAGAATATTTGAAACTTTTTTCATATTTGTCCTTTCATTTATTGAAATTTATATTTTCTAGGAGATACATTACACTACATATTTATGATTTCATAAAGGACAATAAAGTATAATATAAATTTTGTCTGTAAATGCTTTTCTTAATATGTGTGCATTACCTCACAAATTCAATTAATATAAGACAGAGAGAAGATTTTATACTCCTGCCATTCCCTTTAACATGTCGCCTTTTAGAATAACACTTGCATTATGAAAAAAAATGAATTTATTATTTTGCTCTTATGTAATAATAATTGTCTTTTTTTAGTTGGTGAAAAAGTATATATTTTCAAAGTCATTAACCATTAAGAGCAAAATAAAAAAAACAATATAATTTATGCATTTATATTATAAAATAACTATATTTTTATAATAAAGACGATACGGAAAAAGGCTCGAAGGGAGTAGTAGTACTAAAAAAAGCATCATAATTTGCAAAGAAACATATTGGAGCAAATGTACTCTCTTTGTGCGGTTAGATCATCCATCTAGCTTTGCCATTAATTTTGCGTGTTTAATTAATTATTTTACACTTCCAAGGACGAAGAAGAATATAATGATTTTTTTTCTTTTACAAATGTAGAAAAAAGATACACTCTCTTTTTTCCAATTTGTATTCGTCTTTTATGATTAATTTACTACTATGTGAAAAGTTGTGTAGTTTTTATTTTGATTGCAATTTTTAAATTTATTTTCAAAATATTGTAACTTGATTTTTTGACCAAATTTATACTTATGTAAAATTTACTTTAAATGATTATTTTATTAATGCCCTGGTTGAGACAAAAAAAAAAGTTAAATGATTTAACCATCTCAGGAAACAACCTCTCTATTTTTACGAGATAATGATAAGGTCTGCGTACATTCTATTGTTA
Source organism: Solanum ossicruentum (assembly GCA_025774065.1). Taxonomy (NCBI): domain Eukaryota; kingdom Viridiplantae; phylum Streptophyta; class Magnoliopsida; order Solanales; family Solanaceae; genus Solanum; species Solanum ossicruentum. Next base: position 18,941,753 of record JAOTQR010000045.1, on the reverse strand, counting down.
TTGTTATTGTTATTGTTTATTTAACTATCAATCTTGAAATTACTTTTTTTTTAAAGAAAAAATAATATTAAATTTATTCATATCATATGTAAATTAATCAAGAATTTTAATTGTCACATAAAATAGAGAAAGATGATATATTTGTGTAATATCTAAAATTATACATGAGAGTTGTGCATCACATATTTTTTTTAACACAATAGAAGAAGTCATTTTATGATATCTTCACAATATTAGGGGCTGAACTTAATACTCCCTCTCTTATTTTATTTGACACTTATTAAATATTTTTATTGGTAATAAAATGATGCATAGTCACATAAATATTTAAAAATTTATTTTATATTATAAATTTAAAATTTTTTATTGTATTTTAGATATTATAACAAAATAAGAGGGAGGAAATATAAATATGCCGGGTCTACAATGGCAACGAAGTAGCCGTTACAACCCACGTGGTCCATTGCCGACAGCCAAAAAGCACCAAACGTCTCAATTTCACAACTCCTCAATAACTTTATATATAAAAAATTAAAATTAACTCCAGCACTTAATTTTGATTTAATTTAATTCATTACTCCAGACAGTTGAAGAAGAGAGATCGATCGGTGTCATAGAGAAAACGTTAACATCATATCCCTTGACAGTATCTGCACTGAAAACACTTTTGCTTTCATCTTCAATTCTATCCTAACACAGTGCTTGGACTTCTGTGCAAAAAGCTTTTAATTTTCTTCCATATTTTTCATTTATCCAAAACAGGGCAAGAACTACATTATATATTACTCTTCATTTGGTGGGTGAAGTTCTGTTGGGAAAAAAACAAACTTGCCCCTTTCTTTTATTGCAGAATTTCCTAATTATGGTGGAAGAAAATTTGTTCTTATTATCTAAATAGTGCAAGAAAAACTACTTACGTAATTGTGACTTGGCGGAGTTTTGGTTTATTTGGGTTGTAGTTTAATTAAAGTAGGAGAAATAAAGGGGAAAAAGGAGAAATCTTGGGCTTTTATGCAGCTTTGAAGTTTTTCTACTTCTCCGATCGGCTATTGTTAAGAAGAAGCTCTGTTATTGGAAAGAGATATACAGTCGCAACTCACAATAGTATGATCTTCTTTCTGCAACTTTTTTTTTTTTTTTTAGTTTTTGTGCTTGAAAAGGGTTTTTGTTGATGAATTTAAGTGCTTAGTTGGGGTTTTACTCCTGCTCAACTCCAGTGAAGAAGTAAAAGTAGTTTTCTGAATGTGTATGAGATTTCATGTGTTTGCCATAAATTGTGTTGATCTTTTGTGAATTCTGACTGTTAAAAGGACCTTTTTTTTGCCCTTTCAAGGAGCTGATTTGATTGATTTTTTTTGAACTTCCATTTTGCTTAGATTCTCTTAGTTAAAGAAGTAGCGATGATCAGTTATATTTTCCTTTTATTGTCTTGTCAATTAGGAGTATATGGTAATTTTGAGAAGTCAAAGTAATCTAACTGAACCTTCCTTCATTTAGTAAGTTAGTAATCTGCATCTGAATGTAGAAATAAAAGTTCATATTGTAACAAAAGTGGAAAGGAAGTGTATTTATCTTTGTCCATAGATGTTGATGCTATAAATTTTATTTGGTGTTACTGTGTTGACAAGCAGAACCTTCAGTGATTGTGTTTCATAGTGTAGGGGTTCTCTGTTTGAGATGTTAAAACTTGCAGCAGCCTGTTACTTTGATTGTTTTCTCTCGTAGCTTAATTATCCTTTGGAGGGGAGGAAGTTGATGGGAAGATCGGGGAGTGTATGTTTTCCTTGTCGTTTACATGCTCATCTAAGCAGGAGATTGACCTTCTCTTTACAGGCACTAGATGGCGACGCTTGGAGATATAGGCCTTGCGGCAGCAATAAATATATTGTCTGCTTTGATCTTTCTTGTGGCTTTTGCAATTCTGCGGCTCCAACCATTCAATGACAGAGTTTATTTCCCCAAATGGTATCTTAAGGGGTTGAGAAACAGTCCCACCCACTCTGGGGCATTCGTCACGAAATTTGTTAATGTTGATTGGAGGGCATATATAAGGTTTCTGAACTGGATACCAGATGCACTGAAAATGCCTGAACCTGAGCTTATTGACCATGCAGGGTTGGACTCTGCCGTTTATTTGCGCATATACTTGCTAGGGTATGGTTTTCTATTGATATCATTTTTGGAGTCATAAAACATATCTGTGAGATTGTTAATAGTAACCATGTTTTTAATGCCATTGTATTTTTCTTTTGTCAACCATGTTAATTAACATTGTATTATCACCTTTTTTTGTTTTTTTTTTTAATTTTGCTTTGTCATGTTAGCTGGATTCATTTCAGATAAGAATGATACGTAGTGCATCCTTATGAAAATATCCAAAATAGTCCCTATGAAATGAACTGATATTTGAAAGATTTCTTACTAGTTTATCTTTTTATTTTTAAGTTAATTAATGTGAATGTAAGCTCCAAAAAAAAAAAAGAAAGAAAGAAGGTGGCTGACTGTATTTCTGTTGAGGATTTGTATCAGTAATAGGGTTGACTTCTAACAGTGACCATAAAACGAAAAACAAATATCTGCTTTTGTAACAAGACCAGGCAACTCCGTGAGCCTCCAACATGGAGTTAAGTACCCAAAATATCAATACTTAGCTTTTTATTTGTATCTCTTGGTTCAAGCTGAAAAAAAATCTAACATAAGGAATTATCTTATCTTCTTTGTTGGCTGTTTGCTGGTACTGTAAAATCAAGATGAATAAGCAGTCACATTTTTCAAATATTATCTTTTTCGTCTTCTTAAAAGAAAGGATGATGATGATCCTTATAATGGAAGGGGATTTAGGTGTCTAACATTCAATCAGTCATCTATGCCTCAGTCCAATGCGAGGTTGCACCAGAAACAGGAAAAAGAGTCAGTACAATAGCAATTTCAATGTTGTATACTATATACATTCCTACTAAAGTGTATTGCCTTTGTTGCCTTCATTCTATTTTGAGAAACTGGGCGGTCTGTGATGATTACTGCTTCTTGATTTCTGCAGGCTGAAAATCTTTGTTCCTATAACATTGCTTGCATGGGCTATCCTGGTACCTGTAAATTGGACAAATAGCACTCTAACAAAATCCAACTTTACTTATAGTGACATTGATAAGCTTTCCATTTCAAATGTTCCACTTGGATCACTCAGGTTTGGATATTTATCTTTCAATATTTTGAAGAATTTGATGCGGTATATTTGCCTTTACAAAATTGTTTTATCAACATTTAAGTCATATTTGATGTATTTACGCCTTGAAAACTTTTGACATCTTCCTCTTGTTTACTTGTTTATTACATATTTTTATCTTTAGCATGTTACTATTTGTAGCCTGCCTTGCTTTTGCATGATCTTGACTAGATTTCTTTTGGGGGCCGTGAATGAAAATTCTGCAGTTAATGCTTCAAGTTTTTTCATATTTCTTGGCAAGACCAACTAGTAACTTGCAAACAAGATTTGTCTTGAACATGTTTTGGGAATCAGTCATTGAGTGGGTATTTGGAAGCAGTCTGTATTTAGTGTTCGAGTGCTGATATATGTTAACTCATTTTATGTTCCAGCTTGAAAGTCCATACTAAGTGGGTATTTGGATTGGGTTATTCTTTGGTGCTTTTGACTTTTAAGCACTTTTTAAAATTTAGAGGTATTTCACAAAGACATAAAGTTTTTTTAAGCACCTTAGTTTAGCCTTAAAAAGTACAAAAAAGAAAAAGCTAAAAGCCAAAAAGTAGGTAGGTACCTACTTGCCTTTTAAGTAACTTTAAAAAGGCTATCCAAACACCCCCTTAACATTCAAGTGAAATTATCTACTAGTAAAATGGCAATACCGTTTGGCTTACCTTTTAAGATCCATGGTGTAATTTGTCTTGACCTGGATTTTTGCAGGTTTTGGACTCATATTGTAATGGCTTATGCCTTCTCATTCTGGACCTGCTATGTCTTACAAAATGAATATGCAAAAGTTGCAGCCATGAGGTTGCAGTTTGTCGCCTCTGAAAAACGTCGCCCTGACCAATATACAGTATGTATCACCTTATTTTTCGAAATTGGACATGTAAATTATTCTGTGTTGACAAATTTAGTCACTTGAAAGAGTATTTAATCACTGAAGCATTTGTTCTCTATAAATGCATTATGTTTTAAGAAAGTTGGTATACAGATATTGAAGCTGACGTGGTATTTCTCCTTAACTGTTCAAACTTAAGAGAGTAATCAAAGTTTCTAAGTTTCAGCTTTCTTGTTTGTGTTTGAAATTCACAATCTTAATTTTTCTCATGGTTTTTATGATTTGGCTAATCTATTGATAAAGATCTCATGAATTTCTGGAAGGCAGTGAACAGATGACAACTACATCTTTTTATTTTAACTTTTTGGTCTCTATCAAGGTGGACTAAAACATTGGTTCTTCTTGAAAATTCTTTGCTATACTCCTTTATGTATTTGATTAGTTTAGAACTCCTTTGCTATCATATACCTAATAATTTAGGGAAATTCTAGGTTCTTTTTACTTTTTTCGTCCATATACCCAATAATTTAGGGAAATTCTAAGTTCTTTTTACTTCTGTCGTCCATATACCCAATAATTTAGGGAAATCTTTCATCCAATTAACGTACCCAAGCTATATACCTGGTTAATTTAGCTAATGTGTGGATGGAGATCTTCTGAACTTTTTGAAAGCAGTTTACAGAAGCCAAAACTTTACTTTTACCTCGTTGAGTTATGAGGTGGAGTGAAACAGTGAAAGCAGTATATACCTGGTTAATTTAGCTAATGTGTGGATGGAGATCTTCTGAACTTTTTGAAAGCAGTTTACAGAAGCCAAAACTTTACTTTTACCTCGTTGAGTTATGAGGTGGAGTGAAACATGTTGGCACTTTTTTTTTACAATGATATTCATAAAAGTTACTGATTTATGTATATTAACCATTTGATTAAGCAGTAGAAAACCAGCTTAATAGCAGAGGGTCTCATAACTTCTATTTTCCTTCTTGATGATGTTAACTATGTGGCATTCTGGTGCCTTTTTGTTCGTATCTTAGTCAATTCCTGAGTAAGAGAGTTGATAACATCAGGGTAATTTGTTAGAAGAGAGTGTGGAGTAAGTTTATCTTGATGGGGTTTTCAATAAGCCATTGCACATAGAAAATGTGTATTTATAATGGTTTTACTAGTGTGATTTTTTTTCCTTCTGGAGATAGCTAACCATAGTGGCATTCTTAGGTATTGACACATTAATGCTCCTTCTGAGAACTTTATTTGCAGAACACATGTACGACTATCTAGATTTTCGTTGTGAGTAAACAACAGACTAGTTTGTGTAGAATGAATATATATCATTTTATATTGCCATCTGGATTTCTTTTTACCTACTATCTTGAACAATGTGACTGCAACTTTTATTAACATTATTAATTTGATAAAATTTGATTATTGCAGGTCCTTGTTAGAAATGTTCCGCCTGATGCTGATGAATCAGTTAGTGAATGTGTGGAACACTTTTTCCTGGTTAATCATCAAGATCATTATCTCATGCATCAGGTTTGAACTTGCTGGAATACAAGTATCTCATGCAGGTTTACTGATAAAAAGGACAAGTATCTCATACTGTTTTGAGGAAGTGATATATGTTTTCTTGTTGACACTATGCTCCTTGTTGAAGCCCCAAAGCTTTGGGCTAGCGATAACTGATAAGACGTAGTGAGTGATGAGTGGGTTAGGTGCACGTCACGGGTCGACGCCATGCTGAATTGTGTGACCAACTCATTTAAATTCTTAAGTGGTTAGAGAATGTCACACTTTTATCTAGCTTCTAATACTCCCTATCATGTTAGATGGATGGATGTAGTTTAGGTTGGTATATCTTCTCATGGACAATTAATCACTTCCTTTAGGCCAGAAGCCCTTAGCTGGGAATAGAACTGGCTAATACTCTTTCAAGACAAGATGGTAGACATGTTTGGTATGTCAGTTCCATAGATTTCGGAGTCTGTTACTGCTTCTTGTGCATATTGCTACGAGACTGTAAACATGTTTGCTATGTCAGTTACATAGTTTTCGGAGTCTATCACTGTTTCTTGTGCATATTGCTTTATGTTTTCTTCATCTTGGGATGTAATATAAAAGAAGGAAGCAGTAGTGTTCATCTTGACTTAATAATCACAAACAGAAAGAAAAAAGAAATTAACTGGTTGAGGACGCCAATTTGAGTTTTTTTTTTTCCAACTTGAAAACTCCGCCGCATAGGCTTTCCTGGACCCATCATTTCATCATAGGTAGGGGCACTAGCAAACTCCAATCTAGAAAAAGAACTGTGAACTTTTCAAAAGCCAATCCACCAAATAGTTTGTTCTTTTTTATTTTTTTAATACATATATAAAATAGTGGCATTCGGGCCAGCTTGTGTACACCTCGACTAATTGTATGCGGAACCTACTCCTACCAGCATTGGAAACTCTGTCCACCTAAACTTGGACAACTGCGGTAGGAATGACCTAGTGTGTACCTAGGGTTCTCAACCCACTTCGTCACCCATGAGTACAATCGACCAAATAGGTTATTCCATGTAAAGCAAATAATAAAATTGTAGAATTGTCTTAGATTTGTTACTTATTACTGTGGTGGGAAGGAAGTAAGGACTTGTGGCCTAGCATAGGGCAGACAACTAGTTCTTCACGCGAAGAGGTCGCCAGAGGCATTAGGAACTAAAATGGACCATTTTAGTAAGTTATGCGACAAAATAACATGGTAGAAGCCAAAGATCTGAATATAACTTAAAGGTAGGGAATAGAACTTTGAATCGTTCATTACAGATTTTTTGTGTGTAACCTTATGAAAGTTATGTCAGTCGTCATAATCGTTCATTACAGATTATGACCCAAATGTCATAATCTTCATATTTGTTACTTGTTACTGTGGTGGGAAGGAAGTAAGGACTTGTGGCCTAGCATAGGGCAGACAACTAGTTCTTCACGCGAAGAGGTCGCCAGAGGCATTAGGAACTAAAATGGACCATTTTAGTAAGTTATGCGACAAAATAACATGGTAGAAGCCAAAGATCTGAATATAACTTAAAGGTAGGGAATAGAACTTTGAATCGTTCATTACAGATTTTTTGTGTGTAACCTTCTGAAAGTTATGTCAGTCGTCATAAAAGTTATTATCTATTTTAGAAATTGAAATTTCAAGTAACAAATTTTTCCTGAAGTTTGTTCTTTTATTATCCTTCTCATCCCTAATGCTTCTCTTCCAGGAAGTTATCAGTCATTTATTATCCTTCTCATCCCTAATGCTTCTCTTCCAGGAAGTTATCAGTCATTTATTGTATCTCTTGTAGAATAATTATTCATCATGTTGTGTTCATAGATGGTCTTAAATTTTACTATCCCCTGAGTCGAGTCACTTGCATCTTGAGAGTATTTCAGTAGAGTGGATTAAATTTTTGTTATCATATGCAAATTTTAATATATGTTTTATTTTTTATCTTCATACCTGCTATTTCATCTTTATTCACTTAGTTGGATTTTGATATAGGGTGTTTATGATGCGAACAAACTAGCAAAATTGGTGAAGGAGAAGAAGAGTAAGCAAAATTGGCTTGACTATTACCAACTCAAGTACTCTAGGGATCAATCAAAACGGCCTATGATGAAGGTATGGATGTGTCCTTGATCCTGTATTCCTAACTTCTAATATTATAAAATAGTTCAATTAAGGCCTCCTTAACAAAGTATACCTTTAAAGGGGCAAGTTATTTCAGTGCATTCTTTTTTAAAATTTGCAGACTGGTTTCCTCGGCTGCTTTGGAGAAAAAGTCGATGCAATTGACCATCAGATTGCTGAAATTGAAAGATTGTCAAAAGAGGTAAACACCACACTTTGATCTCCCTAAATAAGTTGGAAGATTTCCGATCGGAGCATGTTATTGACTTAACTATCCTTCTTAGATCAGAGGCAGAGAGTGTGTCATGGAGAATATTGAATGACTTACTCTCAGCACCACTGAACATTGATAGGTTATATAAAGGATTTCCACTGGAAAAAGAAGCCTCCTATTTACTAGAAAAATATATCCCAATTAGACATGACTTTCCTTTACATCTACCACTTGCCTGACATTGCTACGTTCACAAATGAGTCTCGTTCTCTTTTTCTTATCTTTTTCCTGTTGTTCCTTTTCTCTGCTTTTGGTTAATGCTGTTGGATAGGAGGATGTGGAGGTAGAAGGGGTTAATAGGAGGGATTTCTTTATCTTTAGATTTCTATTACTACCTGGTACTTTTTAGCACCAATATCCTATTTTCTTACTGTTGTTTGTGCTTGTTACTGCTGCCTCTTTTTCATGTCCATCAGAAGCCTCCTCTTTTCCTTCTCATGGTAGGGGTAAGGTCAGCATACACTCTACCCTCTTCAAACTCCACCGGTAGGATTACATTGAGTTCGTTGTTGTTGGTTAATGCTGTTGGCTTCCTTTGCTTTTGGTTGTATTATCTGTTATCGTTACTGTTCACTTGTCCTTTTGCTTTTAGCACGTCTTCTTCGCTTTTTTATTTCATCTCGATACTTGATTTTGATATGCTTTTGTTGAGTTAAGGGTCTATTGGAAACAACCTCTCTACCTGCACAAGGTAGGGGTAAGGCTGCATAAACACCACCCTCCCAGGCTCCACTTGCGAGACTATACTTGATATATTGTTGTTTGTTGTTCGTTAATGCTATTGGCTATAAATCAGCTCTAATTCTACTAATGCCTTGGTCTGACTTACTTGTAGATTGCTGAAGAGAAACAGAGGGTAGAAAAAGACCCTAAGTCTATCATGCCTGCATCATTTGTCTCCTTTAAAACGCGGTGGGGTGCCGCTGTTTGTGCACAAACACAACAATCCAGAAATCCAACCTTGTGGTTGACAGACTGGGCTCCAGAGCCACGTGATGTATATTGGAACAACCTGGCAATCCCCTATGTTTCTTTGACAATTAGAAAGCTCATAATTGCTGTTGCTTTCTTTTTTCTAACATTCTTCTTCATGATCCCAATTGCATTTGTTCAAACCCTTGCCAGCCTTGAGGGGATTAGGAAGGAAGCACCATTTCTGAAAGTTATCATTGACGAGTGAGTACCACATTATACACTTGTTCTGAAGTCAGCACCATTTCTTATTAATATTTCGTTCGCATGATCCTTGATGATGATATTATTCCTTGGTTCATCTATTTCAAGACTTTTAGTGACAATAATTCGAAAACAAAATGCATGTATGTTTTTTGGTCGAATCGGGCCTTAATTTTTGGTGCAATCAGGTCTTTTCAGAAGATACTATCACTGTAGGTTCTTGTTAGCATGGTAGGCTGGTTTTGCTTTCTTTTGCTCTTGTTTGCTCACATGTATATATGGTTTCAGTACAACCCATTACTTATTTTTGCTTTATACATACCCATTATACAACCCATTAACTTCTCAAAAAGAAAAAGAAAAAGAAAAATCTAGTGGTTTGAATATTTTTTACTTATGTTCATTTATTGTATGTCTCTTAGTGACAACAATTTCAAAAATAAAATTTAATGATTTGATATTTGTGAGTACTTACTGGAACTTGTTTATTTGAAGCTACGACAATTGTGTAAATTAGTTAGTTTAGCTTTGTATGACTTGTGTCATCTCATTCCTTGAGATACTTGGTCACTTTTGTCATTATGTGATAACTCACAAATGAGATGTTTGACAAAAGCATGCAACCTAAAATTGCTATTCACTATTTATGTAGTGAGATGATCCATGGATTTCTTATTTCTTTGTGATGCTGAATTGACACGACAAGTCATGCTCAGCAATGGAACGCTATTTGTACGTGTGTTGACTCTGATAGTGGTTCTTCCAAGTTCTTTTATTGCTTTGTCCTCTCCTTTTTGGTCTTTTGTGCCAAGGAGAATGGGCTATTGTCTGAGTTGATATTGTGCCAATCATAATCATAGCAGTTGTGCACCAGTTTACCTCAAATGTAGGTTTTTTGGGTTACTCTTCTTTGCTAATAATTCTGCTGATCTATCATGCAGACCTGTCATCAAGTCATTCATTCAAGGTTTTCTACCTGGGATTGCTTTGAAGATCTTTCTCATATTTCTGCCAACTATATTGATGATGATGTCCAAATTTGAGGGTTGGCTAAGCATATCAGCTCTAGAGAGGAAATCTGCATCTAAATACTACATCTTCACTGTTGTGAATGTGTTCCTTGGGAACATAATTGCAGGAGCTGCATTTGAACAACTAAGTTCCTTTCTCAATCAGTCAGCAAACCAGTAAGTTGTTTTAGTTAAAATATGTTACTAGATTTGCCTTGGTCTTTATTTCTTTTAACTTGTCAATCAATGGGGAAATTTTGGGAATGCAGTTAGAGCCTGCTTCTGATGCAGGTAGAACAATGGCCACGTAAAGAGTGTTTCTCTATGTGGATATTGTTTACGATGTCAAACATAGATGCACTCTTTTACTTATGCTTTAATCAATTATTCAGAATAGTAAAGTGCAACGTCTGTGGACACATGTATGCGGTTAAGCATGACATGACACTACTGAGATATCAGTGTCTGGGAATCTCAGTCCTTTAGGGACTCAGTGAAATGTTTATTTGGGTGACCAGTTTTCTAGTCCTGCTGAAGTTGGATGTTACAAGAAAACAATAGATATGACCAGGGGCGGATCTAAGGGGAATTACACTGTATATATGACATATTTTTTGAAAACTTCTAATGTGTATATATATAGATTTTGAATTTCTTGAACTCCAGACAAAAGGTTGGCTTAGTGGTGTTTATGGGTTCAAAATTTACCTTGAGGTTCCAAGTTCAAGAGGTTGACATCATGTTTTTATATTTCGAACCCTTCCAAGTAACACTATGTTTTTATATTTCGAACCCCTAACTGAAAATCCTAGATCGGCCACTGGATATGATCTATTAGAAGAAAAAGAGAAGGGAACTATTCATATAGGCTAGGCTTCCTCGTGACAGATGGCCTCATCTTATAGGTGAAAATATTCATGTAGAATCTGCATGCATCATGTATTTATGCTCTTTTACTGTCCTAAAACCCACTCTAGTTAGCGAGATTGTTCCTGTTCAGCATGCCATGCTTGTTATAGAGTTAAATTTCTAGCTTCTAGAAGTATGTTACATGGACTTCAGTATGAATGTTGAATACAGGTATGTGTTTGGCATTTCGTTCAGTTTCTAGGAGGTTTTCTTCGCGCTTGAGGTTATCCTTGAGCTGTCCTATACTTGGAGAGACTTGATTGTAGTATGTTTAATAATATATTATCTTGTCAGCTTGAATATGAGGATATACGTCTTTAGTGAATACTTGTCCTATTGATTCCAGCCAATATATGATTGGTCCTTTTATGTGCTGACTCTGCTATTGCATTCGTATTGCCAGTGTTATCCTCTATATATATATAGGATGAAGTAATCTATTCTATTAAAAAGCATCAAGGAGATGCAAAGTTACAAGGAACTAGTTACAAGTAACAGAATGACAAAAAGGAGTATTTAGCTCATTTCAACTTCTATACAAAAGTTTTAATCTAAAACTAGGATGCTAACAAAGCCTCATGTTCAGCACTAACAGAGGGGCCAACTTTGACCGACAAAAAAAGTTAAGCAAGCATTCAGCTTTAAGAGAATGATTTGGTGTTGAGATGCCATCAAAACATCTCTTTTTCCTTTCTGTCCACAAACACTAAAAGATGGTAGTAGGAATCATCAACCAGATTTTCTTGTTGGCCTTATCAACTTTCCATAAACTCCAACTCAAATGTGCCTGTCAAATATTCATTGGCATAACCCAAAAAGGGTGCAAAACATGTTCCAAACAGCAATAGCTCTACTGGACAGTGTGAAAACAAATCCAGATCCTTGTTACATAGGTGTAACTTCTGTTAACCAGCAGAAGTCCTTTCCTGTTAAGGTTGTCTAGTGTTAGGCAAGCATCATATAAGGCACTCCCATTTGAAGCATAGGTGTATTCCAAGCTTTCCATTATTTGTCAGTTCTTGATGCTTTATATCCTTTTACATAAGATCATTTGCAATAAACTTTCCTATATTTTCTGCAGAATCCCTAAAACAATTGGTGTCGCAGTTCCTATGAAAGCATCCTTCTTCATAACCTACATAATGGTTGATGGGTGGGCTGGTATTGCTGGAGAGATCCTAAGGCTGAAGCCGCTAATATTTTACCACTTGAAGAACTTCTTCTTGGTTAAAACGGAAAAAGATAGAGAAGAGGCAATGGATCCAGGAAGCATTGGTTTCAACACAGGGGAACCACAGATACAATTATATTTCTTATTGGGGCTTGTCTATGCGGTGGTCACACCATTTCTACTTCCATTCATATTGGTCTTCTTTGGCCTTGCATATGTGGTATATCGGCATCAGGTTCGTCTTCTCGCTTTCTTTTGATGTCTATCTTCACTTTGTTTAATCTATAGAACATATGGTGCTTTATTACATCATATTGTTTTCACATATTACAAACTTGCTGATATTGCAAGAACTTCAAATGCACATACACTCATAATAAGTACTCCTTGTGTTTCAATTTATTTTGCTTACTTTCCTTTTTAGTTTGTTTAAAAAAGAATGCATCTTTTCTAATTTGTCAACTCTTTAATTTCAATATCGCACATATATGTTTAAGACCACAAGAATACGTATCTTTTGTTTAAGACTACAAGACTCAAAATTCTTATTTATTTTCTTAAACCCCGTGGCAAGCCAAACTAAATTGCTAGAGATGAGTTTTTTATGACCATTTTCACATCTCATAGTAAAATTTATTTTTTAAGTCCTCCCATTTGTATATGCTAATGCTACTGATGTGAAATTTTGCTGATGTAGACTTTGGTTGCATGTTACAATTAGCTTCTTTTGATGGATTCTTTTCCTGAGACTCTGCAGATTATAAATGTATACAATCAGGAGTACGAAAGTGCAGCAGCATTCTGGCCAGATGTTCATGGACGTATAATTTTCGCTCTGTGCTTTTCTCAGTTATCTCTACTAGGCTTGCTAAGTACAAAACATGCTACTCAGTCAGCGCCTTTCTTGATTGCCCTTCCAGTACTAACCATCTCATTTCACTTATACTGCAAAGGTCGTTATGAGCCAGCTTTCACCAAATATCCGATACAGGTGTGTTTTGCTGTTATAACTGTTTTAGCTCATCTTTCTGAGGCGTTTCCATTTTCTTTTTCTTCAAATGCCTTCTCTTTCTCTGGGACTAATGGTATCTTCTTCTCAATTTCAGGAAGCAAGGATGAGAGATACTCTGGAACAAGCAAGGGAACCGAACCTTAATCTGAAGGCCTACCTTCAAAATGCTTATGTGCATCCTGTTTTCAAAGACGATGATGAGGATGAAGATGATGACTTCATGATGAAACTGGAGACTGATAGCGTGCTTGTCCCCACAAAACGCCAGTCAAGAATGAATACTCCAGTTCCCAGCAAAGTCAGCGCTGGCTCGTCTCCATCACTTCCTGATGCAGTTATTCATGAACATTAAACAGCTTAGAATGTTAATACCTCCTTTGTGCATGAGAGTTAGATCATGGAGTTTCAATCTTTAGCACAGTTGATACAGCGAGTATTTTAACACATCATATTTGAGCCCGCTGGACCAGTTCACCTTGGACGGTTGGTGCTGAAAGACAAAAAATTGTAAAGAACTCCGGTTTGTATATGTGCAGCATTAGAAATTTTGTATACGTAAGGATGTTTATGTTTTTAGCATTTGCTGGTTGTTGACAGTGAGGATTTATATTGTACACAAGCTTTGTAGAGGAATGTATTTATTTTTTATCTTTCTCTGGTTGAGAAGAAAGCCCAGAGGCCAGAATGCTACTCTGGATTCCGTATTCACTTAGACGTGTATTAAATTGGATCCTTAAAGAAGAAGCTCTTTGAATTATGATTTTTTTTTTCCATTTTCAAAGTTCGAATTTAAGAGTTTGGTCATTTCACTCTCCTTCATATAACTGTAATTATAAAATTATATTTTCTCACTCTCTCCTCTTATATTGAGTTGATGAGAATATAAATCTTGTTTCATAAAAATATTTTGTTCTTCAACAATTTCTTCATCTTTTGTATAACGATTCATAAGAACATGAACCAGTATTAGCTCATGATATCAGAGCAGGGCAATTAGAATTTACTTTGCAAATTCAAGAGCTCTAATCTGCAACCACCAAATAAAGAGAAAATCTATTGAGAATCTATTTGGATTGACTTTATTTATGCAATTTTTAAACTCTAAGTACTTAAAAATATTTTTTATATATTATAACTTATATTATATAAATTAATTATTTATAATTTAAAAATCTAACAAATTAATCAATGAAAATAGTTGTTAAAGATAAAATAAATCAAAAATTATAAATTGGATAGCCCCAACTTCTGGTTTTGATTTGAAGCACTTAACTTAAAAGCTACTCCAAATTTTACACACACTTCCAAAAAAGAAAAAAAGAAAAGGAAATTACAAGCAGTTTTTAAACACAATCAAATGGACTCTAAAATAACACAAACAGGGATCAAGGAGGATCTAAAACATAGGAAAATATAGATGGAATTACTTGATTTTAATTATGTATGAACATTCAACAACCATATAAAAAGAAATAATATGTTGCATGAATTGAAAGTTTCCATATGGTGTTGGTATGTGGCAGAGGGGTTTTTTTCTTTGGTCAAGAATAGAATTTTGTGTGTTGCTTTCAACAGGGATAAATTAGTTCAATCATAACGTTTTTTATTAACAATAAATATTTTGGAAGAATTATTTATATAAAAGAATCAAAATTAAAAAAAAAAAGGTATGATTTTGTAAAACCTAAAAGATGGTGTGATTAGCCAGACTTAGAAGAAGCCTTGAAATTATTTCAAAACGATATTTTTTTCATTTATTTTTATTTGATAATATTAAATTAGCATTAAATATTTGTTTTTTTTATATAGTGAACAAGGAATAAGTAGAGGGGAGTTAAAAAGGAAATTAGAAATGAAATCCAATTATTATCGGAGTTGGCTCATAAGGAGTATCTAGTACTGGACAAACTTTGAGAACGGCTGAATTTCTTACTTCTTTTAATAAATAATAAAATACTTTTACTATTTTTTAATTTGTATAGTTAGTCCATGCTGATAGCCGATAGGATACATATTTATTAGTCTTTTTAAATTTATAAATGTATTTTAATAAATTAATTTTATTAATAATAATTTGAAAAAAAAATATTTTTATCATCTCATATAATTTATATTGAATTAAGAGTGGTATAAACAAAAACTCTTTTAATTTATTAAAAGTAAATAAATAAAATTGAATGTTTTATATTTCTACGGTAGTTAAATAAAATAAAACAGAGGAAGAATATTATTAAAAAAAAGTAGTACTCCCACGTCTCATTTTATGCTTTCCTTTTTTATTTGTCCAAAAAAGAATATTATTTTATTTAAATCGAAAATAATTTATCTTTAAAATTTTTTCTACTCTTAATAAAATAATTTTCAATCACATAAATATTTAAATCATAAATTTTAAAGATTTTTTTAAACATTATATTAAATCAAAATATGTCATATAAAATGAGACGAGAAAAGGTAGTATAATAGAAAAAGAAGATTATGTTACGAGTACACTCACGTGAACAACGATCCATGTAGTGAAACACGTGGCCTCGAGAATTTTGAGGATAAGGTTTAACTACATGGGTTCAATGTCTTGGACTCTAAATTACAATTTTGACCTTCAATTACTCCTATATTCTTTCTTTAACATTTTACCTATAAAGTAAATTTTTTTTGACAAATTCAAAATTTATTAGATAAGTAGAATATTGAGGATTTTATTAGATAAGTAGAATATTGAGGATGTTATGATGAATGTGTGTATTTATGTTAAATAAATATGAGTAGAAATGAAGATATTTGGATTAAAATAGATAATGTAATTATGGGAAAAATGTAAGAGATGAAATGAGATAATTTTATTATATTAAGAAGAGATTTATAGAGGTTCGATGAAAATTTTTTAAAATAGACCAAAAAATATTGAGGAGAATGAATAAATACTATTTTCTTTGTCTCAAATTAATTGAATTTTTAAGACTTTTTTCAAGGTTTAAAATAGTTGAATTTTCAAAGTTCAAGATGAATATTTGAAACTTTTTTCATGTTTGTCCTTTCATTTATTGAACTTTTATATTTTCTAGAAAATAAATTACACTATATATTTATAATTTTATAAAGAGTAATAATAAAAAATATGACATGAAATTTGTCTTTAAATATTTTATGTATTATCTCATAAATTTAATTAATATTGAATAGAGGAATTATATAATAAGCTGATAAGATAGTATGGAGGCTGAAAATTTGGATCGAAGGGCTACTCGAAGATGGTTTTGTGCCTTATCTCTCCTGCTAGTAATATTAGTATATTATTTTTGGTATTTTAACTATTTTACTGTGTTTTATTTTTCATTTTTTATTTTCTATTAGTGCATGGTGTCTTTAATTTTCCTATTTTAATATTGAATAGGCAAAATAACAACCAAAAAAATTAATAAAGACTGTGGAGAAGTGATAAACATTTCTTATAAAAATGAAATCTCCATAAAATAGATCTACTAAAACAAAAAGAACCATCAGATATATCCGTACGTAAATTATGCAAAGTATGTTTTTTAATCTAATAATGGCTTGTTTTCTTCTAACCATGATTTTACATGATATCTTTTTTTTTCTTAATGCAAATTCGGGTAGTAAAAATGATAAAAATACATAACTTATATATTTACATAATTTCATATAATCTTGATTCTTTTAAAAAATTACAAATATTCCTTAAATGATACAAAATTGAAACACTTATTGATACAAATATGATACAAAATTGAAACACTTATTGATACAAATTACAATCCTACTTCTCTATGTATCATAGTTAAAATTCCTTAATGCTCCTACATTTTTACCACGTATCACTGGTTTTATTTTTAATCAAAAACAAGGGGATTTTTGATAATTTTTTAAAAAAATTAACATTAGCTGGAATTAACTCCCAAAAAATATGGAATTTATGTAAGTTATCCGGATCGATGCTTAGCTTATTTTAAAAGAATGAATTCATTCAACTACACTTTGACTTAATGATTACACTATTAATCTTTTAATTAAACTGCTATTTAAAATCCCCCGGATAAGATTAAGATATTAAATTCCAAGTAATCACAAACGGCGTCGCATAAATTGGTCAAAAATATAATCCCATTAATTACTACATTAATCGTATTCAGACTAAAAATTTGCTCTTTTTTTGAAATGATGATCTTTCAAAAATAATTGATTTTATTTTTGTGAGCTAAAAATAAGAGATGCATATATTTTTTTCTCTCCAAATTTTATTTTTGAAATTCTATCGAATATATTATTATTATTGTATACAAAAATTTGCTACGGATTTATGAGCTCTTCTTATTATTTCCTTTAAAGATATAACACCCTTTCTTTGTTTAATTTTACAGAAAATACAAATGGATTTCTGCTTTATTTTGAAAATAAAAATTCACATAAATCTAGTTCATTAATATGTGAATTAAATATTAATAAAATTATTCAGTGAATATCGTACTTGGTAAATGTTCATAGAATTGAAATAAATAGAATACAGTATAAAAATATGTTTCGTTTTATATTAGATAAAGTTGAAATAATTTTTATTTCTATTTTTAATATTAAGTGCATTGTGCTAGAATGTAATTTGCCAAAAGACTCCTAAAAGCCGTAATTCTGCAAAAAAGAATGGCACCAGTGGTTTCTAGTCCCCATTAATAAAGTAAAGTGAGATGTTATAAATATACTAACATGACGAACTAAAATGAAAAAATATAAAATAGGACAAAGCGAATACTAATTAACAAACTAAATTTTATCCTTTAAAAAGGATAAACTATAAAGTTTATATTAATTTAAATAAAACCAATGCAATACTAAGCTCCATTTATAACAAAATTTCCTTTATTCTTGCAAAAATCCCAACAACTTTTATGTTGAGAGGGCTAAAAGCAACAGTTAGCTAGTAAAAGTTGGCCTAGTTTTTTTTTCCTTTTTTGGGGTTATGAACTTTTATTTGTTTGTAATGAATTGAAAATAAAAACAAAGTGAAGTCTCAGAAGGATAAAATATATACAGATTTTATTATTATTCACAAAGATAGATAAGTTATTTCCTGAGAACTCTCATAAAGACACAACTAGTTCTACTATCCTACTATATTCACCCCACAAAGGTAGATAAGTTATTTCCTGAGAACCCTCATAAAGACACAACTAGTTCTACTATCCTACTATACCCAAAGGTCAAACATCAATGTAACCCTACTAACCTATTAGCTTGTTATTCTAATTCACGACTTCCATACCTTTCTATCTAATGTCATATTCAATTTTTACCATATCTTGTGTGATCACCTCCCCCGAATACTTTTTCAATCTACCTCTCCTCTTCCTTGTAATCCCTAAATCCATGAATTGAATACAATAGTTAAAAAATAATAAGTGAGATTGCATATGTTATTAACATTATTTGATTGATGTATACTTTTAATGAATTTAAAAAATAATCTAGACTAAAGAACTAATGCGGATTATGACAAAACAAAAATACAGTACTCATTATTTCTCTTTTAAAGGAAAAAGTGGAATTGAAATTCTAATAACTTGAACAAATGGTGAAATGCAATAAATGATACTCTATCAAAACTTTAAATATTTATCAATTAGGAAAAATAATTAAAAATTGCGAATTTTCCGAAATAGCCCCAAAGATTTACTGCTACAAAATCCAAGTCCTAATACAAAAAAGTAGACAGTATTACCCACTGTTTTGTTTCCCTCTACATGGTTTTGCTGGGTCGTCTTCTTTTTCTCCTCTCAATTTTCCCGTAAATCGAATTTCGTTCTTTCTCTTCAGCCCATTGATTTTCTTTGTCCTTTTTTCTTAAATTTCAATTCTTGAAATTCACCGCATCATGAATTAGAGTTCTTGGAATTCAATTGAAGCTGTTTCGACTGATCCATTGATCAGGTGAGTTCAATTGGAATTTTCCATTACCTTTTTTATATATATGTGATCTTGGGTTCCAATCAATTTCTGTTTTTCCCTTAATTTTATATACTTTCGTGTAAATTGTCGTATGGGTTTTGGGAATTTGAATGAATTTGGGGTATAGATTCTAAGGATTGAATGATTGTTCGTTTAAGATTGAAATGCCGATAAATTGATATATGAATTAGGGATTGATTCAGAATTTCATCTGTTGGTATTGTTATTATGTTTTTTATTGTGAATACGTTAGATGCTATGACTGTTGACCCGGTTAGGTTGACTATGTCACATCCCGGGTTTTGCTGGAAATTTTATTCCTTAATCTGTTTTTTTTCCTGTAGCTTTTAAATGAGTACAAACAGTAGAATAGCTGATGTTAGTTTGCACTTTGCATTAAGACTTTAATCTGCTTGCTGATGTTGGATTGATAGGTTTTTACATTAAAGATTCATTATTTATTTATAACATTCTTGCATTGCCATTTATCCTGAAGATTTAGATTTAAAGCTGGTATAGTTATGAAATATATGTACTTTTGCTTATTAAGTTCCATGTTTCAGTTGTGTTGGGAGTAGAAGATGGCAACGTTGGTTGCGGAACAAGGGCCATTGAGCAGTCAGAATCAGCACACACCAAGAATAAGAAATCAATCTAAGGTTTTTAGGAAGAGAAAGTTTATCTTGAAGCGTGATGATGAAAAACTTGAGAAGGACAATGTAGCATCGGTGCTCAACATTACAGAGTTACCTAATAAGAAACCAAAGGTTGGTTTGGAGTCTGGTGTCTCCCGTGGCAAAAGAACAGCGTCAGAGCACGCAAATGTTGCAACCAGGAAGGATGATGCACTTTTATCGGGTGGATTGGCAGACAAAATAAAAACAACAGAAAATCCAAAGAGGAACATGATTAAATCACATCTGAGAACCAAGATAGCTAAGCAAACAAGGATTGTAAAGGAATCTGAAGGTCCACATAGCAGAATCAGCTCCAAAGGGCATCGGCGTTCAGCAGAGAAGAAATTAAGTGATAGAATTTGGGATGAATTGGTAAGTGATGATGAAGAGGAGGAGAGTGAAGAGGAAGAGGAAGAGGAAGAGGAAGAAGAAGAGGAAGAGGAAGATGAAAAGGATGAAGAGTATTTTCCAGGATCCTTAACAAGCTTTCAGATGCCACTTAAGGAAGCATTGAATAATTTAAGAACTTCCACTAAGGGAAAAGTTCTTAGAAATGCATCTATGAGAAATAAAGGGAATGATGAAGAGAAAGATGAGCCTTCCCAGCGCAAGGACAGGCTCAAACTATCTCCCTCCACAAAAAGCGTTCTTCCGAGAGGAAATTCTCAGACAAAGAGGATGCCTGATAAAGTAAATCTAGGACTACGTGCAGGAACTTCAAGCAAGAAGATAACTCCTAAAGGAGATAGTACAATGAACAAGGTGGAATTTGGAAGTGAAGAAAAGCGGGGCATGTGCAAGAAAAAACCAAGTTTATCCAAGGGTGGGAAAAAAATGCCAGGGACTCGTATTCAATGCTCAGAGAATAAGAGGCGGGTGCCTTCTATATTAAATGGAGAACAATGTCTGGGAATGCCAAGCAAGAAGAAGATTCCTCAAGGAGAGAGTACAATGGAGGTGGATGAAGATGAAGACGAATGGACTGTGTGCAAGGAAAAGCCAAGTTTGTCCAAGGATGGAAAAAAGCAGGAGGGAATTTATGAAAAAGACGCAGAGAACAGAAGGACATCTGTACGATGTGCTACTGCATCATTCAAGAGATATGGTGATTACTATGTTGGTGAGTGGGAAGATGATACTGATGATTATGAGGTTTTCCCACTAAGTGATGGAAATCATATACCAAGTAACACAAGAAGCCAGGGAAGTGATGTTTCGCCTGAGTTGAAACCAAAAAATAGTCTAAAAAATAAAATAAAAAATGTAACTGCAACTTGTAGTTCATTGCCTTCTCGGGGGCCTGCTAAATTAGATGGAGAACAATGTCTAGGAATGTCAAGCAAGAAAAAGAGTCCTCGAGAAGATAGTACAACAGATAAAGTGGATGAAAGTGAAGATGAGTGGTGTGTGTGGAAGGAAAAGTCAAGTTTGTCCAAGCATGGAAAAAAGAAGCAGGGAATTCATGAAAAAGATGCAGAGAATAAAAAGACATCAGTAAGATGTGATGTTGCATCAGTCAAGAGGTATGAGGAGTCTGAGGTTTTGCCAATTAGTGATGGGCATCATACACCAAGTAACACAAAAAGCCAGAGAAGTGAAGTTCCACATGAGTCAAAACCGAAAGATAGTCGAAAAGATATAATAAATGATTCTGGGAAGTTATCTGCTTGTAGTTCATTGCCTTCCTCCTCCTCATCCTCTGGTTCGACAATTTCAAGAAATGGAATAGATAGATCTAAAAACATGAAGGTCAAGCTCTTTTTGTTCATCTTCACTTTAAATGGCATTTCTTATTTTCTTTTTACATAATTCTTTCAGACGATGACACTTATTTATTTAATAATCCTACGCAGGTAAATTGTCATCAATGTAGAAGAAGTGATAGAAGAATTGTTGTTCCTTGTACGAAGTGTAAAGAGAAATTTTACTGTATCAGGTGCATCAGGGAATGGTAAACCTCTAATGCATATCTCTTGTCTTGCTGTCCAAATGCTTAGAGATTCTCTTTTAGTGTCGAATGGAGTTTTAACGTCATTTAAGCTCCCTGCTATTTATTTTTGTTGAGCAGGTATCCTGAATTGGAGGAAGAGGAAGTCTCAGAGATTTGCCCATATTGTCGTGGAAAATGTAACTGCAACTTGTGCTTACACTCAAGTGGCATGCTTAAGGTTTGTGTTTTCCTTTCAATTAAACAAAATGTGCTTGTTGCTTTCTTTTCTAATTACTGTTGAATGCTTCTTTCCTTGAAGACATCAGGAAAGGATCTCACTGATCCTGAAAAGATCGAGCATTTGCAATATTTGATTATCACACTCCTTCCCTTTCTTAAAGAAATTCATCAGGAACAAATTCATGAGATAGAGATAGAGTCTTCTATTCAAGGTATGCATCTGAATCTTAAAAATAAGACATTGAATCCGATGATTTACATTGATAACAGTTTTTATCACAGGGGTATCTCCATCTTCTGTTGAAATTAAAGAATCACCTTGTTATGATGAGCGAGTTTACTGGTAATCTTCTCTTTCTCTTCCTCCCTTCCCCGCCCCCTCCCCTGCCCTCCTGCCTCTCCCCCCCTCTTCTCCGCCCCCCCCCCTCGC
>JAOTQR010000045.1:18869212-18914828 GCA_025774065.1 Solanum ossicruentum | reverse complement strand
AGTGATATATCAAATCTAAATGGCTAAAAGGTAAATTAGCCTTTTTTCCAACTAACTATTTCATCCGTAATGAAATAAGGACAATAAATGCCCGGTGTTCTAGATTAACATTACAAGTTATTAATATTGATGATAAAGATTATGAATTCGATAATATTAGATTGGACTAGTTATAAGAAGGGAAAACAACATTTGTAACAAAAAGAAAAATTATTTACAAGTGGCTATTTTTTTTTTTCACATTTCATGTTTTTAATGTATTCAGAATGCAGATTATGAAGATGAGAATATTGAGATAGACGTGTAGACATATCCCGGGATGATAAGATTAGACATGAGACAATTCGAGAGAAGTTAGGAGTGGCAGTTGTCACTGACAAGATGAGGGAAACGAGACTGCAATGGTTTGAACATGTGCAGAAAAAGAGTATCGACGCTTCGATTAGAAGATGAGAGAGGTTGGACTATGGGTTACGCGTAGGGGTGGAGGTAGACCGAAAAAATATTAGAGGAGGTGTTAGACAAAATATGGAAAAACTTCATGTCACCGAAGACACGACCTTAGATAGAAATAAATGGAGGTTATGTATTAGGGTAGTAAGTTAATAGGCTAGTAGGGGGGTATGTGATGTTTAGCCTTGTGTTACAATGGGTTAGTAGGATTAGTTGTGTCTTTATATTTTGTGTTGCCATTGTTATTTTTGTTTTATTGATAATATCATTTGTTTTCCACTTTAGTTGTTCTTCTCTTCCTTTCTTTTCCTTTTTTTCTATATCTAGTATCTCCTACTTATCGAACTTGATATTTTTTAGATGAGGGTCTTCCGGAAATAATCTCTCTATCTCTATGAGGTAGAGGTAAGTTCTGCGTACATTTTACCCTCCCCAGACCTCACTTGTGAAATTCCACTGGGTATGTTGTTGTTATTGTTGTATCCTATGTTTTTAATTATTCTCGCGCGTTTGATATTATAAGAGCATATACATACTCTGATGGTATTAAGAATGAAAAAGCAGTACTTCAGTGAAACTGCTTGATACTATCAAAGTATAGTAGAAAAAAATTGCTTGATATAATCAAAGTATATAGATACAATTAGAGTTTATTTAATAAAATTGTGACATTAAAAAAATAGGATTTCAGTTTTATAATTTTCTCTTAATTGTTTCTTATTTATTTCTTTAAAAAAGAGTCCAATCCTATATGATATCAATAGAGTATCACATCGAATTAAGCTCAGTTCTATATGACACAACTATCATATCATATACTGACGAAGTCTGAATTATATTATAAAAAAACGTCCAGTCCTATATGGTACGGATAAGGTATCAATATACTAATGGAATATCACAGAAGATTAAGTTTAGTCCTATATGATACTACAATAGTATCATATAGCGACAGAATATCACAGATTAGTGATGCAGACATCATGCTGATGTCATCCACAAAACAAGAAAAGGAAAAAATGGGGTAAGCAGGTGATTAATTTGAGTTGGATCCATTTTTGATAAATAGATTAATAATTAGGTTCATTTTGTGTAGTTTTCCCTTATAAGAATCCCTTACAAGTAGATATAAATTTTTAAAAATTTTAAGTTGTTAATTTGTGTGACTTGTGTCATTTATAAATAATACATGTTATTAACTTTTCTTTAATTTATGTCGCACATATAAAATTTTGAAAGCCAATCAAAATTATATTTAAGTGACACTAAAAATATTTCAAGAACAATTTGAATTTTGTCTTTTAAATTTTCAATTTGGTAATTAGTATGATTTATAGTACTATATATATGTTAATTCCTCCGTCCCAAGTTTAAGATGTCAATTATTATGATCTATAGTACCTTTTTATATAAAACTTTAAATTGCTAATTATTGTAACTTTATAATATTTTTTATGTAATTCTCTTATTTAGTATGTAGTAATTTTTTTAAAAAGGTAAAAAATAAATTACTAGAAAAAAAATATAAAAATGAATAAAAGTAGACACATCAATAACTCATCTAAAGCAAGTAGGATAATCAAAAGTTCCTCAAGCAAATTCAACAGGAAAAAATATTTCAAATTAAAAAATATAAGAATAAATTAAAATAGACACGTCAATAATGAACTGCTTACTTCTAGCCGCTGAAGCAAAGAAGACAGCTCTAAGCTTCGCAATCTATCCTCTTATTAAATAAGAGAATGTATCTAGGGTTTGAAACTAAAGTAAATTATAAATATTTTATCCTAAAATAGTGAGAACACATTTGGTGCGATGGATAAAAAAGATAATTTTGAAATAAATTTATAGTACTCCTTAATCCCTTGTTTTACAAAGTTTAAAATAATTTACTCTATATTAATAACTAGTACTTGGATAAGTTATCCTACCTTTGAGTAAAATAATAGTCGTGGAATAAAATAAATTAAAATGATTAAAATACCCCCTAAAACCCTTT
This sequence comes from Solanum ossicruentum, assembly GCA_025774065.1. NCBI lineage: Eukaryota > Viridiplantae > Streptophyta > Magnoliopsida > Solanales > Solanaceae > Solanum > Solanum ossicruentum. The sequence goes on along the minus strand of JAOTQR010000045.1, from coordinate 18,912,376 downwards.
TTATATCACATTTCACACTTCTGTTGCTTTTCTAAATGCAAACAACTTACTCTTACAAATTACGCAATCCATATTACTTTTAATACAACAGACTAAACATTCACTAAAAAGTAGTACTAAGATAATTAATTCCATCACAATTAATCTCAACATAACTAATTTCATCATATCTTATCTTCAAACCAAACGAACTCCTAGTCCCTACAAAGTTTGAAGCATCAACTGAATTGTCATTCTTGAAAATCAACTTGGTGCACTAATACCAAGAAATATGGTGCCACAACAATAATATACTTTATGTAATTTTATAAATGATTTTTCTGAGAAAAAATGTGTATGCGATCTTGTGAAGATCAAGAGGTTGATTCAACAGACCCTTGAATCAAATAAGCATATTGAGAAAATAAATAAAACAAATATAGTAGTAAGAAAATCATGTTGAAAATAATAAGGAAAAAAAAGCAACACTAACAAAATGTATGATAATTGAAGCAAAGGAAATAAGATGTACATTACCAAAATAAATAAATAAATAAAAAAGATAAAATAAACTTAAAATCAAGATTAAAAGAGTAGGAGTGGAACAACAATAATGATAGAAGAATTAAACAATACTCAATTACATACTAACTTTCTATCCTATTTTCGGCCTCCATATTTTCTTTTCTAGGGTCATCTCTCTGACAAGTTGCCTGTGTATCATGTCATATCTATTCATCTCATTTCAAATTTTTTTTTGTCTATCTACATCTTTCCAAATACTCACTATAGTCAATTTCTCACACCTTCTAATCAGAACATTTGTCTATCTATTCTTCACATGTCTAAATAATCACAGTGTTGCCTCACTCATAAAGATTTTCCATTCCTTAGCTAGAAAGATATGTGGAGATCACTTCCATCTTGTTATGATTCACATATAATATTTTTCTAATCATGTCTCTACTAGTATATGTCATAGTGTTTTCTCATTTTTGCTACTTATTTATTTTGAGGTGTACAAGTTTTTGACCGTGAATACAACTAATATTCATCATAGGGGGTGGGCATTCGACTCAATTTGAGTAAATTTTGATTCGTGGTTTTTGATTTTGAAAGAGTGTGCACCGTATATGGAATCGAACTAATTCGATTCGGTTCAATTTCCAAGTTTGATTCGATTTTATTCAGTGTTTTAAAATCGTTTTTTCAGTGTGAACTAATAAAAAAAAATAAGGACAAAATTAAATCATATCAAGTGATGATGTGACCCCATAGAACACTTATTGTGCTTAAAAAACTATAATTGTCGTTGTCAAAAACTTGTACCTCCAACTATTGCTTAAGGAAAACAAGCACGAAGACAAATTCTTTTATATGACATAAATTGACAAAAATATGTTTTAATTTCTCTCGAAAAATAATATTTCAAGTTAACTATATGAATTACAAATTTGTTGATACTTTGACTTGTTTTATGAATGATTTAATTGCTAATTGATTTACATATGGATATATAATTTTTTTCAAATAAAAGTTCGATTATTCGGTGTACTAAAATTTTGCGATCCCTACACAGCACGCCGAATTGAAGAACCAAACTTTTGAAAAAAGAGCACCAACATCGAATCGAAAAATCGAATTAGTTTGATTTGGTTTGATTTTTTTTTATTTTTCGATATTTATGCTCACCCTTAGTTCATTACTATACTTCTAGTCTTTTCACCTTCGATGCATATGTTATTCTCAGCTAAAATTTGAACGTAACACCTTATGATTTTAAAACACTTTATTGATCGCTAGATCATATCCTTGGATGCAACTCATATTTAACCCTACCCATGTCATGTGTGAAATAATAACAAGTTCAATTTTTCTAAAGGTCTAATAAATTAGTACCTTATGCGCCACTTATTATATTTTTAAGTTCAACTTGAAATTACACGACATGATCGTTAAGGTGTTTCTATCTCCATCAAATATCTCCACCAAGTAGTAGTGAGATATGTATACACTCACCCTCCCCAAATTCTACTTTGAGGGATTTACTAAGTATATTGTTATATTGTCATGTATGAACTTTAAGGCCTAAAAGTCAAATCCAAAATATCAATATCGATTAATTTAAAATTAAACTTACAAAATTCAATCCAATCCGATCCAATTGAGTTTATTCGAATTGTATTCCTTTAATTCATAAATCAAAATTTTCATATCCAATCCTAACAATCCAAACACCCACCCCCACAACATGTCTTATCCATCAATTTAACTATGTATCCTATTGGCTATTTGTGAAATATCTCTAATAACTCTACCACCCAAGCAAGTGGTTGTAAAGTGACGAGCAATTTATCAATAATATAGAAGCATCTAAATACCTTTCTAATCCAAATCTAAACAACAAAAAATATTAATAAAGATGCAAATTCTAGGAGAAGTAGACCCATCTAGCACAATTATCTTTTGGAAATCAAAGTTATATAACCAATTAGCAAACAATCACAAACCCCAATGCAAAACTTGAAAAAGGCAAGTCAAATTAGAAAATATCCAAATGTACCAACACAAAGAACTTACCACAAAAGAATAAGCCATTCCAAGTCTTCCAAACCCATGCTTCCTTGATCTTTTCATCCTTTTTGTTCTCAACTTCATTCAAATCTCCCAATTAATACTTCTTATGCAAAGAAATAGATCTAATAATCCATGTCAATTCAATAAAATTGTACAAATTGAATTCAAATTATAGATCCATCTTTATATATTCTTTGCCAAGAAAAGGCAACTTCAACACCCTCCATCCAATCCCTCTACCCTTCCTTCCTCACCCCTTCCTCCATAATGATTAAGCACAAAGGCAAAACAAAGAGACCCCTCCATATATAGGGAAAAGTAGGAGTGTAATAGTAGGGTTTGATACATAGTACAATGACTTGCTTGCCTTTATTCTTAATAGGGTTTGACCAAATACATAAACTAATAATTTAGATTTGAATAATTATAATTTAAAAATTTTTAATTAATTAAAATTAAAATTTAATTTTTTTTAATATTTCAATATAATTATCCACCCGACACTATAATGTAAGTTTTGACATAGAATTTGAATATTTTTAACTTTTTTAAAAATTTATAAAATTATTCCTCCCCACACAGTGAAACTATCATATGTATCATATTCCTTTCACTATTCATTGTTCGGTCGAATGAGTTGAACTATGTGAAACTATCATATTACGTAGTGAACGTAGTGGCTAGAGTATCTATTGTTCAACTCTATCATATGTATCGCTGATAGGAAGGTTAAAATAATATTTATTTATGATTTATAAAATATTATTTGCTCTGCAAAAAAGTTATGCCTACACAAAATAGGGGCAAAATTGTAAATGAACCATGAGGCATTCCTATGATCTAAACTGTATGAAAAGTAAGCCCAGCCCACTATTTTTCAAGAATCCATCACTTGTTTTTCCTGCCTAGCCCAAGCCCATAATTACATTATCCCAATCTTCTTCTTCTCCTTCTCAGCAAATTGCCACCTTCAAAATTTGTCCAACCACTGCAACTCCTCTAGCAATGCCCATCCAACTCCATACTTCCACGCACCACCACTTTCCTCCTCAGCTCCTCCCTCGTCCTCCTCTCCTTCGCCCTACGCTTATACTCCCTGCCCACCACCGCCCTTTATTCCGCCGTCAGTCTTGTATCCATGTGCGTTTTCCAGTCTCCAATTGTACGAAAAATTCTAGCAAAAATACCGTGACTGAGATAGTAAAAGAAATTGATGGGCAAAATACAAATGAGCAACAACAGCAGCAGAAGGTCACAAGGGCTTATCCGTTTCACGAAATTGAACCAAAATGGCAACATTATTGGGAAGAGAATAAGACATTTCGAACCCCTGATGAGATTGATACTTCCAAGCCCAAATTCTATGTTCTCGATATGTTCCCATATCCTAGGTATTTACTTTTTCCTTCCACTCTTTCAACTTTTATAGAGAAGGAAGCTCTATAGTCCATGAGAAGAAATCGACCTACTCATTTTATTAGTTTTTTGAAGTCGATACATACGAAGTAATCTTGAACTAGGACATTGATTGTCTTTGTACAAATTTTTTGTAAAATTAGTACTCAAGTAGTCTTCTCACATATACCAAGTCCTCTCAAGGATGCTACAAGTAACTTTACAATAGCTTCACAACATTTATATGATAGTAATGCGGTTGCTATACCGAGAGGCGAATTCAGGAACATGGGTGCACTATTACTCTATCTTAAAAAAAGGGACAAAATGTTAGTTGGGATTGAATCCCCAACCTTCAAGCTGAAAAAGTGTACTTGAACTAGTGAACCAACCTATCATTTTGAGTATGGGTTCCTTTAGCTAGTATTTAGTATATTCCTTAATAATTATACAAGTAATATATCGAATTTAGTCGGATGACCACGGGTTCCCATGACCCAAAAAAACACATAAAGTCGCCCCTGGCTGTACCTTGAAATGGTAAGTGTTACTGAGCTGTTGTGTGATAGAAGGATACACACCAAATGAAGGTAAGTTCAACATAATGTTATAAGTGAGTGAATGTTGGGCCAGTAAAGTACATCATGTCCGTAGGATGAGTGTTACATGGATGAAAATACTAGGATGGGTAGAATGTGCAACTAGCACACATTGAGGATAAAACCAGAGAAGTCGCTTGAGATGGTTTTGCTATTGTCCTATGTCGACCTCCAGAAGTATCCATCTGTAGTTGTGAAATTATGGTGTTAAAAAGGACATGTGGATATAAAATCACATGGAAGAGACTTGTCTGGAAGGACGCTACAATGTCTAGGAATCCATGCAAACCTAACGAAAGACACGACACCATGAAAGAAAAGTTCCCTATAGGTGATATTAGTTGGGAATATGGTTTAGTTTTAACTTGGATTTACATTGGTCCCGACTCGTGTGTATGTACACCATATTTTTCCGGAAGTTTATTACTTGAAAATCGTAAAGCTCTAAGCTTTACATGATTATTAGACATAATTTGTTTTCTATGTAGCATGAGGGTGGTTTAGTACAATGGCTAAGACTCGAACCAATTACCTACTCCTTAGGAAGAGTGCTAGAGGTTTATGTAAGGACTGTAAGGTTATTCTAAGTGAGAACCTCACAATCCAGCATAAACTCTTGGTGATGGATTTGGAGATTCAAAGGAAGAGGAAAAAGAGAATTTTGTATGACCAAACAAGGATTAAGTTGACTAAGGAAAGAATTAAGAAGTTAGGGGAAAGTTAATGGTTATTGAGGCCTACAAGTTCAGTGGGACGCAAATAATTTGTGGACTAGGACAACCAATTGTATTTGAGAGGCAGCTGGAGAGGTGTTGGGATTCTCAAAGGGTAACTTTGAGGGTCACAAGGGGGTTTGTTGGTGGCTAAGAGAGGTCCAAGTGAAAGTGGGAGCCAATAAGGTTGCTTTGATGAAGTTGGTGGAGAGAAAAAATGAAGATGCAAAGAGGACAAATAAGGAAAGGCATGAAATTGTGTATAAGGAAGCACAAATGACATTGAACTCCTATATGGAGAACCAAAGGATAAAAGTTGGGTAAAGAAATTGTATAGGCTTGGTGAGGCGAGAGAGAAGACTCTCAACCTTGACCGAACAAGGTGCATTAAAGATAAAGATGACGATGTATTGGTGCAAAGGGCCCACATACATGAAGTTGGCACGTGTACTTCAATAACTTTTTAAATGAAGCGGGAGACATGGATATTTTGTTGTATGATCTAGAGAACTTTATGAGCCATCAAGATTTTAGGTATATTAAATTTGAGAAAGTAAAGGGGGCAATTTGTAACATGAAAGGAGGAAGAGTGACGGGGTCAGATAGTTTCTTGTGGGTTATGGAAGAGTGCAAACAAATTGGTTTTGGAGTGGCTAACTTGGTTGTTTAACGTCTTTTTTTTTGGATGACTGAGATGCCAAAAGAATAAAGGTGGAGTATAATGATCCCATTGTACAAAACAAAGGTGATATTCAAAATTGCAACAACTCTAGGGGTGTCAAACTACTAAACCACATTATGAAAAATTAAGTGATATCCAAAATTTGTAGCAACTATAAGGATTCATTCAAGAGCAAGAGCGATATTCAAAATTACAACTATATAAGTATCAAACTACTAAGTCACACTATAAAAGTTTGGGAGACTGTGGAGGAGATGAGGATGAAAAGGAATATATTTATTTCTGTGAACCAATTCGGATTCATGCTGGGGCAATCTACAACAAAAATCATTCACCTTTTAAGGAGATTGTTGGAGTAGTACAAAGAGAAGGAAAAAGACTTACATAGAGTTGAAGTTCGAAAAAGGTTTTCTGGATATGTTTGGAGTCCAAAAGTATATCTACGACGTATATTAGAGTGATTAAAGACAAATAGGATGGAGTCAATACTCTCGAGCACAGTGAGAGGAGATTAGGAACACTTTTTTAGTCGAGATAGGGTTGCACTAGGGATCAACTCTCATTCCCCTTTTTTTTTGTCTTTGTGATGGATGAATTGGCATGACATATTCAAGAGGAAGTACCATGGTATATGTTTTTGCATGCGACATAGTATTGATTGACGAGGCTCGCGATAGAGTTAACAGTAGATTAGAGATAGACCTTAGAGTCTAAAAACTTTAGGCTGAGCAGGACTAAAATAGAGTACATAGAGTGAGAGTTCAGTGTCACATCACATGAATCAAATGAGGAGTGAGAATTGATACACAAGCTGTCATTAAGAGAGAAAGCTTTAAGTATCTTGTAATTCAAGGAGATGGGGAGATCTACAAGGATGTCACACATCGTAGTTGGAACGAGATAAATGAAATGGAGGTTTATATCTAGTATGCTATGTGATAAGAATGTGTCCGTGACACTTAGAGGTAAGTTCTATAGAGTGGTTGTTAGATCGATTCCACTGTATGGGGTGGAGTATTGGTTAGTCGACCTTGCAAGCTCCGAAGATGAAGGTAGTAGAGATAAGGTTGGTTAGATGGATATGTGGCCATATTAAAAGAGACAAGTAGGAATGAATATGTATAAGGCTGTTGTGAATGTGTGAAACCAATGAATTAAGTATTCAATTATATATTTAGTAGCTTTCTTTATTATTCTAGAATAGGATTTATGTTTCGTAGCTTCATAGAAATTAAGTTTAGCTATAGTTATTAGTTTGGAATAGGATTTAGGTTTCCTGCTAGCTATAGTTATTAGTTTCCTACTAATTATAGTCCATAGAACTAGTAAAGAGTCTTAAGAAGAGACAAATTAATATAGCATGTGTCCAGAAGACAGCTGGGTAGGTACCAAAGCTCGGGATATAGACGAGTTTAAATTATGGTACTCGTGTGGTTCTAGGGATAGAAATAGAGTTGGTATCCTAGTAGATGAGGACCTTAGGGAGTATGTGGTTGAGGTCAAGAGGATTAATGATAGGATGATGTATATTAAATTTGTGGTCGGTAATCATATAGTGAATGTAGTTAGGATTATGCGCTGCAAGTGGGCTTAGATGAGGAAGCCAAAAAGCTCTTTTGGGAGGATCCAGATAAGGTTGTGAGAGGTATATCGGTGCAACTTCTAGTGGTTGTGACGATGTTCATGGAGGCTTTGGTTTTGGGGAGAGGAATAATAGTGGAACATGTCTCTTGGATTTTGCTAAACCGTTTGAGTTGGTTATTACTAACTCATGTTTCCTGAAGAGGGAAAATCACTTGATTACCTTTCGTAGTACGATAGTTAAGACTCACATTGATTACATTCTCCTCCAGAAGGGTGATAAAAGCCTCTGTAGGAATTGCAAGGTTATTTCGAGTGAAAATATTTTCATTCAACATAGGCTTCTAGTGATGGATTTAAAGATTAAGAGGGATAAGAGGAAGAATGCTATTTATGCCCAGTCGAGGATTAGGTGGGGAGGCTTGACTCGTGCCCTTTCTCGGGAGATGGGGGTAAAGTTGAGCAGTTTGGGGGCTTGGAGTAGTAACGGAAATGTGAACCCATGTAGGACACTACTGTTGGTTGCATTAGAAAAATAGCTATCGAGGTAATAGGGGTTTCGAGAGGGACCTTCAGTGGACGTCAAGGTGATTGGTGGTGGAATAGAGAAGTTCAATGTAAAGTGAAAGCTAAGAAATTGCCTATACAAAGTGGTTGGAGTGTAATGATGAGGATGAAAAATGAAAGCTTAAGGATATCTATAAGACGGCGAAGGCAGAAGCGAAGACGACGGTCACACGTGCTAAGATAGTTGCGTTTGAGCGCTTGTATGTTGAGTTAGGTGAAAAAAGGGGGGACAAAAAATTGTATAGGCTTGCGAAAGAGAGAGAAAAGCTCGCGACTTGGCTCAAGTGAAGTGCATCAAGGATGAGGAGAGAGATGTTGGTGGATGAGAATTTCATTAAGCAAAGGTGGCAAGCTTACTTTTACAAACTTTTAAATGAAAAAGGGGACAGAGATATCGAGTTGGATGATTAAGTGCACTCTGATAGTCATCGAGATTTTGGCTATTGCAGGCATTTTAGGGGTGAGGAGGTTAAACGTGTTATTGGTAGGATAAACAGAGGGAGAGCAATCGAACCTGATGCAATTCCGATGGATTTTTGGAAGAGCATCGATAAGGATGGCATGGAGTGGCTGACTAGGTTGTGTAATGTTATTTTGAAAACTGTAAGATGCTTGATGAGGGGAGGAGAAGTACAATGGTTCCATTGTACAAGAACAATGGTGATATTCAAAACTGTAATAATTAGAGGGGTATCAAAGTTTTAAGCCACGCTATATGAAGGTCTGGGAGAGAGTGGTAGAGATGAGAGTGAGAAAAGTAGTGTCTGTTTCAGAGAATCAGTTTGAATTCATGCCGAGGCGATCGACTACTGAAGCAATTCATCTTGTTTGAACACTAGTGGAAAAATATGAGGAACAAAAGAGGGATCTTCATATGGTATTCATTGATTTTGAGAAGGCCTATGACAAAGTTTGGAGGGATGTCCTCTGGGAGTGTCTAGAGCGAAAGATATTCGAGGGATGTCCTATGGAGGTGTCTAGAGGCGAAAAGTGTTCCAATAATGTATATTAGGGTGATAAAGGATATGTATAATGGAGCCAAAACTCGGTAAGGATGGTGGGAGAAGACTCGGAGTATTTTCCCGTTGAAATAGGACTTTATCAAGGATCTGTGTTAAACCCTTTTCTTTTTGCCTTAGTGATGGATGAGCTGACACAGTCTATCCAGGAGGAGGTTCCATGGTGTATGTTATTTGCGAATGACCTAATACTGATTGTTGAGACTAGGGATAAAGTTAATGATAGGTTAGAGGTTTCGAGGCATACTTTGAAATCCAAAGGGTTCAAATTGAGTAGGACCAAAATAGAATACTTGGAGTGCAAATTCAGTAGTGTGAGGGATGAAACGGACATTGAAGTGAGGCTTGCCACTCAACCAATTCCCAAGATATAAAACCTTAAATATATTGGGTCCATCATCTAGGGTAGTGGTGATATCGATGATGATGTCAAACATCGTATTGGGGCAACATGGATGAAGTGGAGGCTTGCCTCTGAAATATTATGTGATAAGAAGATTCCTCCTAAACTTAAAAGGTAAATTTACAGAATGGTGGTTAGACCGTCTTTGCTTTATGGAGTGGAGTGCTGGCCAGTCAAAAACTCATATATCCAAAAGGTGCAAGTTATGGAGATGAGATGTTAGATTGATGTGCGGACATACCAGGGGTGATAAGATTAGGAATGAGATCGTTCGGGAGAAGTTAGAGGTGACCTTTGTGGCAGACAAGATGAGGGTAGCGACACTGTGATGGTTTGGGCATGTGCAAAGAAGAAGTACTGACACTCCTGTTAGGAGGTGCGAGATGTTGGATTTCGGGGTTACGCGAAGGGGTAGAGGTAGATCGAAAAAGTATTGGGGGAGGTGATTAGACAGGATATGACAAAACTTCATCTCATTGAGGACATGATCTTAGATAGAAGGGAGTGGGGGCTGCATATTACGGTAGAAGGTTAATAGGCGTGTAAAGGTAGGCTGATGTCTGACCTTGTGATATAGTAGGTTGGTAGAATTAGTCGTGTCTTTCTATCTTGTGTTTTTTTTTCGGCTCATATTTGTTACTTTTGTTGAATATTTACATTATTATTTGCTTTCCACTTTAGTCGATTTTCTTTTTCATATCTAGTATCTTCTGCTTTTGGGGCTTGATATTTTTCGGACGAGGGCCTTCCGGAAACAACCTCTCTATTTCTATGAGGTAGTGGTAAGGTCTGCGTACATTTTATCCTCTCCAGACTCCATTTGTGAGATTCCACTGGGTACGTTGTTGTTGTTTATAGTTATTAATTTGGTATAGAATTTAGGTTTCTTACTTTCGTAAGGATTAAACTTCCTATTATTGTGATTAGACTTCTATTTAAAGGGGTTTCTGAGAAATAAATTGGTTAGCCATATTTCAGCAAAAAGCAAGAAATTAGAGTTCACTCTTCCATTGAATTCTAAGGTTTTAGTCTCCCTGCAACGAGCTGAATTTATATATATAAAAATAGGTCGATCTAGGAATTCAAACAAAGGCAAGGGAAAGTTAAAGTCAATTGAGTTAAATTTTTCTTTTCATCGGCTTGTGACTCGATCCTTCTCTAAAAATTCTAATAGAACAATGTCTCGGCGAATGAATTGTCCAAGTCATTCAAAAACATATATCTAGCTTGGGAATTGACTCTACAAAATTATTTATGCACGGGACAAAGTCCATTAGCTGCCCGAGGACAGGTAGATCAACAAATCCGGCTCCTAGAGGCAATACACTGCCTGTTCAACTGGCTGATTAGAATCATCAAACTAGTGGTACTTCAGATTCAACAATACCGAGGTATACGAGGATGAATTTCCCTACTATGATGGCACCAACGACCCATTAATTTGGGCACAACAACAGATGTAGAAAAGGTTGGAGTGGTTGCGTTTCACTTGTTGGGAGAAACACAATTATGGTAATATCAGCTTAAATGAGTGAAGGGCCCAATGAGTTGGGAAGACTTTCAGAAATGATGTTTCCAGTGTCCTGAAAGTAGCAACCTAGTGGGTGAATTGGTCACGCTTCGACAAATTGGTACAATTAAAATTTATCAACATTAGTTTCAAGAAAAGTTGGCTAGGGCTGATGAGCTTATTCCAGAACACTTGCACGTGGGAATAGTTATGGCAAGGTTGGATGATTCAATCAAATTGAAACATACAGTTGCTCAAACTACCTGATTTATCGATGGCTATATGTGTAGCCAGAGCTTTAGAATAAAAGCAACAATTGCAAAAAGTAAGTAATGTTCACAACGGGGCATGGCAGCAGCCTCAAACAAGTCCTGGCAGCACGACAAATTCGGCAAAATCTGCTGCTAGTATAATCAGTTCGATTAACCTTGGCTAATGCCCAGCCCAGTAACCAAAGCCCTTTTGTCTAGTGATTAACATGTACAAAAATGGCAGAGAGAAGAGCTGAGGGATGTGCTATAATTGTGACGAATAGTATTCAGTCACTCACCAGCACAAATGACTTTTCTATTTGGAATTTGATGTCTAAAATAGGATTTATGTTTCATAACTTCATAAGGATTAGGTTTAGCTATAGTTATTAGTTTGGAATAGGATTAGGTTTCCTTCTAGCAATAGTTATTAATTTGGAATGGGATTAAGGTTTCCTATTTTCATGAGGATTAAACTTCCTATTGATGTAATTAGACTCCTATTTAAAGGAGTTTCTGAGGAATAAATCAATAAGTCATATTTCCGGAAAAAGCAAGAGATCAGAGAGTTCTCTCTTCCATTAAATTCTAAGGTTCCAGTCTCCCTTCAATGAGCTAAATTTATATACAAAAATAGGCTGATCTAGAAATTCGAACTAAGTCTAGGGAAAGTTGAAGTCAATTGATTTAGATTTTCCTGTTCATCGTCCTGTGACTCGATCCTTCTCTGAAAATCCTAACATAGGCAAAGTGGAAATAACCTCTGTGGTGGACAAAGGTTTCTTTCACATTGAAGTCTTGTTATTGCGATAGAAACACAAACTGCTCTTTGACAACTGTATGACCCTGGAAACTAATTTGGATGGTGAAGGTACCACAGAAAGTGTCGTGCTTTGTGTGGGTGGTGATTGTAAAAGCTTGTTTGACCCATGAAGTCTTACAAAAATGAGGTATACAGATATGCTTAAGGTATTACATGTGTGGAGAAGAGACTGAGGTAATTGGTCACCTATTTCTGCATTGCAAAACAACTACAGATCTCTGGAACATGTTCTTATGCATACTTAGCGTGAACTGGACAAGGCCCAGGACCACTTTTGAGGCACTGGCTCATTGGCAAGACTAGGGAAGCAAGGATCAAAGGAAAACTGGTGGAAGACTATCCCAGCATGCATCTGGTGGACATTATGAAAGGAGAGAAATGAGAGATGTTTTTTTTTGAAATTATCTTTGAAATATTTTTTTTTGAAATTAAGAAATGAGAGATGTTATGAAGAGAAAGCTAGCAACATCCAGAAGATCAGGATGAGATGTCTCAGTCTTCTATACTTTTGGTGTAAACAGGATATAGGTTTTGGGGGGGGGGGGGGCTCAGATACTTTAACTTTAGTGGAATTCATAGGCCAATTGTAAAGATTAACAGTAGATTTTGTTTTGATGTTACCCCAGGGGGATTTGTAAATCCCACCTTATCAGTTTATGATGAGCTTTTTGTGTGAATAAAAAAAGTTTCCTGATTAAAAAAACTATCTATTGCTATAATATCAAACCAACCTATTCGGAGGATCAACACCCTAAAAGAAATAACCTTACAACTTAAAGCTCCAAATAGTGTAATGAGGATGTATATCTTATCTCATTTGCTGCTTCCAATTCTATGCAGGGGCTCCTATATCAAGTATCAATTCACTTGTGTAAAGCATGAGGAGTACAGGAAAAAATTTCAAGAACTTAGTTTAATCACCATACTGTTGCAGAAGCTCAACTTATGTCTAATAATTCTATGAAGTAAGCAACAGCTATCCAAAATTAATTTGTACAAACAATCATAAACAACTCAAATATACTCCTCCAAACAACGCTGGAGTCCTGACTTACATTCAATTTGATCAATTTTAAGAACTAAATAAGAACACATAATATTTTGAAAACAAATTTTAAATATATAGAAGCATGTACCAAAATCAATAAAATGCATATATTGACAAAAATGTACTTCTGTTCCTAAAAATATACGTACTGCAGTTGGATAGTGAAACAACTATTTCTCGGACTTTGGTGTTTCCAAATACTTCGAAATATTATTGTGCACAAATGGATCTTGGGCCTAACTCAATCCAAAAACTAGCTCATGAGGTGAGGATTGCCCAAAATCATACAAGAAGACCAATTACCAATCCCACAACCAATGAGAGACTTTTAAACCCCTCCTTCCTTCTCACATGCCCAGGACTGAATATCTAGAATGTGAACAATATAATATGGGGGCAGCCAGATTATGGATGCCATTTGATAGCAAATGAATGCGTGGATACACGGAAGAAAAGTAGGAGGCCATGAATATTATACAAGCTAGACATAGAGGCCTATGACCATCTCAACTTGGAATTTCTATGAAAAACATGGGAGAAAAAGGCTTTGGCACCAGATGGATTGACTGGACCAGGTGCCTTGAAAAAAGTTCTCCTATAGGTATTTCTGTCCATGTGCAAAATTTGCAGTCAGTAACTTTAATGAATATTCTGGTGGATAGCTGCCAATCGATTGTGAGCTATGGCAATTGACCTTGTGTTCTTTTTTAATTACAATTTTCAGTCCCGTGAGGTTCAGGACTTGAAATATTTGTCCATTGAGATTGGACAAAATGTTTCCTTTGCGTGAGGATCTGTAATCAACAACAACATACCCAGTGGAATCCCACAAGTGGGGTCTGGGCATGAGGATCTGTAATCGCAACCTACTAAATTTTGCTTTGGTGCTTTATTTATTTTTGCAGTGGAGCTGGCTTGCATGTTGGACATCCACTTGGATATACTGCGACAGATATCCTTGCTAGATTTAAACGCATGCAAGGTTTCAACGTATTGCATCCAATGGGATGGGATGCATTTGGTTTACCTGCTGAGCAATACGCTATTGACGTAAGTTTGCACGAGTCGCTGTTTCAGTTTAATTTTGCAGGTTTCTAATTTTTTCCCTTCCCTTCGACAGACAGGCACACATCCAAAAATCACAACTTTGAGGAATATTAGTCGTTTCCGCTCGCAGGTAGTTTCTTTTGTTTTGATGACTATCTTCAGTGTTTACTTTGAGGCTGGTGATCCTATCCAAGAGCTCTGAATTTCTGGCTATGAAATCAAAACCCTAAGTTTTTATTTGCATTCCTAGTTCAAGAATCAGTGCTCATTTAGGTGGCCATAGACTTTGAGCTACTTGCATGCATGTATGCGTGATATCCCAGTTTAAATGAGACTTGGGAATTCCACAGATTATCTGTTTTTAATTTGGTAGAGCTCCAAAAGGAATTTAGCCTTTTCATGATAGTGTAGTAGGTGCATGGCTTTTTAGAAGGTCAGAAACAGTAAAAAGTTCTCTATCAAAGTAACTATATAGATAAACCATGATTCGTGAATTCAGGTCTTGGTCACTTGGCCCTGTCTTTTAAAAAATGATAGCTACCATATTAACTTGCAATTCTCCATCTGTTACTTTTCATCTAATTCCTCATTCTAGCTGGTTCAATTTCAGCTGATATTTATATGGCCACATGCCCTAAATACCTGTAAGAAAAGGATGGTTTCCCTGCAAAACTCAGGGCATTTAAATTTTAATTGTCATTGTCATTGTTGGATTTATGTGCTAATCTATGTAACAAGAATGTTTCATGTTTCAGTTATTTAATGAGATTATGATCTCTTGCTATCTTTCGTAGTATAGAACAGTGCTAAATGTCACTTTGCTAATATCTGTATCGATTTCTAGCTTAAATCATTAGGCTTCTCTTATGATTGGGATCGTGAAATTTCTACGACAGAACCTGATTACTACAGATGGACTCAGTGGATATTTCTTCAACTTCTGAAGAGAGGATTAGCTTATCAGGTTTGAAGTTTTCTGAATTTCATTTTTATTATGGTCAGTGGTAGATTGAAGTGACCTTC
Source organism: Solanum ossicruentum (assembly GCA_025774065.1). Taxonomy (NCBI): domain Eukaryota; kingdom Viridiplantae; phylum Streptophyta; class Magnoliopsida; order Solanales; family Solanaceae; genus Solanum; species Solanum ossicruentum. Next base: position 18,897,159 of record JAOTQR010000045.1, on the reverse strand, counting down.
TTCGACTTATCAATGTTTGTTGAATCCAATATTAGGCTGAAGTGCCTGTCAATTGGTGTCCAGCACTTGGCACTGTCTTGGCAAATGAGGAAGTAGTTGATGGTGTAAGTGAAAGAGGGGGGCATCCAGTCATCAGAAAGGTGGGGTTTCATATACTTTGTTACATTTTGAGTTAGGAAATTTTCCAAAAGAACGAAGTTCTGTTAACTCAATGTCTAGTCCTTATTTTCATGGCCTGGATGGTTTCATGATTTTTCAGTACATTGTTTATTGCCAAGCAGCCTATGCGGCAGTGGATGTTGAGGATAACTGCTTATGCTGACCGTCTTCTTGAGGATCTAGATGACCTAGACTGGCCTGAAAGTATAAAGGAAATGCAGAGGAATTGGATTGGGAGGTCAGAAGGAGCAGAATTGGATTTTGTTGTTATAAATAATGATGGTCAAGAAGAAGAGAAAAGAATAACAGTTTATACAACAAGGCCAGACACTATTTTTGGTGCAACGTATGCATTTTTATTTTGACATCTAATTATTAAGCCCCATTTTTAGACTACATTTCACATGTCACTAGTCCTTTTTGCTTTGCAGATATTTAGTCCTTGCTCCTGAGCATCCCTTGCTGTCATCACTTATATCGACAGAACAAAGTAAACATGTATGCTTTTCTTCTCCTTGATCTTCTCTTAATCTCCAAATGCTGTTCATTCTAGTTCTTTTTTAAGAGATGATGGATGTGAGACAGGTAGAGGAGTACAGAGAACATGCCTTTAGAAAGAGCGACCTAGAGAGGACTGAACTTCAGAAGGAAAAAACAGGTGTCTTTACTGGTTGTTATGCAAAAAATCCAGCCAATGGACAAGCTGTTCCTATTTGGGTTGCTGATTATGTCTTGGGAAGGTTGTCTCCTTCATATCTCTTCATTGTCCTACATATGTCCTATGAGTCTATGACTGCATTAATGCTCTCATAATGAACGAGAGCCAATTACCAAAGTATTTATTTGTCTTACGAACTATATGTTGACAAAGTTTCTGGGTTTTTATATTGGTGTAACAATTATGATGCAGTTATGGGACAGGAGCAATAATGGCTGTGCCTGCCCATGACACACGCGACTTCGAATTTGCTATGAAGTACACTATCCCAATTTCTTGGGTTGTAAGACCAGATGATAGCGATTGTGGCAATTTTGAGAAACCATATTCGGGTGAGGGATCAATGATAAATTCATCATGTTCAGAGTTGGGGCTTGACATTAATGGTTTGCCTAGCAAAGAAGCTGCTTCAACAGTTATCCAATGGCTTGAGAAAAATGGAAATGGGAAGAAAAAGGTAACTTCCTCTGATTTATGAGGGATATCTCATAAGCTTGTACATCAGTATTTGGAAAGTTGATGATCTTAAACAGCATTATGAAATCAAGTATTAAGGAAGCAATTCTCATTTCTATTGCTCAGGAGATCTTATTCCAGATTTATCTTTTTTCAGGTAAATTACAAGTTAAGGGACTGGCTTTTTGCCCGACAACGCTATTGGGGGGAGCCTATTCCCGTTATCTTTTTGGATGACACAGGAGAAGGTATTCCAGTACCAGAAACCGAGCTGCCCCTTACCCTTCCTGAGTTAGATGATTTCACTCCCACAGGGACAGGGGAGCCACCTCTTTCCAAAGCAGATTCTTGGGTAGGTTTTGCCTAATATGTGATGATTTCAATTTGATAAACAGTGGTTCCTTGTCATTCGGTATTTACGGCTTTCCTTTTTATTCTTCCCTATTTGCTCATCACACTTGATGTAATAACATTCACTATTTTGACTGAACAATATGTCAGGTTATGACCAAAGATCCTTTATCTGGAAAACCTGCTAGGCGAGAAACAAACACCATGCCCCAGTGGGCTGGTTCTTGCTGGTATATGTATTTGCTTCAATATTGTGTGTTTTATGGAAGTTTAATTTCTTTCACAAGGTCTACAGTCTACACCTAAAAATACTTTGTATTTAACTATTAATTTTGTTTTTAAATATTCTACATGGTTGTCATTTGTCCAAAGGGAGAATACTACGTGGGATATATATTTCAGATATTTGTGTTTGGGGAAAAGAGCATGATAATATTGACAAGAGCCTAGAATATTTCAAGGCAAAGCAGATAGGAAGGAATTTTACTCTAAACGTACCAATAAAAAAGAAATGGAAGAAGATAGGAAGTACTTAACTCTGAATTTACTCATCCATTGTCCATGGTGGGTGGGCTCATATTTCGCCACAGGTGGTAATGGAAGTAAAGGGCCAACACTTGCCTAATGCATTTAGAAATGGAGAGTGTCTGATGTTGACTGTCGAAATTTGCCTGCTTACTATGGGATTGAAAGTAAAAATGAGGAAAGCAAAGAATCTATGAATACCTTAACATTATGTACTTAAACTGATAGTATGTGGTTCAAAAGACCAATGCAACATTTAACCCTTCTGCGTCCTGTAATGTAAAGAAGCAACCATCTTTTCTCTTAAGGCTCCTATGTGTGTGTCATATGTCTGATCTGTATCTTGCTCCTTTTCATGAACCATGCGACTCATTCTCCACTGATATATATACAGGTACTATCTAAGATTTATGGACCCGAAGAACTCAAGTGCATTGGTTGACAAGGCTCTAGAACAGTGAGTTTGCTTTCTCATTGTACAATCAGTGGTTCCATTTTTCCCTGGCTTTCATTTTGTTGTACATAATAGTTTGGAAAGTCTTGGTATTTCAAAGTTTTAGCCATATATTGGCTTCGTTTTCCTTATAGGTACTGGGGCCCTGTTGATGTTTATGTTGGTGGTGCTGAGCATGCTGTTCTTCATTTACTTTACGCCAGGTTCTGGCACAAGGTTAGCACTCCCAATGCACTTATTACAAATAAAAGGAATACTCTCAGTTTCAAGCTTTGGCTACCCTTCTTTATCTACTGCATATGTTGTCAATATTGCAGTCAATATTGCAGTTGATACAAATGAGCTGAGGCTTTCTTCTTATTCCCTTGTCCACCTGCTTTATGGCTGGTGAATCCCTTCGCTAACCTAAATTTGACTTCAGTACATTGTTAGATAAGCCAAGTGGCATAAATCTTCTTATGAGAGCCTATATGTGGAAAAATTAGATGAGGTACAAAAAAGGCTTGACAAGCAAGAGGAATGGCCTCATTTTTTTTTTTTTGTCCTTTGGGAGAGAAATTCAATTTATGAGATCAAGCTATATTTCTTCTTTCACATCTCTGTTAAAAATCATGGCTATGTTCATTGTTTCAGGTTCTCTATGACATAGATGTTGTGTCAACAGAGGAACCATTTAAGTGTGTCATAAATCAGGGCATAATCCTTGGTGAAGTAAGTTAATTTCCTTGGTCTTCAAAGTCCAGTATTTTACTGTCATTCTTTAACGTTCAAGTTGTCAGGTTCAATATACAGCATGCAAAGATGACGAAGGAAACTTGATATCAGCAGACTCTGTTGGTGAGCTGGCTGAGTACAAACAAGAAAGAATACCTGAGGAAAAGGTTCATCCTATACTGATCATGTTCAATTACTTGGCTTCCTAAGAAAATCTTTTAGCTTCTTTTATTTTAATTCTAGTTGTCAGAATGTAATCCATCTGTTTGAAACTGTATTTGATGATGAGTAGGTCATGAAATCTGGTGACATGTTTGTTTTGAAAGACAACCCCAACATTCGCTTGATTGCCCGAGCTCACAAGATGAGTAAAAGTAGAGGAAATGTCATCAACCCTGATGATGTTGTTTTGGAGTATGGTGCAGATTCTCTACGCTTATATGAAATGTTTATGGGTCCATTAAGGTTGCTTCTTCTTCTGTCCTTTTCTTCTGTTTTGTTTCTCAAATTTTGTTTATTGTGATATATGTGTATCATTTCAAAGTTGTATGAGCACAGCATACCTTCTAGTGCATAATGCAACTTTTCATTATGTCTGATAGAGACTCGAAAACATGGAATACAAGTGGTATTGATGGTGTCCACCGTTTCTTAGCAAGATCATGGAGATTGGTTGTTGGTTCAGCCTCGCCCACTGGTTCATATCCGGATGGAACTGTCACAGTTGATGAGAAACCTTCAATTGAACAACTTCGTTCTTTACACAGATGCATTGATAAGGTAGTATACTTTTCGTTGCGCATGACTAGCATGTATCCTTTGTGATGGAATTTGGTTGGGATGTTAATGCACTTCCTATTATTACACAGCAGTCATTGATTTGCTAGTTTATTTAATATGACAGGTAACTGAAGAAATTGAAGGAACACGGTTCAACACTGGAATTTCTGCAATGATGGAGTTCATTAACGCAGCGTATAAGGTTTCTTGTTCTCATTTTACATTTTCCTTCTCAGTGCAAAACTAGTAGTAGTAAAACAGGAAAAAAGAGTGCCCACGCTTTGTTTTTTTTTTTTTTTTTGTTTGGTCTAAACTTTTGTGAGTCAGTTGAGCAATTTTTTTGGAATTGAGGAAAAAATCATCACTTCAATCTTGTCAAATTTTCAAAGTTATCCAACTTGGGCAGGTTGGAAGAGCAGTTTAGTCCAAAAATTTGATGTGCTTGTAAGAGTTAATTGGATAAGGGAAGAGATTTCAGTCTCCTCCAGACAAATGAAGTACAAAATTGGCGTCTTACCTACTCGCAAGAGGAGTTGTCTAGCTCTTCCCCTTACCTGTTACATTAAAGTTTCGAACTAAATGCTTGTAGACATCACCCAGAAAAGGGCATTCCGTGCACTAGGTCCGGTTACACATGTAGTCCAGGGAAAAGGTGGGCCCGCTGGGTCTATTTTACAGTCTTACCTTACATTTCTACAAGGGACTATCTTTGTGGAAGACTTCATTGAAATGAGGTCAAATTAGACACTTGAATTTCTAACGCTTAAAAACAACGAAAAAAGGGAAACAAAGAGTGATGTAGCTATAATAAGTTCATTGCAAGTTACCTGTTTCTGATAGCATTTTAACTAGTCCGTTGGATCTCATGTCTTTAGTGGGACAAGCTTCCGAGATCAATTATTGAAGCATTTGTTTTGCTGCTCTCACCATATGCACCTCACATGGCAGAGGAGCTCTGGTCTCGTCTGGGACACTCAAATTCCTTGGCATATGAGCCCTTCCCTAAGGTGAGTATTTTTTTGGTCTTAGATTGTTACTCTCTCCATTCCTCTTCCCAGTCCTGCCCTTCTGAAAGAGGTATGGATCACTTGTTTCCCCCTAATCTCTATACTGTTGCTAAAGAAAAGGGAGCTAACTTACAAACACCCAACTGCATAACTTCTCGTTATTTGCATATTTAGCTGTTCAGTTTTGCTGTCAAACTGCTGGAGTCCATTTTCAGCAAATATTCGATACAGACGGGCTAAAAGCCAGACAATTTTGAAAAATGTGAAAACATATTGTTATTTGTAGTTGGCTCGTGAGACAAATTATTATTTTGGGATTACTAGAAGCTCATGAACATCTTAAAATCATTGAATTAGGTGAAACATTTACTGATTTCCGATTATTACAACAGGCTGATGCTGCATACTTAAAAGAGAGTACTTTAGTCCTTCCAGTCCAAATTAATGGAAAGACTAGAGGTACCATACAGGTCGAAGAAACATGCACAGAAGAGGAGGCCTTTAGGTTAGCTTCATTTGATACAAAACTATCCAAGTTTTTGGAGGGGAAATCTATTAGGAAGAGAATTTACGTCCAAGGGAAAATTCTGAACATCGTCGTAGATATGCCGAAAAAGGCCAAGGTGGCTCAACAATAGTCTAATACAATGCCTGGAATTTCTATACATTCTGCTGTTTCACAAGGGTTGACGGATTAATAACCCCATGTGTAGCAAGCAGCGATGGCATCTGTACCATAATTCATTTGCTGTACAATATTGCTAAAAGGACAATAAGCTCTCCAAGAGTGCAAGTGGAATAGGCTTTATTGTATAGCAGAAGAAATAGAAAGAGAGAGGGAGAGGAGTTAGCAGAATTGCTTTATCTATTAGTTTTCTGCTTAATTTATGTTCATTGTTGTACCAGTGTACAAAATATGCTGTTGTATCCATATATGAAGTGTTTCTTCACAGAAACATCACTGAACATTGTCTTTTTTTCGAGGAATTTTGGTTAAAAGACAAATGATATTAACATTATGGTACTATATATTAGTCAGAAGAATAGTATGTGGATGATTTAACTCTTTGGATGTGTCTGGTAGAATGAAATGTCGTCAAGTTGGGTTGGGAAGTTAGGTAAGATATATTCCAAAGAGACTTTAGCTACAGGGAAATAGGCACAATGTTTTCACGTGTCATCAATTTAAATAGAGATAATTTTAAATATATACAATAAACTAATTAATTTATAATAAATATAACTCTCTCTTTTATTTATATAAAAAAGTCTAAAATTGTAGAAAATATACATGATTATATTTGTCAAAAGTCATAGAAAATATATATCGACTATACAATGTGGATTACTTATAAGTACTATACACTGATTATACATTACAATACACTCAAAAATTGAATATTATTTGACTATTCATAAAATATAACAAACTATATATAATTATTTACCTATACAACGAGTAATTATTTTGATCGAACTACCATACACGCATCTCGTTTACTTCAATAGTCGGTGCCAATGCTTATTTTAATTGTCGTGAGGATTTGTGCTCTCAACAAGCATTGACAGATTCCAGAATTTCTCAATTCCATCAGGGGAATGTACCTAGGCTTATCATTATTAAATAACTAGTATGGGTGTTTTTGCATGTGCGTTGCGTAACAATATGGAAAATCATTCTGCCACGTTCTATATTTAAATAATTGTAGTGTCGACAAATCCAAAGTAGAATACGTTTTAATCTTTTATGTCGTTGCTATGCACTTTCTTATAACATAAAATCATGAAATATAAAACATCTACCATGTGTATTTTCATCTACAGATAAAAAAAATATTGACTACGTGGTTAAAATTTTATTTTTTTTTAAAAAAAAGGAGATGTATGGATGTTTAACAATAAAAGTGTATGGAATTGGCTATGAATGATTTTAGGTGGGATGAAGTTAAGTTGAAGCAGTATTGAAAAGAATAGATTAATTAGACAGAAAATGATGTAAATTCAGTTTATTAAGAAATGTGATCGTATGTAGGAGGTTGTGAAAGACAAACATTAGAATAGAATGTTAGTATATTTTTAAGTATTCTCTTGTTTATCCTTCTATAGTACTTGAAGCGATTGGCTGATTATTCCTATAGTTTCTCGTCTTTTGAGTTTTGTTTCTTGTATTTTGATTATTGTAGTATTGTCTAGAATAATTTATCATGTTATTTATATTGTTGCCATAGGTTCTTCACTTTCATTATTTATTTTTCCTCTGGTGTTTTAAAATTTTTTTTAGTTAAAAATCTATTAAAAAATAATATATTTTTAATAGTAAAGATAAAATTTGTTTTTAATCATCTCAAGAAGACCGATTGGATTCTAGGCCAAGGTGTAATGGGAGAATATGAAATATCTGGAAGCGTATAGGAGTTGTTTGATAGAAAATAAATTATGTCAAGATTAATTCTTTGGAGTAGATTATTTCACCTTCTATATATGAAATAATTTATCACTTTAATATAATATAAATAATAGAATAAATAATCTCCGATCAAATTAGATAAAATAATCATATACTCTTACCTAATAACCGTATATAGGTAGAAGGTAGAAGGTGGACCAAACGACGTCGTTAGCTTTTTCCCCTTCCATTGTTTTGAGACAGTTGTACACCAAGGAACAGAACAAAAGGCAAAGCACTAGCAAGCAGTGTGAAAAAAAAACAGATAAAAAAGCTGTCGTGTTTGAAATGCTTCTCTCTCTCATTCGCTTCCTTCAACCGCCACCTCTTCAATGTAAAACAAACATATATGTATCTGTATTTGTATACATAGAGAGAGAGGGAGAGAGAAAATGCAAATTTGATTATTATTTTTAACATCAGGAGAAGGAAGAAGAGGAGGAAAGAAAACTCAAAACTATGAAGAAGAGGTCGGCGGCGGCAATGGCGATAGCGGCGACCGCCGGAAAGTCTGTGAGAAACGTGTTGTGGTTGTGGTGGAAGCTGTTGGTTCTGATTTCTCTTACTATTTGTGTGTTGGCTTTTCTTAAGCTCCAGAGCTACTCTCTTACCGATTCGGAACTATCCTCTTCTGCTTCTTCAATTTCTCGTAGATCTCGAGCTGTTGATTACTCTGGCAATCCTAAAGTTGCTTTCCTCTTTTTAGTGCGTCGGAATTTGCCTCTCGATTTCCTTTGGGGAAGTTTTTTCGAGGTTAGATGATTTTTCATTATTTACCTTAAACTTAGTAAAATTCATCAAATTTAGGTTGAGAATAGCTCTTTCTCCTCCCTTCATTATCTTTTGTGGTGATTAAACTCTTTCTGCAGCTTTACGATGTGCAACAGTGCAATTTATTTATTTTTTGAACAGTGGTGAAATTCCATTTTTGTAAAAATCTGCTGGGCACAATCGAAATGTGGAAGATATTAGGTTCCACAGATATTTTGTTTCAGAAACTGAATATTTGATATGATTTTCTCTTTGGTGTTTGCAGAATGCTGACACTGGTAAATTTTCCATATATGTACATTCAGAGCCTGGTTTTGTTTTTGATGAGTCTACTACAAGATCGACTTTCTTTTATAATCGCCAATTGACAAACAGCATCAAGGTAAGTGGTGTTGCTTACTGTGTTGCTACATTGTAGTACAACAATACTCTTTTGTATCTGTATTGTTCCTTTTTTTTGGTGATTGAAGTAATTTCATTTTGCAGTGACATGAGCGTTTAATTCAGTGAATTCTTTTCTTTTCTCCTCTTGATTGGTCTCTTTATGTTTATTGCTCTTGGATATTATCAGGAAATGTATCTGATTGAACTTGTATAAAGAGGTTTGGTAGGTTGCATGTAATTTCCCCCAATATGTTGGAAACTTGGATCCTAAACCTTAAGCTTATATTATTATTGCACCAACCTACGAACGATGTTTGGCATATGGTAATTTTACCACTCTAATTTATATAGCTCTTTCCATTTTGTGCCTACCAAATTGTTTGACAATATTTCCAGTATTCCATTTGTAATATTATTTTGTAAAACTTTCATGACTTTTAAGAATTCAAAATCCTTTTTAGAAGTTCTAAACTTTAAGGTGATGTTTCCTGTATCAGATACTCTCGATTGGAGTACCTACTGCTTTAATATTTCTATCCACTACCATCAACACAAGATTCAACGTCAATTTTGACATTTTTAAATCTGTCTCATCAAGGACTGTAGTATTATTCATTTACTTCTATCTGCACTTTCTATCACTTTTGTATCTTTACCAGATTGATATTAAGATTGACCTGTAGGTAGCTTGGGGAGAATCGAGTATGATCCAAGCAGAAAAATTATTACTTGGCTCAGCGCTTGATGATCCAGCAAATCAAAGATTTGTTCTCCTGTCAGACAGGTGCACTTTTTACTTCAAAAACACTTGACATGGCATCTCTAAGATAAGTCTGTCTGTCTGGCTTGTTAGTGTGCATGCACGTGCCTTTTGATGCATGGCATCCTCAGCAACTGCTTCAGCTATATCTAACCATGGATTTATTTTTTTATGCTTTCGTTTTTCTCATGACCCTGATTTACTTGAACCTTCCCCTCAATGGAGAATTCTAGCATCTTTCAAAATGCCCCTTCTTATATTTTGAAGTTCCTCTAATGATCAAACTCTTTAGACACATTTCTTGGACTACCTATCTAACTAAGATTAATTCTCTTAATGGTCATCTCAAGCTCGTTAATCTATTCAGACTTTTTCTTTTGTTAATTTACATACTTCTCAAACCGGGTGATCTGAATTATGTTTGAGGTAATACTTGCATTAGATATCAAGACTCAGGTAAAGCTGTAATAATTTTGGTTCCTATTGAAGTAGAAAGTCGTACAACTTTTTTATATGTGCTTTAGCACTGATGCTAATTACTATTATTACTATATTAAATAGACATTGATATGATTGGATAAGGCCCTAAGGCACTGATTTTCAAGAGGAAAAAAAAAGGAGGAGAAAATATGTAGGACATACCATCAAAAAAGTCAGTTGTTAGGTAGTAAATTCACTCTGGAATTATTGAATGAACAAAAGAATCATATTTGCTTGGTAAAGGGTCATAGTACAGATTTATAAGCCAGAATACTCTTTTCTTATCCATAAAAAATAAGAGAAAAGAGAAAGAAAAAGAAAATGAGTACACATTCAAAACTTTGTCGTGCACATACAGTCCTTGCTAAATAACTTGCAAATTGTCCAGTATGCAGTTGCACTTTAGACTAAGTGCCTCTGCAAGATGTCTTCTTGACTTCTGTTAATGAATCATGAGCTAGCATACATCAAAATGAAGTTTGTTTCAATTCTTTTATTCCATATATTTCCCTTCAGTTTGTTTCACCCAATTATTGAGCATGGTTTGTGCCTTGGTGTTAAGATTTCCTCTAAACGTGTAATGGTTAATATTGCAGCTGTGTCCCACTGTACAACTTTAGCTTCATATACAACTACTTGATGGCTTCTCCAAGAAGCTTTGTGGACAGGTAACATGGATGATAAAACTTGTGTGATTGCTGGACAGGTGGTTGATTCTGTGTAACTGGTAGGGAATGATGGGAAAAAGAAAAAGCAATCAACTCCTTAAGTGGGTTCAGGATTTGAGGATCTGGTTGAGATACTAATGAATTATTTCGAATACTTGTATTAGTAGCATTGACAGTGAATGAATGAGGTTCCATTTGTGTTCCAGTTTCCTTGATAAAAAGGATGGCCGCTACAATCCAAAGATGTCACCCTATATACCAATGAGCAAATGGCGAAAAGGGTCACAGGTAATTGCCCCTGAGTCTGAATTATAAGCACATTTATGACCAACCAACCTCAACGACGACATTCATTAAAAAATCATTAGCCTGTGTATTTCTCTGCACCAGTGGAGTTGAATTTTCATTTATTTCTTGCAAAGCAAAATTCAGGGCATAATAGAGTAGAGGGGTGTAGACAAGCTGGGTGTGGCAACTCTAGAGAAGCTTTGAAATGCTCCTTTTTTCAGATAAATCCAAAATAATGTTCAAAGATCAAAGGGGAGGAGCACTGACTAACTCCATCAAATGGGAAAAGAATGTACAAAGTGAAAAGAAACTCATGAACCAAAGAGGTCTGCAAAAAACTTATGCAGATAACAGCTAAAAGCACCTACAAACTTGATTTAATAAAGCGCGCATGAACTTGAAATAAGTCATCCTATATAAACTACCTAACCAAAATTGGAAGATACTTTTCAGAAGGGATTGCCTCAACTTGATGAATTTTGTTGAACTAGTATCTGTGAATAAAAGAATTAGTTTGCCAATAGGTGAAAACATGATCCATGAAATTTGTAAGCATGGTGTGTGGCCTTATGGCCAATAACATGAGGTATTGGTTTCGAATCCTAGTGGAGACAAAAACATTAAGGGATTTCTTCTCATTTGTCCAATCCTTGGTGGACAGGGTTAGTAGGTACCCGTGGAATTAGTCGAGGTGTGTATAAGTTGATCTGAACACAACGAAAGTTTATTCTCAGCTCAAGACTTGTGTCTTAAACATAAGATTTTACCATGGCGGTCTATCAATGTGTGAAATATTGATTGATTTTTGCCACTAAAATGCCGTAATGACCTGCTAATTTTAAAGGACAGTTTCCAAATCTCAAGGAGAACTACTATTTTTATTAATTGATGAAATTTATGTGGCTCGTATGAGTTGTGACATGATTATGACTGTGACCCATATCTGCTTCTATGAGTTTTGACTTGACATTTTAGTCCAGTGGATCACTTTAATCAGGAAGCATGCGGAAGTGGTAGCAGATGATGATGCTGTGTTTCCAGTCTTCAAGATGTTCTGCAAGGTTCATATCATGTGCTCTTCCCTCTTTAGACTTCACATGTGTGTTTACATGGATAGTGCTATAAGGTTGAATGAATGCTTAATGAAGTGTTAGTATGATGACTGCTTACAAATCATGAATTAAAAGTGAATGATCGTATATATTAATGTAATTAGATGGTGTTGTAAATGAGTAGAATTATAGAGATTTATTGTAGAATCAAAGAAAATAAATATTGTGATAGAATAGGAGATTCCCCGGGATAAAATAGCAGATTTAGAGGGACAGGGATAAGAATGACGGATCTTTAGGGATATGTAATCTTTATATACTCTATTTAATTGAAAGACTCTCACTGAGAGAGGCATTCAGCAGAATTTTGACATGAAGCATTGGTGCTTCAGGTTTACAAAAATAATGGTGCTCCTCAACATCCTAAAAGCCCCCATTACTAATGTATGCATGATGATGAACATGCTTTTGTATTTAATGGCTTCTTTAGTTGGATTTCCTTCTGTTACATTCTCCAAGTGGAACTGTTTAGTGTGGTTTAACTCTGATGCATCATATCCCATATTCTTCATTTATCCAATAACTAATTGAATCAGGATTTTAATCTTGCAGAGACGTCCACCGCTGGAAGCCAGCAAGGGGAAAAAGAATATGGTAAGTTAGTGTGCCTTCTGCTAAGTAGATGCATTTGACATTATTTATATTTGAGAAAGGAGGATCCCACTGTACGTAATTCAAGAGCTCTTTTCTACCACTTCCGTGGTTGCATTGTTTTGTTTGTGCTCCTTTGCAACATCATCTTCTGGTGCGTCATTCATGACGCTGCATATTCCTCAGTTGGCTCCTCTCCCTTAGCCCCATCCTTTGCCCCACCTCATGGCGTGTGAAGTTGCTTCGGTGTTATTTTTTTCATTCCCAGACCCACAATCTTGTTATATTTTTGATAATTCATACTAGTGCAACTTTATTTGTTTCCGGAAGCATTCACTTTTCAGTTGTTACTTGTTTCTTCTAACCTTGAAATAAACCTTGCAGAAACTTCAAAAGCAGCACAACTGCATTCCAGATGAACACTATGTGCAGACATTGTTAGCAGTAAGTATCAAGACTTATTCTTCCCAAGCTACTTTCCATCTTTAGTCTTATTGTGTGTTTTTAGGACTCTGATGTTACCAGACTTATTTTACCTGGCTATTTCCATCTTTAGTCTTATCGTGGGTTCTCAGGACAAAGTAATACATACACAAAATACTCTTGTTTTGTTGATATGCCAAGTTCTTGTCTGGATTGCTTCTGAGAATTATTCGTCGGGACTAAGGTTCTAGAATTTTTATTGGTTTACAGATACATGGGTTTGAAGGAGAACTTGAACGTAGAACGATAACCTATACTGAGTGGAATGAATCTGTGACAAATATGGAGAAAAAGGGTTGGCATCCCATAACATTTAGCTATGCAGATGCTGGGCCTGTACAGATCAAGAGAATAAAGGTGTGTATTGGATGTGTCTAATAATTTGTCATCTCTAGCTTGGGCATTTGATGCTGTGATCACATCTGTTTACGTTTTCATGTTGGCATAGTTTCAACTTCTCTTTCTTCAACTTTGTTTTCTGGTTTTCCTTGTTGACTTTCCCGTTAGTTTTCTATTGCTGTCTTTGCCTTTTGGCTCTTCATTGGCTCTTCATCAACTTCCTCAGTTGGTCTTCTTTCTTCGACTACCCTCTTTTTGGTTTTCTTTCCTCGATTCTTTCTTAGAATATTCTGTTGATTATTTCGTCAACTTCTCTAGTTGTTTTTGTATCTTGAACTCTTCTGGTTGGTATGGCATTAGATATTCTGGCTACTGAACTGATAGCTTTGTGAAACTTGCCACTCCAATTTTACAGGATATCAGCAATGTTTACTATGAAAGCGAGTACAGGACAGAATGGTGTCGGAATAATTCTACTCTAGTCTCCTGTTTTCTGTTTGCAAGGAAATTCTCACGAGGGGCTGCAATGCGCCTCTTGAGTGAAGGAATAGTTTCTCAGTTCGATGCCTCATCTATAATGAACTCAACACCATGATTTTAGTCGCTCTTTTTACTAGTTTTTATTTGTCATATACTTCAATGAGGGGATAAGTTGCCATTGATAGAATTACAACCTGGTAGGGTCAAAACACTGTTAGCTACTGATGTAGGATATATACAAAGATGGAAGCTGATCGTAGTATGGTTCATGTAACACTTAGTACTGTAGATATTTAAAACAGCACATTACACTGTATGGTGGTTATCTGTCTTAAAATACTAGGAATTCTTTCTACTTCTTTTTGTTCGGTGCATAGTGCATGATGTTTCGAATTTGGAAAAACAAGGATTATTGATTTGCTTTGTACAATTTGAGCTAGGAATTACCTTTATATCCAGGTTAGCTTTTGCGTATTTTGAACTTGTAGCCTTTCTTCTTTCTACTACTACTACAGGTGGATAACTGAGTTGACTGTTTTATCGTAATGTTGAGGCTTTTTAGTACACTTTCTGCTCTTGCTAAAGCTCTGGTTTATTCAATGTAATTTTGTCACATTTCAACCCCTATGTGCTGCAGAGCAACGTATATTTTGGAGAGAGATATTTCATGAAGTGGATCCTGACCAATAAACTATTAATAGAACGAGCTGTTTCAGTTTCTTGGCTATCCATAATAATATTGGATCATTTCTGGCCTTGAGAAAGTGACTAGGTATTTTTAGCAAAATTAGGGAAATGCAAATACTATCTATCAGAAAAACTGGTGATTTGCCAATTTACTTGCTTCACTAAGAACTTGTCTATTGCTCTTGTTTCCATCCTTGATGGCGTGCTCGGAGCTCCCACATAGAAGTGATTTGTCTCTGTGCTTCTAAAGCAATTTCAGCCTTTTCTCTAGCTTCTTCACAAGTTCCCATCCCTGATGTACATTTGTCTGCCTCCTTTTGATATTGGGACACCATCTTTTTTGCCTCAAGCAGTGCCATGTCTGCTATTGTCTGGTTTTCTAATGTTTCACTTTCCATTTGCTTTAATTCCTCTGTCAAAAGAGCTGTGAAGTTTCTCTCCTCCTCCTCACTCACACCCAGATCATGCTCCATGCAATCTACAAACAATAGACGAAAAATAAGTTATTCAAGAAACGTGGTGATAATAATAACTAGCAAACATCAGCACAGTACTTGTAACATAGTAAAAGGTTGAGAAAACGAACCTGTAACGGTGCTCACATTCAAACCTGGCAAGGAAAAAAAGCTGACCCATGTCAGACATACTATTGAAAACATCCCAATATCAAAAGTGTAGCTACAAATTATTTCATTTGCATGACATAGAGGTGGATACAAAATTTAGAATCAACAGTTCAAAATACATGTGATTTACCATAAACATACAAACTAAACTACCACAAAAAGCTACCTTCTAGAAATAGATACGCAACACTAAGTATTCAAAAGGAGCCCCTCACTCGAGTCCCTACCCCTGCTTATCTCCACCCGCAAATCTCCGCCCAATAAGTTGGTAAAGCCAACACAAGATCCGTCCTCTTCATTTTATATCACATCAACTCACTACATAAAGACTAACCTATTCAAAGGCGGAGCTACATTCACTTAAGAGTGGTCAGATGAACACCTACACCTTTCGTCAGAAAGTTTTTCGAATATAGGTTAAATATAGATATTTTGATATATATGAATGATTGATCACCCTTGATACAAAAATCATCCATCCGGTCATGTTCGAACATCCTTGACAAAAATGTTGGCTCCGCCACTAAACTTATCTACAATTGCATGCTCGCGCAACAGTAAAAAATGGGCATTGCGAGAAAATCGCTTGGTGTTGTGGGGATTCTAAATAATTGAATAACTGAAGCAAGGGGAGAGAAAAAAGAAATTACCACTTCATCAATCATTTTGTCCAAATCATACTATTTTTGGTGATCTAAAATAGAGTCAGTAAGTTCAAAATAAATGCACATGAACACGCACTATATTATAAACATATATATACACGTCTGTGAATAATTTAAAGAGTAAATTAATTGGAAGGGTATTGTACATATAATACCTTGTGAAAAAGAGTGAAGGGATTGATCATTGGAGCAATCACAAGGACAAGAAGGGCAAGAATGATGTATGGACGGAGAAATAGATTGAGAGATGTGCCAATAGAGGGATGGACCAGCTACATAATAAGTAGTAATGCACAAACCCATAACGAACAACACAAACATAACCTTCTTCCCACTCCACCTGCTTCTTCCATGTTTATTCATTTTTCCTCTCTTTGTTTAGTGTTTTTTCTTCAACTGTTGTCTATATGTTAAAGGAGGTTTTTCATAATCTTTGTGCTGTGTTTATCATGTTTAATATGTTTTAAGAGGTTTTTCAGGATCTACATAACCAATAATTAGCTCTTTCTTGTTTAAGGACCAAAAAATTCTAAATTATTCTTTTTAGATAATATTAGAATATAACATAATACATAACCAATAACTAGCTCTTTCTTGCTTAAGGACCAAAAAATTCTAAATTATTTTTTTTAGATAATATTAGAATATAACATAATACAATTTATTATTATTGATATGTTTTAGTTTTTTTCTTCAACTGTTATGTCTATATGTTAAAGGAGGTTTTTCAGGATCTTTCTGATGTGTTCACCATGTTTAATATGTCTTAAGAGGTTTTTCAGGATCTACATAACCAATAATTAGTTTTTCTTGCTTAAGGAACAAAAAATTCTAAATTATTCTTTTTAGATAATAATAGAATATAACATAATACAACTTATTATTATTGATATAAGTAACATCTTTTAAATCATTTATTGTCGTCTTTATCCATTATTATAATTTTTACTCTATTATTTTATGATTTTGTTATCGGTCATTATTATCTTAACATATATTATTTTTTAGGGATTTTGTCAAGGTAATTACATTATATTCATGTATATTTATTTTGTAGCTTTGTCAATTGCGAAAAAATAATTAAGTAAAGAATAATTTGAAATAAAAATAATAATAACTGAAAATTTATAAAAATAGAGGGAAAAAGAACTATTTAAAAACTGATAAAGGAGAAATTCATTTTTCTAATTATGATTGGAACTTTGATTAGATTATTAAATCTCAACCATTATTTTTTAACCATATGTTATGTGCTCCAACCAAGCAATAACTTAGCAAAAAATGAAAGGAGTCTCATTGTTTGTTTTTAGTGTAATACTTCCAAAAAGTTATAAACTTTTGAATAATAATATGATTATTTATAACAATAAAACTTACTTTTAGGTAATAAGAAGTTAGCCAATTGTTTGTAATACACTGTATTGAATATTGTCATGAAAACTTTATTTAATAATATAAAAATTTTGAGTTGTTTAATTTAAATATCTAAAATATTTATGATAAAAAAAAAGTAGTTAGTTTTTCTTTCCTTTTTTTATATGAATTTTGTCCCTTTTTTACAATCTTCAATATTGAATATTGTTTCTAGTGAAATAATTATAATGGGTTTGTGAATCTTGAAATATATTTCCATCAATTTCGGATGGAACCAAAAATTCACTATTTTTTGGCTTTGGGATACGATGGAATAAAGCAAAATGGCTCTTTAAACCGTCTGCGCTTCTTTCAATTGTAAAGTAGCAGTTAGTCAATACAACTTTTGACGCTCATCATGAGTCATCCAAAAACAGTCGCGCTATGTTTTTAAACATAGGGTCAGGCTGCGTACATCCAACTCCCCTTTACCCAGCATTGGGGTAATGTTGTTGTTGTATATATAGATCAAAGTGGTAGATATATAACATTGCAATCATTTCCTATTTATTTGTCGCGTTCACTGGGTTTTTCCTAAACAGCTTTGGCTAGGTAAAGTTTCTGATGATGAATTTCACTGACAATAAGCAAATATCAAAAGATAAAATCAGATTAAAACTCTTTTTCTATCAAGTAAAAAATCAGATTAAAATTTGAGGGGCAGCAGATGGTGAAGGAGGGAAGGTACTATTCTAGTCTGCATAAGAGACTTAATCCCATTGGTGTGGCCAGCGCGGAGTGACTTGATGATGATATATTGGGCATTATGAATTAGTCTTAAAAGCTTCTAATAATACACAGCAATAATGAAAATTGAATCAGATTTCTAGTAAACCATACAAAGTTTAGTTTATAAAAAGAAAAACATGTGGTGTAACAAAATTACCACATGTTCATAAAGAACCTGCGTCTTTCAAGGTCCTTGTATGCCTATTAATGGTGTGATGTGCCTGAGTCAGGTCACTCACGGCATGTTCAAAGTCTCCAAACATGGCCATTGACAGCTCACATCGCTCTTCAGACATTGTAAGTGCCTTGTGAATCTCACTTCTACATCTTGCTATCTGAAACTAAAACAGGACGAATGGCAAGATATTTCAGTTGATGATCTCAACCTGGACATAAAGAGGCAACATATTTAAAACCATAACCTTAAAGTTCTCAGGAGTTGATGTATAATCTGGCACTCCAGTGGTCATCAGGGTACAGAATTCAAGATTAGGGCAGTTTGATGAGTTCCAGACACCCATCTGGTTCAACACCAGATTTAGTTGCAACACTGGATGCCAATCACGGATGTCTTTTCCTTCCTGAATGAGCAAAACCTTCACAAAAGTTGAAGGAACCAAACGACTTAAATAAATCAGAGACACACTCCAACAACAACAACATTACCCCAATGCCTCAAAGGCTACCGTCCATTACGGGGTAAAGGGGGTCGAATGTACGCAGCCTGACCCTTATGTTTAAAAACATAGCGCGACTGTTTCCGGATGACCCATGATGAGTGTCGAAAGTTGCATTGATTAATTGCTATTTCACAATTGAAAGAAGCTCAAACAGTTTAAAGAGTCATTTTGCTTTATTCCATCATACCCCAAAGCCAAAAAATAGTAAATCTTTGGCTCCATCCCAAAGACACACTCCAAGTTACCCAATTTCTTTACCACTTGTATTAGTTTAACTTGAAAAACAACTTTTAATGGTTTTCTTCCAGTATTCCCAGCCAAAAGGTTAACTGATTTACTATCTGCAGAACTTAGAAAACAAAATATAAACCGTGTCAGTAACGGCAATAAGCTCATTTTAGCATTTCTTTTATACGTAAGACAATGAACTGAAAGAAGTTAACAAAAGCAATAGGTTCAACCATAACCACCAGCTTGCTCAAATGTTCTTACACTGATAAGGATCAATTGGTCTAGGTTGTCATATTTAAATTTAGTAATGAAAGTCTGGACTACAACAGACACTGACCACTCTCCGCGAAAAATGTTGTGTATATAACATTCTTCTGTCACCAGCTCATAGGCATACACATGCTTTTTCCATTAGCCGGAAACATAAACATGACCAATACAATGGATACAAGTCACATTTGAGGAAATTTATAGAAGAAAGCTAATTTACATTTTTTCCCAGATAATGAGGCAAAATTCCTCCAAGTTTATGATAAAGGATATTAATCCCAAAAAGAAAATGTTGATTTGAAGTTTTATTTGGAGGAAACAAAGGATGAAACGACATTATCTGACTATCTTCGCAACAACTGGTTAAGTTTGATGAAGATAACAGATAATGTGCCATGGACTAATAACTGTACGATAGTCACATGCTAGATTCAATTCCGAACTTCATGAACATACGTTCATTTCCATAGTTGACAGCGAACAACTTACCAGCAGATTTGCAGTTAGTAGTTGCAGCACTTCGTGAAATCCTCATTTACGCTCAGATACAACTGATATTTCCTTGCTAAATATCTAGTACCACAATGACATAACAAATTGACATTTACTATCGGGTATCTCCTCCCGGTTTCTCCCCAGGTTTCACCAAGTCTTTCAGACAGCATCCTTACTGGAAAAACAGCACAGAGAAGATGTCATACATAAGCGCTTATGATATATTCTCTGTGTTTGACATGATTACTCTTTCACTAATCTCCTCACTCAAATTCTTCAGAACCAACATTATATCTTCCTGCTGAGGATGAGAGGTTTGGCCCATGAAAAAAGTTGTTATTACTCCATGTAAGTCAATAAAACTCCAACCAGGAACCTTTTTGAGTCCTAATTCTCGCATCTGAATCCAGGTCTTACCAACTCCCTCCCACTGGGCCATTGAAGCATAGCTATGAGCCAATTGCACATACCTTCCAGCATCCTCATGATCCAACTCTGAGATTTCTTTGGCAACAACATCCCTGAGTTCTACCAGGGCTTTTGTTTTGCAAGCATCAAGAATTATACCCAAAGCAGTGGCCATTCGTTTGGTAAATTTCATCTTATAGAAGTTGTATGCATCTTTCACCCTACCAGCTCGACAAAGTAGGTCAACTATACATGCACAATGTTCAAGTTCAGGTTTAATCTTAAAATCCCTTTCCATAGAATCAAAAAAGTTCAAACCTTGGTCAACAAGTCCATTATGACTACATGCATAGAGAACAGATAAGAAAATGACACTGTTTGGAGTAAGACCACTTTGCACAAGCTCCGTATACAATGCCAGGGCAATGTCCCCTTTGCCATGGCTGCCATATCCAGAAATAATTGTGCTCCATAAAATAAGATCACGTTCTCTGACCCTGTCAAAACACTTCCTTGCACTGTCTAAGTCACCGCATTTGCAGTACATATCAACCAAAGCTGTACCTATCTTTATGCAAGGTTCAAGATAGCTCCTTACAACAAGATTGTGGATCCACTTCCCTGGCTGATATGCTCCAATTGAGGCACAAATTTGAAGAAGGCAAACCACTGTTATTGAATCAGGTCTTTGATGGGCTATCCTCATCTCATTAAACAGATGCAAAGCCATTAATAAATCCCCATTCTGGGCATTTCCTGCAACAATTGCATTCCAGGACACCACATCTCTGTTTTTTATCATATAAAAAACAATGAGAGCCTGCTTCAAATAGCCACATTTTGAGTACATACTGATAAGAGAATTTTGTGCAGGAGTGTCCATGGACATTCTTTGCCTCAACATGTAGCCATGTATAGAAGTTCCTAACTTCAATGAACCTAATTGAGCACAAGCTGAAAGTGCACTAGCTATGGTAGTTATAGAAGGTTCAGTTCTACTACATAACATGCTTTGAAACACTTCAAGTGCTCTATCTGCACAGTCATTCTGAACCAGTCCTGAGATAATAGCCGTCCACAAAACTACATCTTTATCTTTTGCTCGCTCAAAAATCTTAAACGTATAGTCCATGTTACTACATTTTAAATACATAAACATAACTGATGTCTCCAGATGTACATCTAACTCCAATCCAGCAGCAACTATCTGTCCATGCACCACTTTTCCAAATTCAGCACCACCCTCTTTTGCAATTGTAGAAACCAACACCCCATATGTTTGATGATCAGGAAATATATTTTCCAACCTCATTCTATACATGAGCGTCAATAATTCTTCGGTGTTCCCCACTAAAGAATACCCAGAAACCAAAGAATTCCAAGAAACAATATCTTTTTCATCCATCCATTCAAATAACTTCCTAGCATACTCAATTCTTCCACATTTACCGTACACGTTTAACATAGAATTCAACAAAGCAATGTGACCCATAAAACCATATTTTACTATACAAGCATGCAGACACTCTACATGAATGCTCTCTGATACTCCAGAAAGCAGAGTCAACAAGGTAACAGAAGTCGGCTTTATTCCTTCATGTAACATAGAATTGTACAGGTAAAAAGCATGCTCAAAATCACCAGTTCGTGCGTAACAGCCAATAACAGTCGTCCACGGGACAATGTTCCTCTCAGGCATTGTATCAAACACTTTATGTGCATGCTCTGTAAGCCCGAAAGAGGAATAAAAACTGATTAAGGAAGACCCAATATAAGGGTCAGAAGAAAACCCATTAACGACTACGTGTTGGTGTAGCAAAAGGCCGTGGGGGATGAGGTTAAGAGCAATGCAGGCTTTGAGGAGAGTGGGGAAAGTGAAAGGGTCAGGAGGTACAGAGGACTTGAGCATGGAGTTGTATGTGAGTAAAGCATGACGGTGGGAACCTTCCGATGAAAGGCGGTGGAGTGTGGCGTTGAGGGACTTGGTGGCAGAGGAGGAGGAGCGGCGAAATGGCGGCTGTTTTAGCGGGTTGAAGAGGATGTTGAGTTTGAGCTTATGCATAATAATTCATGGTCACATTCTTCTGCTGGGTTTTTTCTGGACTGAACTTCCTGTCAAATATTTATGGGAGGTAAAGGCGCCAATTTTCATATTGGCAGTAATCCCTTTCTTAAAAGAAATTAAAATTTAATTGTAGACATATTTTCCGTCGAAACCTTAATGTTACGGTGTGCTATACTTTATGAGTAACTAATACATGAGGCGACATTAGTGAGAAGGCAAAAAAATATATAACTTCACTGATACATAACCAACTTTTTTGGAAGCTTTTTCAATTTTTCTTCCTCGACATTTCTGGTCTTTGTTTATAACTGTCCAACCAGATACATCATCAACTAGTACCTCTAGAGAAGTGTGTATCAAATCCCATGACATTATTAAGAACGTCAAGATCGCAGCTCGAGACTATGCTTAGCAGTAATAATAAATTGAATACAAACGTATGCTATAGCCAATGAGGTCCATAGTTGCATTTTACAAACAAGAAGCTGCTCATATCAGGAATGGGCATAATGCTCCAGATTCTGCCATCGAACTGCAAAGTTTGAGGGTATAAGTTTGGTTCAGTTCTCACTAAAATGGCATCATCAACCTAGTTCGACTGCTTCTTTGGATATTCCCTTGCACCAAATATAGTAGATCCAACTCGAACATTTGTACTCCCCATCTCAACCTGTAGCGGTAGAGATTATTATAAGTATACTGTGCTCAAACATACCAGAACATGAGGTCAAATGGAGCATATTTAGAATTCATTACCACGCTGGCTACTTAGCATGAGTGGGTGCTGGTTTGTTTTATTTAATATAGTAGGACATGAAGATAAAATATGCTTACCTGATATAACAGCCTACTACTTAAAAGAAAATAAGTCCTACATAATTAAGTGGGGTCATAGGCTGCAAGCATAGGTTAATGGATGATAGCAGTAAGGGTCGTCAGATTGCAGATAGGATGGAAGTTGGAACTAAAATCATCCACAAGATCTCCCTAAACAATTATCATGATAAACTTGAACATATTTAACACCACAGAACAAACAAATGAAATTCTATTTTTTGAGGCTGATTTTTTTTTTTAAAAAAAGAGACTATCAAATGAAATTCGACTTTAACATTCCAACCTACAGATACATAAAATCAGCCACAAAAACAAGTACGCAAGGGAAACGATAGAGAATTGAGCAAACATAAAGGGAAGCCGTATGCACAAAGCAGCCTGCACTCACATGGGGTGTGGGGAAGATCTGAACCCAAGGAAGTATGATACTATGATGTAGACAGCCTACTCTGACATAAGCATCAATAGTTGATTCCACAGTTAAACCCAATCACATGCCTTTACCTTTGCTTCAAATCTCCCTTTCAAAGAATTGTCCATATATCAAAAGATAATTAAGAACATATTAAACCTTGAATTGTGCAAACTGTTAAGGGGTGAAACTATTATCCTAGTCTGCATTAGATCGTAACCCCATAAGTGTAGCCGGGAGCTGGGCAAGTTTATTGTCTAGATATTGGCATTGTAAATCAGACTCAAGACCCTTGTAATATCAGAAACTAGTAATGGAAACTGAGTCATAATAGTTTACTTTATGAAAAGAGATTGTATATGTGGTGCAGTCAGACTACCACATGCTACCTAGAAAACTCGTGTTATTCAAGTTCCTTCCAAGCTTACTAATGCTTTGATGTGCTTAACAATAAGTCAGGTCACTCACAGCAAGTTCAAAGTCGCCTGACATGCCCATTGACAGTTCACATTGATCTTCAGATATTCCAAGTGCCTCACATACCTCACTTCTACATCTTGCTAAAGTCTGAAATCAAGCACGACAAATATCAGGATATTTGAGTTGAGGATATAACAATAGCAACCAGGCCAAGAAGAAGCAACAAAGATAAAACCACTACCTTAAAGTTCTCAGGAGTCGACGTATAATCTGGCATTCCAATAGTCATCAGGCCACAGAATTCAAGATTAGGGCAGTTTGAAGTAACATGTTTCACGAGTTTCACACACCCATCTGGTTCAACACCAGATTTAGCTGCAATTACAGAATCAAAGCATGGTTCATTTTTCCTTCATGAATATGACAATGTCACAAAAATGGACCAAATGACTTTTAATAAATCAGAGACATACTCCAGTTACCCACTTTCTTCCCCACTTGTATTAACTTGGATAAAAACTTTCAATGGCTTTCTTCCAATGTTCCCAGCCACACGGTCAAGCTGATTTGCAATCTACAGGATGCATTAAACAAAATATAAGAATCTTTGCAAGATGAACAAAGTTTTTGCTAATTCTTTGAACTATAAATATAGTGTCCAACATTTCCTTAATGCTGATGAATATCCAGTACTCATTCTCAAAAAGAACACATATACTCTATAAACTATGTCCCTAAAGCGAGGTCTACACTCACAATATTGAATATTCTACTGTAAATATTCTTGTTATTGCATCAGCTCCTACTCCCCAAAAGTGGATCCCTCTTTAATAGCTCCAAATAAATAAAATATGTGCATTAAAATTCAAAGGCTTCTTATTAAATTCACTAACTAATCCAACTTTTTCTTTTTCTTACTAAAACCGGCTTTAATTCCTTCTTACACCCTTCGTACATTTTTCCTTGAAGGAATAGAGGGAGTACAACCTAAATTGTGCATACTCTTCACTTTCAATTCTGCACCTGCGTCAACACGATGTCGATGTGGGTTTGGGATCCTTACCAGATATGGTCAAACAATTTTGGATAATGATTTTTTGAAATCAAAACAAAAGTTAGGGTGGAATCATAATTTAGGCATATGTTTTTTGTATCGTTAAAAGATATTTGTATTAAAAAGTTAACAACCGAAGATGCTCTAAAGATATTTACAAGTCAACATCACTGTTGAATGAGCAATGAACTCAAGAAGTATATCCTAACCTCTATATCATTTGCAATAGTCATGTTACAGACAACAACAATTAAGAGATGCATTTATACTTAATAATAATAACATATTCAAACTTTCTCTCATAAATTTGTGCATTTCTTTCCCTTCTAATAGTTCAACTAGGCATATTTTTAAAATTCTAGTTTTAGATATTTGAATTATTTTTAGCTGGATAAACCCATTTTTAAAATTCTAGTTTTAGATATTTGAATTATTTTTAGCTGGATAAACCCACCCGTATACATTCCTCCGAATCATAAAATTCAATTCATGAAGGATCGATACTAGTACCGAATGCCCGCATCAGTCCGAGCAACTTAGAGTACAACAACTGGTATAATGTGAGTAAGCTAGCTTCTAGCTCTTGCATTCAATGTAACAATATAACGTAAAATTTTGACTTGGAGTATTAGACAACCTGTAGACTATTTACAGGAGACAAACTACTGGCAGAGTCGGTGTCAGGTACCTTTTCATCATCTACAGTCTCCACAATAGCAAGATTTGGCACTCCAGCTGAAAACAAAGATGAGGAGAATTTATCATAAGCTCTGTACCAGTTGCACAAAAAAAAGAGGCACAAACTCTTCATTATCGTTATGTCATGTATGCTAACTCCGAAGGGAGATAGAAACTTATTGTCCACTTGTCTGACTGATGTAAGAGAAAGCAAAATGTTTCATGGCATTTGGAATTTTTTAAAATACTTGCAGTACTTAATAAAATCAAAATTTGATGAAGCAAGCATATTACTTTTACCAAGATAAAGTTTACAGATCTTGAAACAACCCTTCCCTCCACGGACTTCACCAGGACACCCAAAAAAAAAGGTCTTCTCTCCTTATTTCTCCAAAAAAAAAATTTATCGTGTAACCACAATTTTTATGGTTTTGCTTCATTCTGAAACTATTTTCAAAGAAATGTACATTTCAACTTATTGGCCTATAAGGAAAAGGATAGCAAAAGGAAAAGTGAAGGAAGCAGAACATACTTAAAAGTGGTTTGACTTTATTGCTCTGCAAATTCCCTATGAAATGCCACTCTATATCGTCTGGAAGCTGCAATTCACCAAACGATAGTGGTATCAACACCTCATCTGAAACACAATACTTCACATTGTTCCCCAGAAAAAATTACAATGGTCCACATAAATACTTAAAAGTTAACATGAAGAAAATTTTCTCTCTCTCTATCTCTCTCTCCCACACACGCACACAATAACAAGCACTTGTGGGATTTCACTGAGTATGTTGTTGGATGTTGACATGGCTAAGTCCTAGAAGAATGAACTAGTGAACGGAAGTCCTGAGTTATATATGACAAAGAACAAGGTAACTTGGTAGTGCACTTTTAGCCTCCTTGCGACTTACTCAGGGGACAAATCAGTAAGGTCCATTAGACAAAGCGGACAATACTGTGCATAAGCAGGTTGGGCTATACCAATAATTCTAAAAGCAAACCTATCTCCTCTTAGCAATATTAAGAAAGAAAACCAATAGAGCTACTGGTGAAAAGCTTCATTTTCCTCCAAGTACAGAGTATTCCAAACAACCTACACATAAGTAGATTAAAATTATAGTTTTATATCGACCACTTTCTTCAGACTAGTAGACCTAAAATCACATGAAGGGCAGTTGTTTCAAAAGATCTAAAACGTCTTAAATTAGTCCATACTTGGCTAAAAACAAAAACACAATGGAAGCAAAACATTCCTATACTAGATAACAGTTAATTGAGATTACACTACCAGGGAGGATTAGATTAACAGAAGTCCAAAATTCGCCTACAGTATTAGTATTGGACTGAAATAAACCTTAGTGAAGTGACTCCTAGAGTCGAAACAATTCGATCAGCAAGCCAATCACTCATATGTTTCTATGCTTAAAATATGTAGAGGAAAT
Source organism: Solanum ossicruentum (assembly GCA_025774065.1). Taxonomy (NCBI): domain Eukaryota; kingdom Viridiplantae; phylum Streptophyta; class Magnoliopsida; order Solanales; family Solanaceae; genus Solanum; species Solanum ossicruentum. Next base: position 18,870,081 of record JAOTQR010000045.1, on the reverse strand, counting down.
CACAAACAAGTATAGAACCTTTACCTGAGGAGCTTTCTCGACCAGCTCTTGGACGTAATTTTCACCGAAGCAACGGTTACCAGCGTCGTAAACTTGTTTAACGAGAGATACCGGTTTCGTTTTGCTTACAGCCACCAGTCTTACTTGGTCAGATCTGCGACCACATCGTTCGGCAGCGAGTTCAATCCGCTGAATTACCGACCGTAGTGCCGTCGCAGCGACGCCTCCCGCGGCGGAAGCAGCTGCCATTCCTGGATCTGACAGCTCCGTCACCTGCACTGAACTTGATGAATCTTCTTCCTCGCCTGCTGTTGTCTCCTCGTCCACTGATTTTTCTGGATTGTTCATTTGGAATTTATTTTGGGGCATAATAGCCGATTCACCGAACTATATACGAGTACTATTTTTTAAAAAAAAAATTATAGAAATATCTTTATTATAGTTTGAGCAGATAGCGCATTTTAAAAAAAAAAAAAAACACGAAAAGACTATATTATGATCTTAAACAATCGAGAGTATAGACGTTTATAATGTAACAAAATATTTTCTAAATTTTATGATTTTAAATAAGGTATATGAGATATTAAAGTTAATGGATTGTTAAATTAGGAAAAAACACTTTTTAAAATAATTTTTTTTTTTTAAAAAAAAAGAAAAGTTAAATGCATCTTCCTAATTTTTAACGGGAATGGTCAAATGTATTCTTGTACTACTACTGTTTGCCATTCATATCATCATGGGAATAATTACACAGTTTAACGTCAATATTGTTGGGAAAATAAAACCCTTTTCCCCTTAACCCCAAGATCTCCGCCCCTTTTGCAAAGAAAGAAAAATTGAGAAATAAAACAACACAAGAATTTAACGTG
>JAOTQR010000045.1:18854763-18869112 GCA_025774065.1 Solanum ossicruentum | reverse complement strand
GTATGAGGCCTTTTGGGAGATGCCCAAAAACAAATCCGTGAGTGCTTGGCCCAAAGCGGACAATATCATACTAATGTGGGGTTGGGTGCGGGCACATGCGGTCCTAACAAATATGTGTGTTTAAGTTATGTGCTTTCCACATAAATAATGTGTTTGGCTTGATGATTCAAATTTAATATTTTAGATAAAGATTTTGGATTGGATTGGATCTCATTAGTAATATTTTTTACTCTATTTTGTGCTCCTCTTATCTTTTTGAAATTTTAGACCAAAGTCTCTGGTTAACATGAACAAATTTTTTTATTTTGCTTTGTAGCTTCTCTCTTTTTTTAATTATCTATTCTACTACAAGATAAAAAGAATTAAAAAAATTATTTTAATCAAATTAAATTTTATTGTGTTAAATTAAAAATATATCAAATGTATTAAAATATATTTTAATTTTGTGATGACATGTTGTGTGAAAATTTGAGCCAAAAAAGGTCAAAAAATACATTCTTTATGAATTTGACTAAAAAAAGATACGATAAAAACAGATGAAATATTATATTTTCAATTTAAATTTTATCATTCGAATGAGAGGAAAAATAAATAAATTGAAGGTTCCATGACTAGTATAGTGAGATGATATTACATATGTATACTAGCATTTGACGTTTAGATCTCATTTAATTATAATAAAAAAAAAAGTTATGAAATTAGAAAGGATATGAATATTAAAACAAACAAACACCAGTATTTTTTCTCGCGAAGTTATGACTATAACTAATATGCGCCATTTAAATATAATTTCTTCCCTTTGCGATGTTTGTACTTGAAATTTGTTATGAGCATGACATAAATGGTGATTAATATACTATTTGAGATCATTTTGTAAAGAATGTACTGTTATAATAATGAATTTTATGGTTATTAAAATAGAATATTGTTATTAAATAGAAAAATCAATCTCGAAAAAAAAAGGTAAAACATTACAATAAAATATTATTAAATGTTAGTATCAAATTTAATATAAATAAATACACTTAATAATGTAAGATTGAGAACTATTTAGATGTAAAGAAAAACGAGGTACCATGTCACAATCAAATCCATTGGAAAATATATATAGTTGAATTTTGGTATTACCCAAATATAGGCGAGCAAATTTACTAGCATTTCTAACAAGACAGAAAGGGAAAGATGAACGTGTCGTACTAAAAGTCTCCTTAAGTGCATAGTTAACTGAAAATTTGAAGAAAAGAAAACTCTATTCTTTTATACGACGAAATAATATGCAGATTGGGTTAACGGAATTTGACTGCTTGTTTCATTCATCTATTATACCCTCTACATACAATTTTTAGGTATCCAAGACCAAATCAGAAAATTGTTATACAGGAAAAAATGCAATTAATATAAAAAAAGAATAAAAAGGAAAGAAATCAACTTCTTTTCTGCTATTTTTACATTTTAATTTGGATTGAAAATCTTGATTAACTAGTATGCTGTCAAAGTTGAAAATTTGTTTTAGAGGTGGCCTTCTTGCATTTTGCTAGAATTTTTTTTTTATTAAAATTCTTGTTTCCAGACTTTTGCACTAAAACTTTAAGGTTCATGTCCTTGTTTATTTTTCTTGAAAATATATGTCAATTTTCAAACAATTTCGTTCGTTCTTTTACCAAACTTCTATGGCTTAATTTTTGTGTAACGGCCATGACAAAGACCAGCATTTACAAATTTCTACTAAATCTTATCTATAAATACCACACAATTTATTTGTATTCTTCTCCATCTTCACATAAAGCTAGCTAGTCATAAAAAGTATATATATACAAACCCCTCGACTCAAAAATGAAGTCATTCACATTCCTACTTCTTCTCTTTCTATCAATCACCATAACTATGTTTACTCTCTTTCCTTTGCTATCTAGCCAAGAATCAGTTCTTGATGAAAAAGCTGATGCAGTAAATAACTCTTTTCGTCGTTATAACAAGTACACATGTGACAAATATCCTAGGGTTTGTGCTGCAAAGGGAAGTCGTGGACCAGATTGTTGTAGGAAAAAATGTGTGAATGTTATGACTGACAGATTTAACTGTGGTAAATGTGGTAAAAAGTGTGGGTATTTAGAGATGTGTTGCCAAGGGTGGTGTGTTAATACATATTCCAACAAGCGGCACTGTGGAGAGTGCAACAATTCATGCAAGAAAGGAAGTGAATGTTCTTATGGAATGTGCAGCTATGCTTAATTAATTAGCTATATTGAGAGCTAATTAATAATTGCAAACTAGCATCAATTTAATAAATTAAACTAGGAAAATGTGTGTTTGTTTATGGTAAATAAATATATATACATCAGTTATATGTTGTATTATATTACGTGGTGTGTAGTCACGTATAGAAATATAAAAAAATTCTGTTTGTGTGTGGTAAATACATACATCAATTATGTTATATTACGTCATGTGCGAATATATAGAAATATAGAAAAATTGTGTTTGTATACAGTAAGTACATGTACATCAATTATGTTGTATTACGTGGTATGTAGTCACATATAAAAAATATGTGTTTGTGTATGGTAGATATATACATCAATTATTTTATATTACATTGTGTGTGAACATATAAAAATATAGAAAATTTGTATTTGTATATGGTAAATTCATATACATCAATTATGTTGTATTACATGGTGCGGTAGTCACATTTAGAAATATCCATCAACTTCTGCAAAGGATTTTGTGTTAAATGAGATTTGTTGCAAAGGATTTTTGTGTTAAAGCTTCGTTTGGAAAAAGATATGCTGGCCATAGTGGAATAATTTGACATGACAAAGCTATAAGGCAAGAAAGACAAAGGGTGAAAGCATAATGCTTTAACTAGAATTAACCATAGCTAGAGCCGTGAAAATGAGGTTAGCGCATGAGTCGAATTTGATTCTCTCCGTTATTAAAATATTAGAATATAATTTTTTAAATTTAACGTTTATAAGTTCGGTCCAATTAAGTCCTTAATTTTTGAGGTGTGATGTCGGCCCATGGTTCATATTAAAATTACTATAGTTATACGACGTAATTGTTCTTAGTTTAATTTACTCATTTGCTTTTTCAAATTTTTTTTACTTATTTATTTGTCACAAAAATTACTATTATTTTTCTTTAATCCTAGGATGACTCAAATTTATAATCATTATTTGCCATATTTGATTTGAAAATTTTCTCATATCTTGATGTTATATATTTCAGATATGAGATTGTAATTATTAAAAGTACCACTAATCATATGTATAATGTGTTTTATGATTGTATTTATTATATTTTTTCATATAATTTTGTAGACATGCATATTAGATTGAGAAAATTTTAAGTTTGAATTTAGATCGAGAATTGTTTAAAAAAAAAAAAGCTAGCCCATCCTAGTCCGTACCTTTCTAGGATTGGATTGAGCATTTCAAGGCGTTTCAAATCTAGGGCCGACCTATTCTTTCCGGTCAAATTTCTTTGACCGGTGAGATTTAGACAGAACGAGACTCAATTAGCCCATTTTTACAACTCTAACTTTAGCTAGAAATGTGTTTGAACAAATAAATACCTAGAGATTAGGCATGTAAGCTTATTATAATTATTTCTATTCAATTTTTCCTATATAAGTAGTACTGAGTATACTGATGTACTTAAATGATGGAATTAACTTATTAGGGAACTTCTAATATGGAGAATAAAGTGCTCACAGCCTTTTTGCATTCTTTAGAGCCCCCACCCACAACCACCATTTCTTCCATCATGTATTTGCAATGAATTTGTAAATGATATAATGGAAAGTAAAAAGGAAATATAAGCATTATGTCTGGGGGTGGGGTGTTCAAAAATAGTACTCATTTCTTCAATTGTACAAAGTTTTTTCATGCCTTGTCATCCAACAACTAGCAGATTAATTCACCAAACAAAACAACTCACTAATAGATCTAGAGGAGTTTAACATTTATAGATAGATAACTTTTCACAATCAAAATCAGTTAAAAAGATAAATGCAGGTAATTGTCCACCATAAGTGAGTGAGTATATAACCTGAAAAAATTTTAAAAATATGTTTTTTTAAGGAAAACAAACTTTTTGAATAAAAAAGAATGATTTTCCTAATGAAAATAGAGAAAATAAGTCGCATGTCTTTTCCACAGTGAAACCAAGAATTTAGTGGAGGGTATGAAATTTTTCTCACAATTATGTTAATGATGTGTGAAACTAAATATTTAATTAAAATAGTTATAATATTTAACCTATATGTACGCCACATAATTTTTCAGTAAAGCATGTACATTTTTTTTTAAAAAAAAAAGGTGCGGACGCTTCGTTACTTTAGTGCTTCTATACCTGTAGAGTATTATATATGTGAAAGTCAACACGTCAAAATTCAAATATTGCCTAAATAAACTAAAAGAATCCTTGGGGCTGCCATTCACATGGATTTAGCAAAAGAAAATGTTGCTTTTATTATTAAAAAAATACGATTAATTAAATGTAAAGTGCTAATTTATAACATATTGTTCAAGGAAGTGCCTAATTTTAGTAAACTATTTGACTTCTCATATGTCGTCTTAGGTTAGCGGTTAACAAAGACCACCCCACTAGCTAGTAATTAAAACACGAGTCAAATAGTTCTATTCATTTCGTCTATATATACTCTTTCAATTCCTTCTTCAACGTCCATCCAAACATTTCATATTTGCATTCTAAAATTTTCATCCAATTTAATTACAAGAAGCCATGAATTGCATGAAACTTTTCATTTGGTTAGCCATTGTAATGGCTATATTATCCGTAGCCTCATCGGTCGATAAATTAGTAGAAGAAATACCCGTAAAAGATGAATCATTTGAAGTCCCTTTGAATGAAACTGGTGAAAGTTCATCATCTATTCAAGGGGCTAGCCGTTTCCTTCTAGCACATAAATCACCTTATTACAAGTCGAAAATCACACAAAAACGTATGACATGTAACAAAAACCCTAGAATATGTCGTGCCAAAGGCAGCCCGGGGCCATTTTGCTGCAAGAAGAAGTGTGTGAATGTGTTTGTGGACAGACAAAATTGTGGATATTGTGGGAAGAAATGCAGGTATAACGAGATTTGTTGTAGAGGAAAGTGTGTTAACACTTTGTTTCACAAGAGACATTGTGGTGGTTGTGGTAACAAGTGCCAGCAAGGAAGTGCTTGTGTCTATGGAATGTGCAGCTATGCAAATTAAAAGACCATTAAATTATTTATTTGGTTCTCTAGAGATTAATATTCAAATTATAGTATTTAATTGTAGGCAGTGATCCCTTTTATTGGATGCGTAGCAAATAAAGGATATATGCTGCATTGTAAGTTGTTTAATTTGTTTTCATTCTTCTTCTCCTCATAGGACTATAATATCGGTTAGTAACTCAGTTTCATTTGTTAAAATTGTATACACTTAATTATTGTTGAATAAATAATTATTTCTCATGTTTCAAAAAGAATGACCTAATTTTTATTTTAGTCTATTTAAAAAAAGACTCCTTTCCTTTTTCGGTATTATTATAAATTTGACTTTCCACGTGTCATTTTTAAGGTCATAAGATTAAAGGATATTTTGCTACATTACCATAACTTTAATTTACAAATCATAAACTTTAAAAAAAATTCTTTATTTTCTTAAATTTCATGTCAAATTAAATTAAATCATTCTTTTTTAAACAAGAAGAGTTTTATGGATGAAATAAATAAAAATGGATCATCACTCCGCACAAAAAGGCAAAAGCTAGTTCGAATTTCCAAAAACCATATAAATAAGCACATTTGCTTCATCTTATACGGACATAGAATATTATCACTTCCTGCATGTCTAAGATTGAACATTTGAAGCATGAAAATTAATATCAGATACAGAAGGGACAAACATCGAGTAAACAATAAATTGACCACGTTCGACTCTATTACTTTATTGAAATGCATAATCATTTCATCAACAAAAAATTCACACTCTTTAACATCACTTATATAATTATTCAATGTTGCCTAAAAGTTCAATTTCTCACAAACCCATATATGAAACAACAATATTACTCATTTGTAAAATAGCAAATTGAATACGTGGTTTGCAAGTGTACTAAGTATATTTACGTCTTCACAAGTAGGAAGTTTTAAAACTTTAGCTACCTTCATTTACTAGGTCCAAGAACATCACAAGTATATGTTGAGCACGTCACTTAATTAAGAATATAATAAAGTTTAGGAAAATAACTTACAATCTAGAAAATTGACATGTTATTACTTGGTTACATAATTAGTAGCTAGGATAGTAGTTACACATCTAAATTTGTCACATTAAATTAGAATATACGGATAAAAAGAAAAATATATTTACAATGGTAATACAATTAAGTTGAATTTTTGTAAATATTTTTAACTTGGGGAACAGGCAATTAGCTAGTGGGTCAACTCCTAATAAGTTACAATAGTATATATTATATTGCAAGTCAAAATATGTACGCTAAAAGGAAAAAAGAAGAAGATAGAAGTACATACGCTTTGGTACTTTAGTGCTTTTATAACTGTTATTGTTATAATATAAAAGTCAACACGTGAAAATCAAATCTTTGCCTTAATAAAACTGCAGAAACGCTTCGGGCTACCATTCACATAGATTTAACAAAACAAAATCTCAATTAATATTTATCAATCTATCTATATTATATTAAAAATGTGACGGTCTTTAGAAATATTGTTTGATTTTTTTTTCATTCATTAAGAATAACTTAAGGTCTTTTAGTCGTGGAAAGATTCTGAAATCTTCCTTATTTGATAGATTTCTGCTTCTTCCTTATTTGAATAAAAAAAATACCCTTGTTAAGAAAAATTCCAATTTATCATGAGTTCTAATTAACCATAGAATATCTATATAGGACTTTAATAAATAAATAATTTATCAAAATTAGTACATTATTTATCTTTTTATAAATTTATAATTAAATTAAATTTTTTCTGCGATATTTATTATGCAAAAAGCTCGATTTAATAAATGAGGAAGGCTGTTACAAGTATAAGATATGATTAAACAAAAAGTGATTTTGAACACATTTTATTTAAGGAAGTGCCTACTTTTTGTTAACTATTTGACTTCACAAAAGTCGTCTTATAAAGTTAGCTGTGAACAAAGACCACTCCACTAGCAAAAAGCGACTTAAATAGTTCCTCTATGCAATTCATTTCCTCTATATATACTCTTCCATTCCTTCTCAAATTCCCATCCAAACATTTCTTTCAATATTTACATTCATTCCATTTCATAATATATATCACAAGCAGCCATGAATAGCTTGAAAACTGTCGTTTTGTTAACCTTTTTAATGGCATCATTCACTATGCTTTCAGTAGCTTCATCAGTCGATAAATTAGAAGAAGAAATGGTCGTAAAAGATGACAATACGGTTGAATCATTTGAAGTCCCTTTGAATGAAACCGATGAAAGTTCATCATCTATTCAAGGGGCTAGCCGTTTCCTTCTAGAACATAAATCACCATATTATTACAAGTCGAAAATCACACAAAAACGTATGACATGTAACAAAAACCCTAGAATATGTCGTGCCAAAGGTAGCCCGGGGCCATTTTGCTGCAAGAAGAAGTGTGTAAACGTGTTTGCTGATAGACAAAATTGTGGATATTGTGGGAAGAAATGCAGGTACAGTGAGACTTGTTGTAGAGGGCAGTGTGTGAGTACTTTGTTTCACAAGAGACATTGTGGTGGTTGTGGTAACAAGTGCCAGAAAGGAAGTGCTTGTGTCTATGGAATGTGCAGCTATGCTAATTAATTAATGTAGTTTTCGTGCACGGAGTAGAAGTAAGGGCGATCATTAAATTATTTGGTTCTACAAATCAATTATAACTGTAGGATAGTTTGATTGAATTTGATTGTAGGTAGTGATTCTTTTTATTTTGTACTGTCATATAAAGGCAATGCCACATTAGTTGTTTGTTTCATTCTTATTATCATATCGCACAGTAATAGTAGGAGTTAAATAGTAGGAGTTATTTCTTTGTTTTTTTCTCTTTCTTAACTTCAAGGAAGTAAAAATTTATAGCAATAGTAAGATGACTAAACGTGTTTCATTAGCTTAGACATTAATTTCCAGAGGTAGACTATACACACAGCTAAAAATTATAATTCGATGGTAATTATATGATACCGATAGAGTATCACAAGAATATATTTTCTACTAAGTTAGAGATTAATAAATAATTTTATATCTGTAATAATTTTCTAGTCCTATACAGCATAAATATACCGACGACATATCATAATTAATATATCTTCTACAAACTTAGAATTTAATATTTTTTATTTATTTCTTAAAAAAAACATAATCATATATACTAATTGGGTATCAATATACTGTCAGAGTATTGCAAAGGATTGAACTCATTCTATATGTACTATCAGTTATATATATCGTCGGAATATATTTCATAGTATTTATGCTGACATCAGCATGACGCTAGCGCGCGAAGTAAAAAGTGGTAAGTGGATAGAAAGGTAAATAATTATTGGGTCATGGATCCATTAAAGATAAATAGTTTAGATTGATTTTATTAAAGATAAATAAGTCTACTTTGTACTTTTTCTTTTTTCTTTCTACAAATATTAGTGAAGCTTTCTTGTATTTAATAGCATGAATGATCTAGTATTGTATCTTTTCCAAGTCCTAGAATTTTGAATTAAGAAAATTCAAAATCTAAGAAAATAAACATAAAAGAAAGTCTAGGAAATTCAACATAAAGTTAATATTCAACATGCCAATGCGTACAACAGCAGCCTATTAAAATTGTGATCAAGATCAAAAAAGAAAGAAACGCAAGTTTAACTCCAACCCCTATGACTTCTCTCTATGTTGTGTCTAATTGACTCGTAGAAACTAATTAAAGTTTATATACATTATGGACATCTTAAACATATACTCATATTTAGCATAGTTAATAGAATTGCAAAGGAAACCAATTTGCTGTGTAATTTAGTAGCTAGTCAGGATTCAAACTCATATATAGATAGAGCACTGTGATTACTTTGCAATGTGATCTTGGAGGCAATTGGTTATCCTATTGAGATGCAACCATCAATTTTAATTCAAGATATTTTTCAAAAATAACAAGACCCCAAATCCATAATCATCGATCAAATTAAGATTTGAAGTTTATAGATTCTGAAGTTAATTTGTTGTACGTACTTATATCCATTGAAGTAGGATAAGCCAATAATACTAGTTTCTCAATAAATATACAGAATTTGAAATTTGTTGTATGATGTGTTGCGGAAGCAAATTGGGTAAAGTAATTATTTCATAATTACTATGCCAAAAATAAAAATCGCTAAAAATAGTAAAAGAGGAAAAACAAAAAGAACAATGAATTTATGAGATTTGGTAAAAAATATTTTTACCTTCGTCAACTGACCCAAATTTTATTTCACTCTAAAGAATACAAGTAAAATACTACAAGAGAGAAAGAAGAATATCTCAGAAGATGAAAAAGCAAGTGAGAGATGTATTTTAAATCCTAAAACTACACTTCAATATATAGGGAGAAAAACACTATACAAACTTTTCCACCCACGATGTGAGATGGACACTTAACAAATCTCTACCTTGCCCATCCCACATCTTCAATTCTGTCAATAACAAATTTCAATTGTACCTTCAGCCTTTGAACATTAGTGTTCAACAATATTGATCAAGTTCAAACAATGTTCAAACTTGATCTCAGTCACCACTTTTGTCACCATATCAGCATGATTCTTTGTAGTCTTGATTTTCTGCACTGTGACTCTACCTTCTTCTATAGTTTCTCATAGGAAGTGATACCGAACATCAATGTGCTTCGTTCTTGCATGATAAACTTGATTTTTCGCTAATTGAATAACGCTTTGACTATCACAAAACATTGTAATAGCTTCTTGTTTGATACCAAGTTACTTAAGCAATCCTTGAAGTCAAATTGCATCCTTCACAGCCTCTGTAATCGTCATATACTCTGTCTCAGTTGTAGACAAAGCAACTGTTGACTGTAAAGTTGACTGTAAACTAACTGGTGTTTTTCCAAAAGTAAACACATAACCAGTAGTTGACCTTCGTTTGTCCAGATCACCAATATAGCGAGAGTCACAATATCCAACTACACATGAGTTTTCTTCCTGCTCAAAAACTAACTCAACATCCACGGTATTACTAATTTACCGCAAAATCCATGTCACAGCTTGCCAATGTTCTCTTCCTGGATTGTGGATATATCTGCTCACAATCCCAACAACATGTGAATGTCAGGTCTTGTGCAAACCATTGCATACATCAAGTTACCAACAACACTTGCGTATGATACCCTTGACATATATCCTCTTTCGACTTTATACTAATAGGGGGGTTGGGTTGTGGGTACGCGCGATCCTTATAAGTGGTATCAGAAACCAGATTCGGAGGACAAGAGTGATGGACCGACATGTGCACAGTCACCGATGTGGCATCAGGACCAAAGATTTGCAAGGGCGCCTGTATCAAAAGTCTTCCTGTCAAGTGATGGTATAGGCGGCATATTCCGTTGGGTAATAACGATGGTACAAGATGATTTGACAGATCAAATGGTGTAATCGATGTGGAGGTATACGGTTATGCCTTGTATGGAAAGTCTTCCCGACAAGAATAGATGGTCGGGCGGCGTGTTCCGCAGGTTGTTGCGACGGTACAAGATGATGGCAGATCTGAAATCGATAATCGCTGAAGGGGAGGTCACGAGAATGTGTAGTCAGAGTTTGAAATGAGGTTTGTTAGGTATACAAACTCCTCCCACATTAGTGGAAGAGAGGAAAATGAACCTATTTAAATAGGTTCAACCCAACTCATTAGTAAGAGGCCTTTTGGGAGGTGCCAAAAAACAAATTCGTAAGGGCATGACCCAAAGCGGACAATATTATACTAATACGGGGTTGATTATTACCACTCATTTTGAAAACTATATGAAAAAATATAATAAATTGCAATCATTCTCATATTAATATAATGAAAAAATATATATGAAAATATTGATCAAAGTTCATATAGCTTGACCAATATTTTTTGTTTTCCATTTTTTTTTCTCTATTTTCTGTCGTAATTAAGTTATTAGTTGTCAAAATATCATTTACACTTGAGCCAAATCCTTAAAACGTAATCCTGTCCAGGGAACCAATTCTGATTCTTTCCCGAAAATAATTGAGCAATATCCAGTTTCAGTACATACTTTCAATTTTTTTTTTACTTTATTCTTGATTAATTAAGTCAAATATTACTATACTTAAAAAAGAGAGGTCAAATTTAGTGTTTCTAAAGAATAAAAATTGCTTAAAGTCAATCATCCAAAGCTCGTGCAATCACGTCTATGCTCCCCAAAATCTTAGCCAAAATGCTGACAAAATGTTGCAACAAGAAAAGTCCTAATATTCTATTTCATCGTGGGCACCACCTTTGTCACACCCTAATATATATCATCAATTCTCCATAGTTTTTATACTCATCCTCTCATTTTCCTTAGTACCATGGCTTCTTTAGTACTTGTACTTGCTCTTATTTTTTTGTGCATCTCCACATTACAAGCCGAGTACTATGCACCCACTCCTTATCAAAACTATGCACCTATTACCAAAAAAATGATGAATGTGATCGATTCTTGTTGGCGTACCAAGTCAAACTGGGCCAAGAATCGCTATGCATTAGCTGATTGCGCTGTCGGCTACGGCAAAGAGGCCATCGGAGGGAAAAATGGTGCGATATACATCGTTACTAACCCGTCGGACGACCCGGTAAATCCGAAACCGGGTACATTAAGATATGGTGCAATCCAATCGAAACCACTATGGATTATTTTTTCCAAGGACATGGTTATAACACTGAAGAATGAACTTATGATTAATAGTTACAAGACTATAGATGGAAGGGGTGCAAAAGTGGAGATAGCATATGGACCTTGTATAACAATTCAATACGTTAGTCATGTGATTATACATGGGATTAGCATCCATGATTGTAAGCCGGGGAAAAAAGGCATCGTCCGGGATAGTCCCGTGCATGCCGGTCATCGTAACGGCGCCGACGGAGACGGCATCGATATATTTCACTCGACTCATATTTGGATCGATCATTGTTATCTTGCACGTTGCGCAGATGGACTTATCGATGTCATTCATGCTTCTACTGGTGTTACTATTTCCAACAACTACTTCACTCAGCATGATAAAGTATGTCTACTTTTTCGAAGTTTAGCTCATTAAAATATTTTTTTTAGGAAATTAAGTTTCTTAAAAATGAAAAAAAAATTATTTCTCTAGTGATAACACGGAAAACAAGTTCCAAATGATATTTCAAGCTCTCTCCTTACCTCGGCACCTAATATACCCCAACCCTGCCGTCCCTTCACCAACGTAACCCACCCCTCGACCCTCCACTACTATATGTTTTTCTAGATTATGTATAAATTCTCTTGAGATTATTTTTTTCTCTTATCAAATACCAGCAAGTAAGAAGACCTTTTTTTTTCAAGAATCTACACTTAGTGATATGATTCAAAACCATGATATGTTTTTCGTGCCTTTTTCTTTCTAATACTGACCAAAGTCTGATGAGCAGGTGATGTTATTTGGGCACAATGACAACAATAAAGAAGACGAGATTATGAAAGTCACGGTAGCCTTCAACTACTTTGGCCCTGGTTTAATCGAAAGAATGCCAAGGTAAATATAATTTCTCAACCCCTTTCATGTCTCACATCTACATACATATTTATTCATTTGAAAAACTATGTGTTGTCACATAAGTAAACAAATATATACATGCAGAGTTCGTCTAGGTTATGCTCATGTGGCCAACAATCGATACGAAAAATGGTTGATGTATGCTATTGGTGGAAGTGCTAATCCAACCATCTTTAGTGAAGGAAATTATTTCTTGGCATCTAAATCCACACAAGTGAGTCACATATTCTTCTTTTTTTTTTATGCGATTGTTTGAACAAATTTTAAAGAGATAGAAAATAAATTACAATCACAAATAAAATATGAAAAACATAATTTTATTCATAAACTATGTGAGGACAAATCTGTTCCTCTCTTGATTCTTCCTCTCCTTAATTTTTTCCATGGTTTGAGGGCATTGCTGGCATATTTCTAGAACGCAGGATGATATGAGCCTCTTTGAGATTTATTTAATCTCCATTGATCTCTGTGAATATTCCATAAATTTGTGAAATATTCGAGACCTATGAATATTCCATACCCTTTATGAATTTCCCAAGAATTTGTGAGATATCTGATATGCTTTTTCAAGGGAATACAATACCCTTTATATAAGCATGAATTAATGCATAAGATAGGGTAGCTTCCAAAACAATCCTAACTGAAATAGAACACGTCTTGTACGAGCGATATTCTTTTTTTCTTAGTTTATTGAAAAATAAACTATATAGTTTTCATTATAAATAACTTAACTTTAAATTTATCATTATTCTTAATGAAATCATTTATGACCATAAAAATGCACGTAAACATCACATAACTTGATCTTAAACCTAATTAATATTACTAACAACTATTATGGTTGGGTTCTTAATTAGGTTACAAAGAGGGAAGCTACGAATGGATGGAAGAATTGGAAGTGGAGGTCTTCAAAGGATAAATTCTTGAATGGGGCTTATTTTATACCATCTGGTTATGGGACTACTAATCCATATTACTCAAAGGCCCAGTCATTTCCAGTGGCTGATGGATCTATGGTTCCTTCTTTAACTGCTGATGCTGGACCTTTGCATTGCACTGCCTATAGATGTTGAGCTTTTTTTTTTTTTTTTTTTGCCTGGAATATATCAATTAAGTGCATAATTGTTTCTATTATTTATGCACCAATTTTTGTTGTTTTTTTTTTGTTTCTACCAAATGGGGAATCTTAAAAATCAGAATCCCTGAGAATGAGATGAGTACTCACTCATGTGTTGAGATCCATTTTGGATATTTGTTTAAAAAATCATGTAAATATTTGCCTAGTATATATAGTTGGAAAGATCTATTCAATGGATCTTTCCCTTTTTGTTTAAGTTGAATAAATAAATAGATCATACACGCAAGTCTTTATTGCTAGACATTATTTACTGATTCTTGGATAAAGTAAATTAAATTATGCAACAGAAAACAAAGAGAGAAAAAGAAATAAAGATAAAATTTAATTATGTTTTTTCTTTTTATCCTTTTTTAATTTTAAACAACAACAACAACAACATACCCAGTGATATCCCACAAGTGGGGTCTGGGGAGGGTAGATCGTACGCAGACCTT
>JAOTQR010000045.1:18837212-18854663 GCA_025774065.1 Solanum ossicruentum | reverse complement strand
GAACAACTTAGTCAGCCACTCTATGCCATCCTTGCCTAAGTTCTTCCAAAAGTCCACCGGAATCTCATCGGGACCAACACTTATTTAATAGAATAAGAAATTTACAAGAAAATGTCTTGATAATCAACTTTAGAAACTCAATAAATGAATGACAAAATTAGAAAATTTTTTTAATATATCCCTTGAAAAGTGAACAATTCACTTATTTTGAAAATTCCACAATTCTCCAATAATTCACTTAATTTGAAATAAAGAGAGTATCTCTTTTATATTTATCCAATGCCCTAACCCCAACCCCTTGACTACCACGCATTCGCCATCTTGGAACTCCCATTGATCCCCACCTCATAGTATTTTGCTAGATTATATATAAAAAAATTTTAACAACAATTTTTTTCTTACCTACCAGATACTAAAAATAAGTAAGATATTCATTTATTTTTTTTAATTTAAAAAGATATATTTTGCATAAAAACATTTTTCATTGTACCAAAACATACCCTTAATGTGAAAAAAGATAAATAAGATTTTGCTATCTTTTTGTACGTTAGAGCTCAAAGTACCTGGGCTATGTTCTTTAGGCCTGCCATTAATCAATATAACTCTTAAGTATCATTCAATTGGATAGTGTATTACTAATAAGTTGGAGGAAAAAACTTGTTCTCTTCGTTTCATTTTATGTGATATTTTTTTATTTAACATGATATACAAAAAAAATTAAATATTTTAAAACTTATGGTCTAAAGTAATCTTTAGATATTTATATGGTTGAGATCCATTTCATTAAGGATAAAATAAAAATTTTCAGTTAAATTATTTCTAATTATAATATGGTGATGGGAGCATTCTTTATGAGATGGATTAAAATGAAAATGATTTCACATAAAATAGTATATGATGAGTAGCTTAAATAAATGTTTTTCCAAAATGGTAAAATGAGGTTTTATTGACTTAAAAGTTGAGCGTGCAATATATCTGAATTGGTATAATCAAAGTCAAATATATTGCACGCTCAACTTTAAGTTTGAGTAATCAAAATCAAATATATTACCCAATTTATTTAAGTTTGAATAAGTTAATAATTCGCTTATTTATTAATTCAATCTATTTGATCTACACATTTAGTTTGGTTCAATCCACCCATTTAATCTATATGTATCTTGAACCCATTCAAACATAAGGAAAAGATAAAAAGTAAATGTGAAAAAAAAAAAGAACTTTTGTCAGATAATTTCCATTGGAAAGTAAAAGAATTTGCCTGAATAAAATTTTCAGGGACAAATTTTTCATCATAGTGCATCTTCAAGAAAAAAGAAATCCAACACTTAATCATAATCCCTTTACCTTTTGAAAGGAATAAATAATAGATCTCTTTGATCTTAAATTAACGGCAAAAATTAATTGAATCGTTGCATAATTTTTAAACTGTCTGCGCTTCTTTCAATTGTGAAGTAGCAGTTAGTCAATGCAACTTTCGACGTTCATCATGGGTCATCTGGAAACAGTCGCGCTATGTTTTTAAACATAGTGGTCAGGCTGCGTACATCCGACCCCTCCTTACCCTGCAATGGGCGGGAGCCTTTTAAGGCGTTGGGGTATGTTGTTGTTGTTGCATAATTTTTAAAATATCGAAATATTCCCTCATTTAATTTGTATGGGTTATAACATGTACTTTTCTAATAATTAAAAAATTCAAGCAACTATTTTGCATAGAATTTTAAATTTTGATACAACTATGATTTTCTACTTTATTTGATCTTTTTAAAAGTTTTTTTTGTTTCATGGAATATTCTTTTTGTAGAACTTACAATTCTTAAGATGCGTTAGATTCATCTTGTTATTAATGTTATTGCATATCTTGTTATTAATGTTATTGCATTCATTGAAGTTATATTTGAACTAGTTAATTTGCATAACACATTTGATTAACGTGCATGACTCATCAATTTTTAATAATGTTGAGCACTACCTCTATATGAAAAATGGAATCGTAGATTTCATGAATATTGATTAATGTATTATTGTAGGATAATCCAATTTACTATACAAGGATCATGACTTTCCAGTGCATTAGTTAGTTATATACTCCTAGCGTTTACACAACACGTGTCTTATATTAGAACTCGTCGTCCTCAAACTTGAAAATTGAGATAATTTATCTGTTAAGTCAAATTAATATGATGCTATGTTTTGTGTCGGTCTAGAACAGTCTAAGAATACTTTTAAAAAAAGATAAAGTCAACATATACTAGTTATTTAGTTAACATCGTTATAATTTGAATTAATTACGACTCATGGTAAATATCTATTGTAATTATCATTTGAATTTTGTATAATTTCCGCAATTTACACAAATATTGTTTGCGATTATACAAAAGCTATACGCGAATCAAATTGTATAGTGAAATATACAAACATTGCAAATGCACGAATTGTATAGTGAAATATACAAATGGTATACAAAAACTGCAAATAGTATAGCAGATTATATAAATGTTGCATGAATTATACAAATGTTGCTATAATTATAGTTACGAAATGTAATTACCCAAACTATAGCTATGGAACATAATTAAGGTACTTTTGAATGGTTATATTATTATTTGATTTCAATCAAATTAGTGGCGGTTTTTCCCGGAAGATCTCACATTTTTAAGAAATTTTAACACCTTATAAATAATTATTTTTTTTATTTTTAACTACATACATATCAATATGATACTTTATGCGCACCCCCGTAGTTTGTATCTAGGCGATGCTTACTGAAATAGTTCAACATATCTTTTAATTTGTAGCTCGTGCTCTCACGTTCAATGTTTAAGTTCCAAAAATCTCACCAAACAGCTAGTTGAAATTGATATATTTCCAACATGCCAACCACTTCTACTATAGACTCTTTAAATTTCACTGTAATGATCTCATTGTATCACATAGTCAAGCCATGGCAAAATCTAATAATTCCCTCCAACTACTTTCATGGCTTCTAATTATTTGTTCTGTTTGCACCATAGTAACTAGTAAATCAAGTCATGAAAATGCAACTACATCAATACCTGATTTCTTTCCAAGTTATGATCCTCAGTCTCAGAAAAAGGGCCTCCTCAATGTCATTGATTCGTGTTGGAGATTGAAAGGTGATTGGTCATTCAATCGGAAAGCTTTAGCCGATTGTGTAGTAGGCTTTGGAAGTAGTGCCGTAGGAGGTAAAAATGGTGACATTTACATTGTCACTGACCCTTCAGATGACCCTATAAATCCTAAACCAGGCACACTTAGATATGGTGCAATTCAGTCTGAGCCACTTTGGATCATTTTTGAAAAGGACATGGTACTTACACTAGAAAATGAACTTATGGTGAATAGTTACAAGACTATAGATGGCAGAGGTGCAAATATCGAAATCTCTAATGGTCCATGCATTACATTGGACTATGTAACAAATGTTATTATTCATGGGATTAGTATCCATGATTGTAAGCCTGGTAAAAGGGGTATGGTTCGGAGTAGTCCTCAACACGTTGGTGAAAGATTAGGCTCTGATGGTGATGCAATAAGCGTGTTTGGATCATCGAATGTTTGGATTGATCATTGCTATCTTGCTCGTGCAACGGATGGCTTAGTCGATGTTATTCATGCTTCAACTGCACTAACCATCTCCAACAATTACTTCACTGAGCATGACAAAGTAAGTCACATTGTTGTCGATGGATAATGCAACTCTTCCATCATAGTGATGTTTTAGTTCTGAGTTCTGACATTAAACCAAATTTCCAGGTTATGTTATTGGGGCACAGCGATGTATACACTGCAGACAGAATCATGAAAGTCACAGTAGTTTTCAACCATTTTGGGCGTGAACTAGTTCAAAGAATGCCAAGGTACATAATCAAGATCAATGACGATTATTATACAAAATTATCAAACATTTGACAAATATTTTTTCCCTTGTAGGGTTCGGTATGGCTATGCTCATGTGGCCAACAATTATTATGATCAATGGTTAATGTATGCCATTGGTGGAAGTGCAAATCCAACAATATTCAGTGAAGGAAATTACTTCATTGCTCCTGACAATGCTTACAACAAAGAGGTATACAAACATCATACTACTTGTTCTCATATTGAATCACAAATTTAGTAACTGTAAACAAAAATACAACTTATACTAATGTCATCGCCATCGTTATGTATCTATATGATTTACATTATCTACGATGTATATTACAGGTTACCAAGAGGGAGACTGAAGAAAAAGGATGGAAGAGCTGGAAATGGAGGTCCTCCAATGATATGTTTTTGAACGGAGCTTATTTTCTTCCATCTGGATATGGAAGTATTGCTCCAAAATACACGAGAGGACAATCGTTCACTGTTTCTCATGGGTCGTTTACTCCCACTTTAACTTCCAATGCTGGTCCTCTTCAATGTGTTGTCAATAAACCTTGCTGATTAAGAAAGAGTTCTTTCTGCCTTTTCCTGTCACCATGCCCTGCTATCTTTGGCAACATTTTTATTAATGCCTCAAATATACATAATCTAAGAACCACACGTTTAATTTATACTTCGCATGTACCATTGTTAACAAGTTCAAGAAAGATCAGGCTTCTGGAGTTGTAATTCTCTACGAGAAATGAAGAATGTTGTATTCCTTATCATAGTTTATACTTGGTTTGTTCTGTTCAGAATGAAAATGGATTTTTGAAGGTGTATATAATGTAAATCATATCGCTTGTTGAATTGTATACGCTTCTATATAGATGAACATGAACATGAGAGACATTAAAATAGATGAACCGAAAAAAGGCTTCACAAGGTGCATTGGTTTTCTAAGACGTTCCTTACTTAACATACAAGCAAGGACAAAACATGCTAAGATAAAAAGTTGATTACTTAAACTTACAATCAGAACCAATCAAAGTACAAGAATAAGCTAAGCTGCATGAATAATTAAAAGAAAGAAGGGGAAAAACAAGTTGAAAAATGGTAAAGAAATGGAAAAGAAGGAAGAAATAGAGCAAATCTTTCGTTTACTTCAAAAGATCTCAGAAGAGTCTATTCTCATTGGTTTGAACCCCATGAGTTACTGGTGCTTTTGCTCTGAGTTTCTTCAAGTACCATACACCAGCTCCTATTCCAAATGCCCCTGCAACTGAAACTGCAGTTGCTGTCCCTGCAGAATTTCGAATAGTTATGTTATACAATCGTAAGCTCTTTATATATCAATCAGCCAATGTGGGGAATTAATCAATAAAATTTATTAGTTACCTGCAACAACTCCTCTTCTGTGAGAGCTCGTACGATCTGCAAATTGTTAAAAATAAATCAACATGAGGCTATTTATACTTAATCAAGATTTACCTGAACAAAATTGATAAACATTCATGTTGAAAATCAAGCAATGATGTCAAAAACAGTTTCAGATAGTCGAATAACGTTTCAGAACATTATGCACAGATATGCTAGTGGTTATACCGGTAACTTCTTGTGTATAACTTAAATCCTTGGTACGTACCATTACAGTAAGTGGTAGTGTTCCCTTTTTCACACAGGCACAAGAAATCCTGTGTTTCTATATCAAAGCCACAAGTTCCCCCTCCCTTAGCAGTATCTTGACACTGTAGGCATCGCGTAGTCACTGGAATATCAAAATCAACTCGAATACCATACTCAGGGGCCTGATCAAACGCAGAGGTTGAACCAAGATTCCTCCAATACACACTAGTATAGCTTGCACAATGCTTCAACATCAGCCTCAAAGATTCAGTAGCTTTGGGATAGTAAGAACAACAAGAGCTACTTCTCAAAGCAGTAGGACATTCAGGCATGTGCCTACAAAGATAACTCGAACTATCACAGGTCGAATCACACTGATCAGGGAAACGCTCGCAAAACATTGGTTTTGGCTCAACTAACACTTCACTTTCACTACAATTGAAGAAGAGATAGTCATTTTCCGAGGATAAAGTGAAATGTGTGCTAGTATCTAGGCTAAACGGTCTAGTTGGTCGAAAATTGTCACCATCTAGGCAATTCCACATCAAGGGGTCGGTCACAAGAATATGTGGATCCATATAACTTAAATTTCTAACAGGGTATCTACCAGAAGGGGTTCTAAGTTGAAGCTGTCCACCAGTGCATACAAGAATATGCCGATAATATGGACTTCCACAGCCATCATCAATGCCAAAAGGATACTGAATTGGGATATCGCCACAAGAATTTCTGCAAATACTTGATTGAGCTTCTGTTACGCTCAGAAATTGAAGAGTAAGGAAAATAATTAAGATGAACAAAATTGATAAGCAATTGTTTGCTAATGAAATGGCCATGTGAGACTTGCTAGAAGATGTTGACATGGATTTTCTCTACCAAGATTTTGTATAGTTAAGGAAGACTGTGGCATTAGGAAAGTGTTTATGATGATTAAGGAGAATCTTTGCTGTTGGTTTTTGCTTTATATACCTTTCACTTTTGTTCTCACTACTCTTTTTCTTTTCAGAAGCTTCATTTTGTTAATGCTTTTGCTTTAGTTAACTTTAAATTTTTTTAAAAGAAAAAGAAACATATTTTTGGTTGGCACTAGTAGCAGTAGTAATATCTACTTCCATGATGAAAATTAGCTGCACATTACTTTCTTAGATAATGAACAAGTAGCCATACTATTTCAGTATTTACATAATTCTGGTCGAAAAAAGAGTATAAATCGAAATATAATTGCTATACCAAAATTAGTAGGTGCCAAGAAAACATATAGAATCAAATCCAGCAATTGGACCAAAGGTGTGATTGCATTATAATTAAGGTCTCAAATGAATAAGTTTAAAAAAGCAACAAAAGAGAGTCCATTACTTGCAACTACTTGTTTAGCTATGTAGTTTTGTGTTTCAAGTGAAATATTATTTTGAATGTGTACTTCAAGTGCAACATGGGATACTGGTCAGGTAAATTTTTTTGTTCGTATACTTCTTTTGTTATTATTTTTATTTCATAGGGTGTAAGGGGATGAAATTATAAGATGAAGAGTCGAACTCTCCCAAATAAAGACAGTTTACCAACTGATCTACTGAAATCCAATCACACTTAATAACACTTTCCACGGACTTTTACGTTAATTATCCAAACTCCTAGCTAAACTTGTTATACATTTTTTTAACATCATTCAACTATTATCCATTTTATTACCTCTCACAAAAGAAAGATTTCTCGCTTTTTCGCACATTGACACGGAGCTTTGACCAAATGTTTCTTTGAACAATAATGTTTTCATTTTTTTAAGATTATAGTGGATGTCCAATCTTTTTGTACTTTCAGTTTTTTTGTTTTTTTTGATACCTTCTGCTGCTGCTTCTTATATTGCGATTTTTGGGCCTCATAAGGCCTAAATAGTGTACAGAGTAATACTCATAGAATTGTATTTGATCTTTAATTTTTGTTCTTTCAACCATCAAACTTATGCCTAGTGAGGCGCAATTTTTTTTGAAATTGAAGTCATGGCCAACAGCCCAACATCACTCATGTATATTATAATACGAAAATATAAACTCAGGTCATACGGAAAAAAGTTGTTTCTTAGTAGGGGTATAAAGACCAGCTCGAGATTGGACAAAAGTGGAAATGGCTAGAAGTAACAATATACACGCTGAACATGTGCAGACCAATTGCAGTTGGCAAATGTGTAATGGGCTTTCTAATATTTATGCAAAAGAGGTGTACATTGGGCTTGGTCTTCAATCTAAGTCTTCTGGGTCTTCGTCGTACAATCTGTTGCATTTTCTTTACAAGCCCATAATTCATCGGGTCGTGCGTATTGTGGTCCTAAAAACTTTGACCAACTAGTTTCGGGAAAGAAATTGTACAAAATGTACTTGATGGTATATTTTATATTAAATATACATATATTATGCATCCTTATATACGACATATACATCGGTGATGTATGTGATAGTATATGTATTATGTATATTTCCAATATATTGATAAACTAATTAGTCGAATAGTATATATTCCTAACCTTCCCCATCTCTAATTCAACATCGCCAGTAGAATGTTAGTAATTAAGCTTTGCAGTGAAGCAAATGCCAATTTAAAGAAATGAGAAATATATCAACAATTCACCGCTAAGACTAAAAAAAACCTGTCACTTGCATGACCAACTAGTGAGAAATGACAAATTAATATTAAATTTCAAAATTGAAGCTTAATAGTTTAGTTTTGATCAATCATATCTTCTAGTGTAATTGCTTTCAAAAAAGTTAATTGGTCCCCATCTAAGACTAGCAAAACTTGAAATTTCTTTGTCTAGAAGGATGCTTTGAATCAGAAAAGAAACTAGTTTGACAAAAATGAAAAGATAAAAAGGATTTGGTCCCAAATCAAAATCAAAAGTTGAAAGAAAAGGCTTCTCCCCTATAATCTTCCAAATAATACAACTTTATTCACTGTCAAAAGAAAAATCCTTCTCAAAGCATTCAAACAAGAAGAACAAAAAAGTTACCAATAAATGATGTGGTGCAGTGGATGGGGCTACTTCTCTATTAATTAGAGATCTCAAGTTTGTATTCTGGGTATAAAAACATTCTTTCTCCGATGAATCCTATGTGACAAAAATCTGAATATAATCGAATTTTCATGTGAATATCAAATATCAAGTGGGAACCGAAACCAAAAAAGAAAAACAGGAAAAAGGTAAAATAAAGGGAGAAAGAAAATAGTGTGAAAAGTATCTTTCTTTGTTTTTTAATTTCTCCTTAGGGTATACGTAAGTTAGCTCGTGAAAAGGGATTATTAATTTAAAGTCCTATAAGTCTATGGTTTTTCTTTGATTTAGACTTATTGGTCCAATCTACTCCATGAGCCTGCCTGCCAAATTACAACTTTATTTTTTCTCCTAAATTACCACTCAAAGTAATATACCATGCCCACAGGACTAATAGTATCTAATTCTTTAGAGCAATTTTATTTATTATAAGGCAAAGAAAAAAAAGAACAACCTCACCAAACATGGAAGAATACTTCGTATCATGAAACAGACGGCGTTTCATGGCACTTTTCAAAATTCTTTATTTTTTCGTTAACTAAATATTTGCTTCATTCACTTTTATTTATATATTATAACAAAAAATAAATTTTTATAATTATTTATAACTAATCCATCAAGAAAGAGCTTTGGGTTGTTAAATCGATCGCAAAATTTTGATAAATTAAAATGGATCTAGTTAATAAATGACTGGATAATTTAATTATCTTCTTATGATCTTGTACTTTTCTTATTGATAGTCACATCCTATATATGCCTTAATCAATCATCCAAAGACTCAAGTCTTGACGTTTTCGATCATTAAATCACATCAAAGATAGCGTAAATTATCCACCATATATATATTCATTTAGTAACTTTCACTCGTGCTCCATAATATAAAATATAGCTAGTGTATATGTTCAAAACTTTGTTTTCACCTACCTAATCTTCGTTTACTAAAAACTCAAACTAATATCTATATACTGCATGCATGAAATCACTCTGTTGACAAAAGTACTCTTGAGTATCTTTTTTCAAATGAATTTAGGTTGCAAGGTTTTTTTCCGGTCGATGTTCGATACGCGTATTGGAGTCCATCTAAATTTGAAATTCGCATCGGAAAGTCCTATATTGGGGGATAAACTCCCTAACAAAGGTGACTCCGTACCCAAAGGTACTCGAACCCCAGAACTCTGGTTAAGGATGAAAAGTACTAAATTATCACTCCACCACAATCTTGGTTAGGTTGTAAGATTATATACATTGAACAGTGAAGCGTCATTTCACATTATTAACGGCAGCGGCTTAAGAGGCTTATTATAAATATTTGACTGTGAAGTTAATTTTTATTAGTATTAACTCGAGATCATTGATACATACTTATAAATTTTAAATTCTGAATTCAAATTTTAATATGAGTGTAATTTAATCGGTAATAAAAACTCAGATACATACCAATGTTACTATAAGGTTACTAGTTAATTTTGTTGGGCAATATAGATCTGAAAATCTGCAAAAGATGAAGAAGAAAAAGCAGCAGGAACAACAAGATCAGTTTTTAGAGAGAAGTCAGAGAAATTTTTAAGAGAGTGAGACTTTATCGTGGTAAACCCTAATAAATTGGATAACCTCTACGGCGATAGGGTTATATATATTAATGATATTCGGATATTTACAATTACATAAAATACAAGTATACACGGAGAATAAACAATAGTACCTAAATATTATATCAGGCTCCACTAGCTAACAAATTTTATTTATTTTTTTTGGTGAAAAAAAATTAAGAGATGAAGGTATGACTTGTCTAATCCGTTCAAGTTTGAATGGATCATTGACTTGCTAAAATGTTATTCCTTTTTTCATTTATCCCTTATTGATTCACTCATTTTAGTCATCTAAAAATTGATGTAAATATAATTTTCCTAATTATTTTTTGTTTGAGATGTTATATAGTCATAATAATGGAGGGAGGGGGCGGAGTGGTGTCATGGAGTATTAGTTCTCTCTATATATATTTTGGACTGTGTAATTTACACGGCGTAAATATCAGTTTTGAAAATCTCTATCCGAATAGGAGCAACATCAGCAAACAACTTAATGGATAATACAAATCCTATAGACTTTTGCTGCAGCGTCTATGTTGGTGCACGTCATCAACTTAAAGAGTTGTATTATTTTCCGTCCTGTGATACAATTGAATTTTTTGCCTTGCATTTAGGGATAATGAGTCGGTTGACTCTCAGCCTAGCTAAAGTAAGGTAGTATTATTCGCTCGAAGTAAAGTGTTCCTTGCTTGTACAAGTCTGATTTATATATGCGACCCCTTATGATTCACTTTAGAACTTGTGTCAGTCAATCAAATTTTTTATGTATCTTTTAAATATTTAAGTTGTTAATTATTGTATTTATAGTATATTTTACGTAATTCCATCAATCTTGGATGGAGCCAAAGATTCATTATCTTTTGGCTTTGGATATGATGGAATAAAGAAAAATGACTCTTTAAACTGTTTGAAATTCTTTCAATTGTGAAGTACCAGTTAGTCAATGCAACTTTCGACGCTCATCATGGGTCATCCGGAAATAGTCGCTCTATGTTTTTAAACATAGGGATCTGGCTGCGTACATCCGACCCCCCTCCCTTACCTCGTAATGGACAGGAGCCTTTGAGGCACTGGGGTAAGAAAAAGAAAAATAGTATATTTTATGTAATTTTCAAATATGAAAATTTATTTCAAAATATTTTAAGCACACTCTTATATTCAAATTTATAGTCAAATTTGAATTCTCAAAATTTCAATTGTCACGTAAATTAGAACGAAAAGAGTAATCGTTTTTGTCCAAATACAAAAGTTCGCGTGCAGCTAAAATTATAGACTACAACAACTCTAAGAGACTAATAAACACTCATTATCACAGCATTAATTCTGATGTTCAAGTAACAAGCTAGTGATCTCCCCTTGGCTTCATGTTATAAGAGCTTAGGTTACTTCAAGTATTATCATTATTTTTATTTGGTAAAGTTAGTTGAACGTCAATTTGACATTAACGTTGAAAATCACACATAAACACTCTTCAACGTAACTTGTTTTTTGTTATTTTAACACTCTCATCTTTATTCTTCTTCAACCTTGTAAAACATCTTTACTTTCGCTCCAACACAAAATTAAACTCTGTTGATAGGGATTAATTAATTTAATAGTAATAGTTTGGTAATAATATATTTTAAATCTATCACTCACTCGGATCCATCTGTCTTTCTCTTTTTTTATATTTTGACTTAGACATGATACATAAAGAGAAAATTAAACTTAATCTGAATTTCTTCACTGTTAGTTTGGCCACCCTAAATGTTACAAAAGGTGTTTAGATGGTCACAATGTCAGTCGAGGGTGTCAAAATTGACAATGGAGATCATGTTTAAATGTCTACTTGTGTATTCTACCTTTGATTAATCTAGACAACTTGTGCACCATGTACCAAAGCAAGAGGGGAATTAACGCAAACTTTGTTACTAACATCAACTATATGACTTTGTAGATTCAAAATATTCAATAGTTCATAATTAATCAAGTAACGTATTTTGAACGTTATATATTTTCCCCGAAACTACAAAGACGATAAACTAATTTGTTATTAATTTGTTCTTTAATCTTACTCCCTTCGTCTCATTTTAATTGAATTTGTGAGGTAATACACACATTAAGAAAAATAATTAAAGACAAAATTTACATCATATTTTCCACTATTGCCCTTTATTTGTAAAATCATAAATAAATATGTAGTGTAACATATCTCCTAGAAAATATAAAACTTCAATAAATAAAAGGGCAAATATGAAAAGAGTTTAAAACATTTACCTTGAATTTTGAATATTGAAAAGCGTCAAAATTCAATTAATTTGGAACGGGGAATATTGAATAAAAGCCAAAGTCATATATATATATTGATACAAATAGAGAAAAAAAAATGCATACTTAGCCACATATCTAGCAACAACTTCAACTATGTCACTCTCGTGATGTGCGAAGTCTTAAGCTTTGATTATTTGTTTATTTGGATAACATTTCGTAAACGTCATTAATACTACTATATTCATTTTCTCTTTGTGTTATTCTTTCCTCTAATTAATTACGTAAGTTTACCTTAAGTTATTCACTTAAGCCACACAAGACATGGATTACTTATAGAATTTGTGAACTATTAACAAAAGAAATTAGTTGTCGAAATTAGCTGGAAAGGTTGAAAAAGGAAATAGGGGCTTGTTTCTATTTTCACACATATACTACTACCATTCAACGGCCGGCAAATCGAAAATAACGTGAACACTCAAAAATAGCATGCCTTGAGAACTAGGTCTTGAACTAACTTAGAAATTCACAGACAGCGGAAAAGTTAGATATTTTAAGGGGATTCAAAAATATAAACTTGTGACTATACTATAGTAATAATTGAATTGAGGTCGCGATCACCACTTCCATCATATCCCTCATCCTCTTATTTCAACTGGAACCCCTACCACCACCCTCGCTTTCAAATTTTTTAAGAGAAATTAAATTAAATTTCACATATTAAAAAAAATTATGTAATTAAGATTTTTTTTATTATGAGTAGGGGATTTATGAGTTTATATGGATATCATATATTTTATCTATTTTGATTTTGTTTGTATGAGTTCTTGAAATAGATTAGTATATATTTACCTATTTAGAAAATATAAAAATTTTATTAAAATAAATATAGATCGTCGGCCATAGGATTTGGGATCCCAATTTTATGTTTGTGATTTGAAAATCAATATATAGTTGTTTATGAAATCTACATAAAACTTTAACTTTAATTTTAAATCATGATTTGAGATCTCAAATTTTCAGAAAATTAAAGAGGATTTAAAATTTCAAGTAGTTGTGATTCCAAATTTATGTGTTAGGATGAAATACCAAATGTGATTTCAAATTTATTTTTTTAATTTTAAATTTTAACTCATAAGTTTATATTTAGTAAGAAAAGACTTATTTTTAAGTTTGAAAAAATGACCCATACGCGGTGTAAAGAAATACCCTGTGGAAAGAATATATCAAAAAATAGTTGCTCACTATTATTGTTGACTAGTTGATCTTTGTGAAATTATGTATATTTGAAATTTTATATTAACATGTAATCTTAAATTCGTATATTTATTAAACAAATAAAGTGATATGTAATTTATTAACGTGACGATTTTGGATCTTTTGATATTTTTTATATGAACTATAATTTTCTCATTTAATTAGATTGCACATGAGTTGAGAGTTTTTTGATAATTTTAAAAATTATGAGAAGTTTATATATGTAGCAGTCACGTTATTAATTTTCTACAAATATTCGCAGATTTCGATAATGTCTATTTTAGCAGTAGATGAATAAAGAAGCCCGTGTGAAATGTCACTGTTTTGTTCTATAAAATCTGCACGTAAAGTATTTGTCCATCATTTATCACTAATCACAAGAATTCAATGCCATGTCTTTATTTTTTTCTTTTCCTTCTTACTTTTTTCTAAATTTTGTCCAATCAAAACCTAACAATAGTTACCAATTTTCTACGTCATGAAGCAAGCAACTTGGGTCAAACAAATCTTAGTCAACGCATCTTTTGTCTTCAACCTCGATTTGTCTCTTTCCGTTTCACTTTTGACAATCCACCGCTAGCTATTGTCACATTATCAGAATAATTATATAAATGAAAAAATATTCAATTACATAAAAAAATATGTCAAGTAATAAAATAATTATAATAAAACAAAATTTGATAAGAATTGAGGGTTGAACTATGATTCATTGTTTAACTAATTTGGACCCATTCTTTTTTTTTTCCTTATTTCTTAAGACAAATCAATTTTAATCCCTTGATTTGATACCCATACCTACGTTCTTTGAATTTTTTCCATAATATGTGAAGAAAAAAAATCTTTTATAGTAATGTTCTTTTATTTACAAAAGGGGCTACTACTTTTTTTTTCCCTTTCCTTATTAACTATCTAGTCTCTTTTTTCTTTTGGTTGATATATGGAGGACTTTGCTACTTCTTTTGCGTGTTTTTGAGGTTGCCAGGCTAGTGAAATATCTAATATTCGACTCTGTATTATTATTTATATATACTAAAATAGAAAATAGAGGAATTAAGAAAGTCATGAGATGATGGCTACAAAAGGAGACCAAACAATATATGGGTCTAATGTTTTGGACAGTGAGAAGAAGAAAGAGGAGCACTTTAGGGTCTTTTTATCTTTGACATGTGTAACACTTAATACTAATTAATAAAGTTTTTCATTAACTATATATATATATATATGTATAAGTCGAACAAATTATGATTTACAAATAAACTTAAAAATATTAAATCATACCGATTATATAGTTAAAATAATGAAATTATCAAAACTAATTTTTTAATATCATCTCATGCTCACCCCTTAATAACACTAGATAGTTTGAACGAAAAACAAAACACTTTAGTATTCCTTCTTTATATGTTATTTGGCCCTTATTACTTTTTATAGTTATTTCGTAATCAAAGTGTTACTATAAAAAAATTAAATTTTCTTTAATTTATTTAAATAGAGATAAATATTTATTTTTGACCTATGGAACAAGCAAAATAAAAGGGAAGGAGTAGTTGTCATTTGTCATGTGATTGAGAAAATTGAAGCAATTTAATTTGACCCATTTTCTGCGGGTATATTAGCTGTTTTATTACGTTGTTTTGGCTTTAGTCGTAAACCAATTGTCCAACATCTTGTTTAGTCCAACCAGTCTTTTGAATTTATAAGAGCCCTTTTTTGAAGATCCCCATGAGAGTTGAATGCATTTATTGGTATGTCCTAAAAGTGTAGCAGCCAATCTTTTGATTATATTGGACCAATACCCTTTTTCTACTATACAAATTCAAAACAATATATGAACAAAACCAAAACTTTTCCTCTCTTTCTTTTGAAAAATCAAGAAAAGAATCCAAGGAATCAAAGACATTCCTATTCTTCTTGTCTTCTGCTTTCCCTTTTTTTCTTTCCTTTTCTCCTCCCTTTCTCATTTATCTTGTTTTGTTCAATTTAGCTTTTAGAGGTATGTTGCACATGTACAAATCGTCGACGAACCGTAAAAAACTGGCTAAAATATGTTGAATTTATAATAATTTGTGATTCAATTTATGAAACCCTAGATATAGAGTAATAATAGTAATGGTTGTTCAGGTTTCTCGACCTAGTATCCTGCACCTGACGTTCATAATATCTATGTTCAACTGTGGTACCCAATTCATCGAATTTCAGAGAACACAGCCCAAGCTTAGACCTTGATGCTGGGACTCAAGCATTAATCAATAGAGGTGCAAGGCTGATAGAAGTACAAATTTAACAATATGTGGTAATTACAAGCAAATGGATATCAATTTGATAACACTTAATAATTATGAGAAATTCATGAATATTTACAAACAAACAGATTAATCATGCACAAACATTAAAAACTTCCGTGTTGGATATCAGAGAGACTAAATTTTTTTAAAGAAATTATCAATATTTAAGAAATAATCAATCATTATTAATAATTTGTGTAGTAACTGTTAATTAAGGCTATTTCGTCAAGTAAGGAAATTATTCGAAATTTACATCACAACCAATAAATACATACAAGTATTTATATATATGTATATGAACTTTTGTGAGTACTCACCTACAATTAAGTGATGTGCATTCTCATTTTTACTTCATATATATTTCTATAGCTATAACATAATGTAAAGCGGATAAATTATAACAAGATTCCTCATATTGTCTTTCCTCTCACCTAATCTAAGGAATCCATATTGTTCAAATTAGACGGTGGCACATTTTTTTTTTTTAATTTTCCATTGGTCACCAACTTTTATTGGATTATTTGTTTATTTCCAAATAGGTGGTTACTATTCTCTAGTATGTACTCAAGACTTTAATTTAGTCAAGAAGTTATAACATCCATAAATATGGTCAATTTCAGACCACTGATTAATGAGAGGGAAAAACTTTACACTTATCATTATTATAACAAAAATATTATGTGATGATCAATTAAAAATAATTTTTTTATATATGAAAATGTGATTTTGATGAACAAAATAATTTCGTTAAAAGTAATAAAAATGTCAACTAGTATGAACTCATTCCTCAAATTTTTCTTTGGCTAAAAGCGTACAGAAATACATTTTCCACCCAATTGTCTCTTGACCACCATCTCAAATGACAGCTTTTTTTTTCTTTGCTTCTAAAAGTTCAATTCAAATCATATAATTGGCATTTTACTCCGTACGTTTATTTTATTTGCTTATTATAAAAAAAAATTAAAATTATGTAATCTTTTTGATTTAGTAATTTAAAAGTTAATTTATTAATTTATACCTAGTTCTAAATTTTTCTGTCAAGAAGAGTATTTTTTATTTTCGTTCAATACTCTTCTTGACATAATAATTATATAAAGTAATAATAAAGTTTAGATTGTTATGATATAATTAATAAGGTTGATTTAGTAGAACATGAAATTTAAGAAGAACATGTCGACGCAATATGAATCAAGTAAAATGAAATGTGAGAGTAATAATTAGGGTGATATAATAAAATAATTATTTTATTTAGATATAATTTCATAAATAATAGCGAGAAATCACTTTATTATATTCCTTAATTAACTATAGTTTGTCTAGTTACACTTCATAGCTATAGTTTCATTTGCTATAGATATTGTTATGCCGAAAAATGACCGACTTTTAAAAGAAAAATTGAAAATTGTTCGAAAATCGAGAATCGATCCATACCTAATTAATTTAAGCAAAATCAATTCTCGAAATTTCGAAAGGACACAGAGTCGCCACCTAATTTTACGGATAATTAGGAAACCATTAAATATTTTAAAAGATCTAA
>JAOTQR010000045.1:18815984-18826651 GCA_025774065.1 Solanum ossicruentum | reverse complement strand
TATTTATTTCTTAATGATATCAAAGATAAAGAAGCAGTGTTCAATGAAAGCACTACTTATTTATTCCTTGATGCCACTAAAATACATTATATTTTGATGATATCAAAGAAATAAAAGCATCGATCAAGCTAATAGAACAAAAAGACAATTGAGTAATATTTGTACGGATCCAATAACAATAAATACCATGGATCCAATAACAATAAATATATTAAATTAAATACAATTTAGATAAATATTTTCCTCACCAGGTTCAATTTTGCGTATTTTCTATTTTTAAACATAGGAAAACTGCATTGCAACTCATTGGCATCGTCAGATAATAATTCCGTAAGAAACTCACACAGTTAATAATAAAGTGAAATAATTTGTGTATTATTTTGAACTGTTAACTCATTTAATAAAATAATAATAATTGAAGGACAGAAGGAGCAGAATGATACAAGACAAAGCAATGTGTCGCGTGGAAAGCTTAACAACACTTTAAAGAAGTTTCATACTTTTGTGACGCGTAAGGTTTCGGTTACTACTTTAATCTATCCTTATCATAACCTTAATACTTTTGCTTCAATCTTTCCCTTGGACTTGGACCCGCTTTATTACTATCACCCCTTCATTGCAAAATTAACGGCTAAGATTGTCTTGCAAATCTGCTATTTTTCTTTCTTTTATATAAAAAAAAGAATCTTGAGAAAACGATTTTAGTAACTGATAATCAAAGGTCCAGATTTAAAAAACCCAACGGTTGAGAATTTTCGAGAAACAGTAGCTGATCTCAGCAAAGTTGGTTCCTTTTTTCTTTTCCCATTTATTCATGCAGAGCATCTCCAAACTTCTACTCTAATTCACCTTTACTCTCTGTTCCTCCCTCATCAAACTGGTGAGTAGTTATGTTTCTTCTCTTTTTCTTGTTAAAAAGGTTAAATCTTTTTTTAGCAGTATATGCTTGGTTATGCTTTTTTGTTGTTTCTGTGAGATATCAGAGGTTTGGGTGCTGTATTTCATTTATTTGTTTCAAGATTTTAGAACCTAATTTTAAGGTTGGGTATTTTCCCACAGTAATGAAAGAACTAGTAATTCTGTTTTTTTAAAAGCTTAGTTTGCTGTTCTCGAGGATTGTGTTTATGTTACAAGTTGATGAAAAATGGTGGTGAAACTAATTTTCTCTTTTATGGAACTTATGATTTAACTATGTTTGAGCTCTGATGGGGTGCAATTAATTGTTATAGAACCTAAAATATTAGGGAAAATAGTCACTAGGAGAATTTTCATTGTGTGACCTGTGGGTTGGCTGGGTGGGGTGGCGTGGGGGGGGGTGTCTTGTTGCTAGGTAGGGGGTTAAAGGGGGAGAAAGTAAACAAAGCTCCCATTTTTTTGCTTCCTTCTTAGGATTTGAATGTGTACCAAGTTGGCAAGTTTTGTTCTGAACTCGCTGGATTTATTGTATTTACTTTGGTTCTCTCATTTTTATTGTAGATTGAGACATAATGTTTAGCTTATACTTTCCCATGGTACAGAATAAATAAATTATGTTTTGCTTAAAAAGACATATAACTTTCCAGTAAGAGTAGAATATATACTAGAATTCAAATAGTTATTCCCAACCAGACTTTGTGATTGACACATTGTTGATTCATTTTACATGCGGTTGTTAGTCTTTAGTTTCGTGCTGGCATAGACATGCAACAGGCTTAACATGAATGATGTGATCTTCTGAGCATTTACTTTTGTTGGTTAAATGTTTTTGGTATCTTATCTTCACCAATTATTGGCTCAAATTTATTGATGTCGGATGATGATTTGCACTTGCATAGGTCAATATGGGAGCAAAAGCGTTTCTTGTCACCTTTTTTCTCTCATCACTGTTATTTCCTTTGGCCTTCTCCACATCAAATGATGGCCTGGTCAGAATTTGTTTGAAAAAGATCAAATTTGATCAAAACAACCGACTTGCTGCTAGTCTCGAGTCCAAGGAGGCGGAGGCTTTGAGGTCCTCTATTAGGAAGTACAAGTTCCATGCTGATCTTGGGGCATCTGAGGATACAGACATTGTAGCGCTGAAAAACTATATGGATGCTCAGTACTTTGGGGAGATTGGTGTAGGCACACCCCCTCAGAAATTCACTGTGATCTTTGATACTGGTAGCTCTAATTTGTGGGTGCCTTCAGCAAAGTGCTACTTTTCAGTAAGCATCTTTTACATCCTTAGTTTGAAAGCATACCAGAGAAAGCTTACATTGGCCACCATCATCAATTGTTATGCTAATCTACATTCGTGCAGGTCCCCTGCTTTTTCCATTCCAAGTATAAGTCAAGCCAATCAAGTACTTACAAGAAAAATGGTTTGTGTCTGACATTTGTCCATCTCTGATGCGAACAGTTTTTCATTGATAGTCATTAGTTCGATTATAGCATGAAACACATGCTTCTCTTTGATACTTATTACTCCCTCCTTCCCAATTTATGTGATACAGTTGAACTCGGCATGGAGTTTAAGGTGGTCTCAACTCTTAAGCATGTCGTAACAATAATAAGATTTTTAAAACTAGTGTATCTTAAATATGCTATGACACTGGTGTCGCTATAAAAGCTTCTCATTAGTGCTAAAATAAATGCGATAAAATGCGACGTTCAGAGTTAAAAATTTCAAACATAGAAATATGTCATTCTTTTTGGAACTAATTAATAAGGATATTGTGTGGCATAGCCCTTCGGGGTGGCCCAGTGGTTTGGGCTTGATACTTCCTTGTTAGAGGTTTCAAGTGCCCCCTTTCAGTGAAAGCAAGGGGCTTGCCGTTTGGGTCAAGCTACTGGGATATATTCGTTGCCGATTTTGGGTTCTGAGCCTAGTGCGGGTTACCTTTCCTGCGTGGTTTGCGAGCAATTGCATAGGAGCGGGGTTTATCCTATGTGCACTCAAAGGGTAACGGTTGCAGGTTTCCCTTGCCATCAAAAAAGGATATTGTGTAGCATAAATGGATACTCTTTGCCTATAAGAGGAACTATGCTATTATTGGCAATATACTTGACATGTCATATGTTTTTAGTTCAAACTGATTACCCGAGAGGGGGAGTGGGTGGGTATGGAACTTAGCTTATTATGCGATGTACATAAAAATTCTGTTGAAAAATATAATTTTCTTCTAGGGTATGAGGTGATAAAAATTGTGCCTGTTGAACTGCTTTGTCTATTGAGGAACTTGTTATGATGGAGTTCCTTCTTTGAGTTTTGATATCTACTAAAATTTCCTTGATGTCTATTCTGTTTTCGGGCATGACCTTTGGTCATTCTTCAGTATCTACTTTCTAAGTTGACTAACATGTTGAATTGGTTACCGTAATAATAACTTGTTCATTCGCACTTTTATTTGCTTAATATGCCATACAGGCACGTCTGCTGCAATCCGTTATGGCACTGGAGCAATATCTGGATTCTTCAGTCAAG
Organism: Solanum ossicruentum; assembly: GCA_025774065.1. Classification (NCBI taxonomy): domain Eukaryota; kingdom Viridiplantae; phylum Streptophyta; class Magnoliopsida; order Solanales; family Solanaceae; genus Solanum; species Solanum ossicruentum. The sequence goes on along the minus strand of JAOTQR010000045.1, from coordinate 18,823,206 downwards.
ATAACGTCAAAGTTGGTGACCTTGTTGTGAAAAAACAGGTGAGTGTGGCTTCTATCTTCTGGTTCATATATTTCTTGAATATATGGTCCCTCATTTGCAGATGCTATTAATGACAACAGGATTTCATTGAGGCAACCAGAGAACCCAGTGTTACATTTCTGGTAGCTAAGTTTGATGGTATATTGGGTCTTGGATTCCGTGAAATTGCTGTTGGAAATGCTGTTCCAGTATGGTGCGTTGGTTTATTTCCTTTGCGTTCTTTCCAATTTTTTTTCAATTTCCTATTGATCGAGTTCATGCTTTGGGCATTTTATTATAGCATCAAAAATTTTCTCCTTCTGGATTGAAGGATTTCTTGAGGTATACCTTGCATATAAGAAAGTTGAGTTGATAACTTATATTGATCAGAGTTTATTGATTTATAGGGACAATATGGTCAAACAGGGTCTTGTCAAGGAGCCTGTCTTCTCATTTTGGCTCAACCGAAACAAAGAGGAAGAGAAAGGCGGTGAAATTGTGTTTGGTGGGGTTGATCCTCATCACTTTAGGGGAAAACACACTTATGTCCCAGTCACTAGGAAAGGTTATTGGCAGGTGGGGTGTCTCTATATCTTTGGAAAATTGTTGTTAAGACTTCCTGCAACTGCTTTCTTACACTCAGAATATAATTGGCAGTTTGATATGGGTGATGTTCTGATCAACGGTGTAGCTACTGGTATGTTGTAGTCCTTTCTCTATTTGAACAGGAAATTAATTTGGAGATTTGAGGATATTAATGAGACCACTTACCCCTTATTGTCCCTGATTTTTTGTTGTTTTGACATACTGAATTATGTAGGCTACTGTGACGGTGGATGCTCTGCAATTGCGGATTCGGGAACTTCTCTCTTGGCTGGTCCAACGGTATTCTCCAAAACGAGGATTCTCTTTTCCATTACTATTATTCAGCTATTTTTTCCACCATCGACATTGAATATCAGAATGTTTTGTACAGTCTTGTTCATGTATAGCTTCATCAAATTGGCTTGGTAAGAGAGGAGTGACTAGGTTTAATTTTTCTTCGGAATATCAGTTCACTAATAATCTATTAACCAATCAGGCATTTGAACTTCTCTTTTTTCCTCTTCAAGCCATGAAAGGAGGATGAGAAGTGATGAAATTGATTCTCATTCAAGTATAGGGAAATTGATTCCCTGTTGTTCCTGCATTCTTCGTTTGTGGAACTCCTTTATTAGAAAAAAGTAGTGCAATTGTACTGCTTCTAGATTACTTCATCGAGAAAAAAGGAGAACTGCTTCTAGATTGTTATTTCTAAGGCATTTATGGTTGATGATATGATACAAGAAAAAAACTTCAGCCTTTTGTCACACAATTATAGTAGCGTAAGGATTTACTGCTGCATTTTCTGGTCTTCGTCATTCTACCCTCCTTCCTTCTCTATCTTTCAGACTGTAATAACTATGATTAATCATGCCATTGGGGCCTCTGGAGTTGTTAGCCAACAATGCAAAGCTATTGTTCAACAGTATGGGCAAACAATAATGGATTTGCTTTTAACAGAGGTGAGCAACCAACTGTTTAAGTTGATAGTTTTATTTTTAATCTCAATGGGTTTTTCATGAGCCGATCTTGTTTACATTACTCGTTGCCTTCCCCAATATTCTGATGGATTGGTATCCTAACAGGCCCACCCAGAGAAGGTTTGTTCAAGGGTTGGATTATGCACCTTTGATGGAACTCGAGGCGTAAGGTTAGGCTTCAGGGCCCTTCTTCCCTCAGCTAGGTCATAAATTTTATATGCTAAAATCTTATTTTGACGTGTGCTGAGTGGATTTCTGTCCTCCACGTGTAGCATGGGCATTGAAAGTGTTGTAGATGAGAAAGTTGGCAATTCGGTAGGACTGCAAGATGCTATGTGCTCTGCTTGTGAAATGGCGGTTGTATGGATGCAGAACCAACTTAGACAGAACCAGACTCAGGATCGCATTTTGAACTATGTAAATGAGGTGAATATCCTCCATCACATTCTTTTGATTTCTTTATCTTAGTTCGGGTTGCTAACAGTGTTTAACAGCTCTGTGAACGACTTCCAAGCCCAATGGGACAATCAGCTGTTGATTGTGGAAGCCTTTCTGGCATGCCTAGTGTTTCCTTCACAATCGGTGGCAAAACATTTGACCTCTCACCTGAGGAGGTATGTTTGATGTTAATATCTATGAGTATACTTGCTGTCTGGTGTCTATAAAATTACAAATTTGAATGAGGTGGCTAGCAGCAGAATCTTTTGTTTGCCCTTCCTCTAGGGAGTAATATTGTTTAAAAGTTTTCGTTACATTTCAGAAGTGTCTCACTGCTTTTACGAGAAGTAGGAATTAGATCTGTTCTATTGAAATATTTAGACACGAGCTCAAAGCATTGATTGAATACGTATGCTATTGAAAAGGTTCCTAATACTTGATATATAGTTGAGCTGTACTAAGCTTGCAATCTTGTCTTGTCACCAGTACATACTCAAGGTAGGCGAGGGTCGTACTGCACAGTGTATTAGTGGCTTTACTGCTTTGGACATTCCTCCGCCCCGTGGACCCCTCTGGTATATTTTCGTCTCCTCTTAACACTCACGTGCGCAAATTCTTTTATATTTGTAAAGTGGCACCAGCTAATCTGCCTTACTCGATAAACGTTGTTTGCTTTATGGCTTGTGTGGTGCAGGATCTTGGGGGATGTCTTCATGGGTCGATATCACACCGTCTTCGATTCTGGAAAACTTAGAGTTGGATTCGCAGAAGCAGCTTAATGAAACCAAAAAATGCAAGCCCCCTCCCCCGCTTCCAGTTGTTGTTGTGTAATGACTTGCCCTGTAATAAGTCTTGTCAGCAAATGGGATTGTAAAAGTTTGGACCGTAAGGTATTGGAAGAGAAAAACCTTGTAAATATCGTCCTCTCTTTTTTGACTAGATGTGTAGGTTATTGTTGTGTTGCTAATGTTGCCAAGGCATAATTCAGTAACTGCCCTTTTGATGCTTTATGATCTAATGACATGTTTCTAGGTGAAGGAAAATAAAAGAAATCGTTCATACTCAGAACTAGAAGATCACAAAAGATTTCACATTTGAATGCATAAATTTTCCTTAAGAATCAACTGCAGTTCAAGACATTACAGTCAGGATACTAAAATCAAACCTACGAAGTACTTTAGGAAAGCCGTCTTGACAGATGAACTCTGCAGTAAAAGCTTACAGAAGTTATATTTACAGATGCTTTGTAAACTAGTTTTCGCTAGGAAGCTAGTAAGGATAAAAACTTGAACACTTCCATTGAACATTGTCCCTATCAAAATCACAAACAATTATCCTATTGATATTTTGAGGATGCACGACACTAGCTGTTAGTAAAGAATCACCATTGGACTTCCAAATGATGAGCACCTGGATGACATATGAGATGAAATTTCTTATGAAGCCTTTAATTTTTAGTATCAGAGTTTGACAATCTCTGATCCAGTGATTGCAAGTGAGCATGAAGATTCTGGTTATCCTCGAGTAAGCTATTATTTTCAAGACGAAAATGTCCAGATTGCTTTCTAAGAGCAACTACATTGGCTTCTGCATCGCTTGCTTCTTTTGCTTTTTCCTCGACAGTTGCCTCCAGCTTCTTTATTTTCAAACGCAATGCACTTGCCTCTTCCTCCAAAGACTTCATCTCGTCAGAGGATCCATTTTTCCCATCCTCAAAACCTCTGTTTTGTGTGTTCACTGCTTCCACGCTCCTCCTCCTCATACACAGTTCTCTTATATAGTGGTGCAGTCTGTCAGTCATCAGAGCAAGGAACAAGGTAAAACCTGCATAGAAGTTCCATGTGGAAGTAAGACTTGGAAGAAAGTCACTAGTGGGCTGAGAAGACCTGAAGAGCAAAATGACAACAGAAGTATTTTTCCTTCATAATAGAGACATCACTAGATTGTTACCGCCACACACCAAAACGAAGTTATAATTGTCTAAACACATGCTGATCAATGGAGGCAACAACCCCTCAATAGTTTAACAAATTCTTTGAGTAATAACATTCTGGTGTACTTTTGATCAATGCCCCGAACAGATAATACATACATCAAGTTCATTGAAACAAAAATTGTATTTCAAAGTCCGGTGACCATTTAAGATATTATCTCATTGCAAGCTAGGATAAAAGTAATACTCTCGGTGTGCATCATCTTTCTTTTAACTAGTGCAACCAAAATAATTCATTCCATTGTCTTCCCAAACCATCTTTCAGACTCATCAAGTTTGAACAGTAGAATTCAGTAAGCAAATTTGATACAACTAGTAATTCAATTCATGAATGATTGAGTCCCCAAAACGTAAAGAGATAACAGAAAAAAATATCTTTGCATTACTTAAAAACGCTCTTCACGAAGGAAAAAAACAAAAAGAAGATTAATTGGTGGTTATTGAATTCCTAAAGATAATACATCTCTGTCCATAAGGCACAATTATTGAGTTTTAGCTCGAATCAAAGTTAGCGGATTCCGAATTTGACTGGACAATTGGTAATAATGGTAAAATTAGTCATATAAGACGCGTAGCGGGATGATGAAAATGAAATTACCCATGAGAGAAGCTTCTAGAAGATGTTGAGCCATAAGAATCTGATCAGTAGGTATAACATTGCCGTCTTCATCGATCCAGCGTTTGCGGATAGCCACCACACCGTAGACGGCGGACAACATGACGACGAAGATGGTGCCGCCGGTAGTTTTCACTACAATTGGGCCGCGGCCTCTCTTAACACGGTCTACGCCCATTATCATAAGCTTTCTCAATGGCGTCTTGAATATGAGGAGCAGGATTAACGCCATTTGGGCGAATATCACAGTGAACAGCACTTGGATCATTCTCCTAGATTTTTTTTCAATTTTTTTTTGTCAGATTGGAGAGAAACGCTGGTGTATCAGCAGTTGGCAGAGCGTTGAGTGCATGAGCACTACGAATAGGAAGAACAATTCTAATTAATTTTGGTCCGATTAGAGCAAATGAATTATGTTTTATTTCGGAAAAAAATAAATTAATTATACTACTCCAAATGTTTCCACTAAATTATGTGTTGTACTCATAAATAATTAATTTATTATTTTCTTAATCTCAATTTATGTGTCTGTGATAAATAAAAAAGGATGTGATATAAATTGAAAGGAAGGAATTAGTAAGTTTTATCTAATCATATCATATTTATATGATTTTATCTCATATAATATCATTAAGAGATGGTGGTATTTTTTATTTACTGTTTGATTTTGGTGAATTGAAGGTAGTTTTATCTTTAATCATGCTTATTCATGTGTCAGTTATTTTTATATTGCTAATACAATGATTTGCTATGCATATATTACTGTAAATTATGTACTTGAGTGGTATATTCACAGGAGAAGCATTTCTAAAGGAAAAAACAAAATTTATCCCTAGAGTATATATGTGACTTGCCCTTATAAAAGCAGATTATATTTCTCAACTTTTATGTGTAGTCTCAATTTTCTTTGTTGAGAGAATATGAGGTGTGAGGCACATGAATTTACTCACGTTAGGATAAAAATGCTCCATCTTGGAGGATTACAAATGTTTCGTATGAAAAAATAAAGATTACTTTGAGTTTAATGTCAAAGATAAAAGAATAATTTTGATCGTTTTTCTATGGAAGTTATAAATTATGGTCAAATTTCAAATCCAAAAAATTTTAATTCAAATTTAATCGAAAAATACCCAGTAATGAGCGAACAACTCCAAGCAAAAAATTGTTGCAAGTTTGGCGAAATTTTAGAATCCATAGATGATGGAGGTTTTAAATTGTATAGAGGAAATATAAAAATGCGAAGATGTAAAGGATGCTATCTATGACACAGGTGAAGATTAAATCCAAGATGGTATATATTGTTCAATAAAAAATGTCATGATTATTGATTTGAAGAATCTTAATAACTTAATTGGTTATTTAAATATTCATCTTGTTGATTAAGGTTCAATTTCCATTTTGTAATCCTTTGAAATTTTGTGTTAATGAAAATAAAGGAATTAAAAGGGAAGACTAAAGGAGAACAACACTACATTTCTAATTTCATCAAGCTAGCAATTGTCATAGAGTTTTAAATTTAACCCGTCTCAATTTAATTATTGTTTTAGCTTCTTCTTCTTCTTCTTTTTTACGCATATTAAGAAATATAATAAAGAGATTATTGAGTTTCTTTTGTTTAAAAAATTTAAAAAAAAAGGTAGATTAATTTTTCCTTTTAAATATTATGCATACTTCTTTAATGTTAAGATAATAGTAGGAAAAAATAGTCAACTTTACTTATAGGTATTTAAATTGACAAATTTTTCGAGCTAAAATGACAGATTAGGAGAGTATTAGTCAAGATATTGTGAAGAAATTTCACACGTGAAATTCAAAACTCATAATATCAAGTATTTTGATTACTGGGATGAATATTACCACTATTAACTTTGGCTAATATCCTCTCGACTCTCGTATGAGATTATGCCTAGACTTTATTTGGATGATTGTTACATATTGTTTAATAATGTATCATACTATATTGTATTAATGAATGTGTATAATATTAAATAGATTATATTATTCTCCATCGTTCTACAATGTCACACATCAATGATTTGAAGAATAAACCTACAAAAAGTATAGAATACGGATAGAACTACTATAAAAAGGTAGAATAAAGAATAAAATATAATTATTAAATACGAATAAGTAAAGATAAAATGAGAAGAAAAAAATAAAGGTTACGAGGTGATTATATTAAATTAAAGTTAAATGTTTCGTGATTATGTAACAATGCATTTAATAATACGATACAATAATATTTGAATGATAATCAAAAACAAAATATTGTACTTAAATTAACAATAAAATTGCTAAGTTGAGTTTTCACTTTTCAGTTTTTTCTCATTCTCTGTATTCTTTGTTTTAATTTTATTTTATTAATATTTTAATAAAAATAAAACATGGTCTTATGTTCACACTTTCCACAATGGTTTTGTGTTCATATATTCCATCTAGTCAGACGTTCACTCCTTCCTTTGTCTTGTTTCTCACCATTCAAACTACTCTATCGAGTGGTAAAGGAAACACTAAAAATGCCATGGCATAACAATTTGACCACAAGTAAACCCCACGTTAAAAACCCATTTTCTAAACATAAGGATGATGTCGTGT
>JAOTQR010000045.1:18761687-18805099 GCA_025774065.1 Solanum ossicruentum | reverse complement strand
GGGAGAAACAAAACCGTGCGGCCGTATGGGCGGCCAAAGCGGACAATATATGCACGTGTGGGGCCGGGCTGTTACATTATTTACGTAAAATAGTCCTAAATCAAAAATGAATTCTCAATATAAAGAAATTTTAATACAAAAGTGAATCCTAAAACTAAATAAATAAAAGATCAAACAATAAATAAAGAAAAATAGTGAAAAGACGATTTTGTTTAAAAATGAGTTTTTTAATTAAGGGAAAAAAATTCAAACAACATTTTTAAAGGCCATCACAATTTTAATATAATATAGATATGGTGTTCTTAAGAGAATAAACAAAATCTCGTGAATTTATGCAGGGAAAAGCTATACAGTAATGTAAAAACTATAATGAACTATGAAGGAATTAATAATTTAAAAAGTGTAATGTGAGATTAGTTTTTGGTGTTGGATGTGTAGCTTGTTGTCGCAAATTAATATTCTCTTTCTTTAAAAAAGAATGACTTATTTTTTTTTTAGCAAAATTTTAATTTCAAGATAAATTCGATAATATAATAATTGTTATGAACTATGAAGGAATTAATAATTTTAAAAAGTGTAATGTGGGATTATATTTTTGGTGTTGGATGAGTAGCTTGTTATCACAAATTAACACTCTTTTTCTTTAAAAGCGAATGATTTATTTCTTCTTTTAATAGTAAAATTTTAATTTAAAGATAAGCTATACGGTGTCGTAAAAATTGTTATGAATTATGAAGCAATTAATAATTTTAAAAGTGTAATGTGGGTTAATTTTTTGGTGTTGGATGTGTAACATGTTATCACAAATTAGTACCCTCGTTTTTTAAAAAAGAATGGTTTATTTCTTGTTTTGAAAAATTTTAATTTTATTTTTTTACATGACTTGTTTCAAGTCATAAGATTAAAGGACATTTTAGTACATTTAATATAACTTTAATTTAGAATCACAAAATTAAAAAATTTTCTTTGTTTTATTAAATTTCGTGTCAAGTCAAATGAAAAGTGACTCTCAAAAAATGAAAAGTGACAGATAAATTGAAATATAAAAAATGCTCCCTCCATTTAAAAAAGAATTACCTAGTTTCTTTTTAGTCTACTTTTTAAAAGAATGATTTGTTTTCTTTTTTGACAACACTATAGTTTTCAACTTTTCACATGACAGGTTTAATACCATAAGATTAAGGGTCTGTTTGGCTCAGCTTAAAAGCTAGTCAAATCTATTCTTAAGTTCTTTTTAACTTATAAAAATGTTTGTAAAATTTAGAACAACTTTAAAAAAGTTATAATTTGCTTAAAATAAGTTAAAATTTAAAAGCAGCACCCCCTAACTTTTTATTTTTTAGCTTAAAAGTTGTTATAGTTTGACCAAAAAAAAATTACTCATTTACCCTAAATATTTTTTCATATTCCAAAAATATCCTTACCTATTTAAACACTTCTATTTGTATCAAACCCTGTAATATTGAAATATGAATGTATGTTTATTTATATATCTTGTCTTTCTTTCACTATTTTTTAAATAAGTAATTTATGATAGTAAGAGAAATACGTGAATAATAAATGGATATTGTTATTCATGAATGTAATTAAAAAATATCTTAAATTTTTTATGTGAAATAAAAAGCAACGTGCATGTCATTAGAAAGAATAAGCATTATTGATTGGTTAAATGTTGGAAGTTTGTTGAACGGCAAGAGAAACTTGGAATAATTGATATATTTTGGCAACTGAATATCTTAATCATGTTTTAATTTTTTATCATGAAAAAAAAGGTATCTTAAAATTTTCATGTGATCAATCCAAATTATATATTTTAAAAATTAAAAATAAATTATATATATAAAATTTACTTAAATAATAAGTTATATTGATATTGAATCAAAATATAAATTTATTTTACTTTTTTTTTAGACAGAAAAATTTTAAAGTAATCAATTTTTATAATGTTAACAACTTGAAGGGTATTTTGGACATTTTTAATTTAAAAAGTGTTTAATAGCACTTATGTGTCAAACACATCAACAACTTTTTTTTAGCTAAAATATTTTTATCCAAACACATAACTGTTTATTATTCAAATAAATTTCAGTACTTTAAAAAGTGTTTCTAAAGTAATTTTTAAAAGCTATTTTTTATTAGCTAAACCAAACGGGCTTTAAAAGACATTTTAGCACATAAGCACATATAACTTCAGTTTAGAATCATAAGATTACAAGTCTTCGTTATTTTTCTTAAACTCTATTTCAAGTCAAATTAAATCATTTTGTTTTAAACCGATAGAGTATCTATTAAAGTATATTTACGTAAAATAATTGAAAAGATATTTATAATGGGTTTGAGGAAAAGACAAAGGGTAATTCTTGGAATATATTACTAGTATTTATTTGTAATTTATTAATGAGATAAGATCTTATAGATTCATCGAGCAAAAATGATGTTACGCAGAATCTCCTCAGAGTTATTTAATTTGAACTCACTTTTAGATTTAAGGTTGTGGAAGCTTCACTTAAATCGTTTTCCAAGCAATTTTTCCTTTTCAGTATTGGTATATTAGGTATATGTAACACTCCGTAAAATTATCAAAACGCTCCTAAAATACATTATGAGCACAATGCGTCTTCCAAAGCTCTCATGGAAAATTCGAGATTGAATTTGCGATCAATGCAGAAAATCGAGTCAGAAAATGGTCTCGACCCGATTTAAAACAAACCGGATCGAATTACGAAAATGCACATAATGTGCAAAAACAGTAGCAAATCCGCGCCTGGCGCATTGCGAAATTGCACTTGTGTCTTTTTGTTGATTTTTGACGGAAATCATTTTTTCAAAATTTTAACCAAAACACATTGGTGCGCACCCCCTCCGCGATGCACACCTGTGTACAAAATTTCTATTTTTTCTTTTATTTTGGGAAGGGAAATTTTATCCTTCTCAATGTATTTTAATACCCCAAAAACATTTATCTAAGCCTATATACGTACGAAGGGTTTCAAAAATTCATTTTTTCTGAACTTTTATGGAAGTTCTGCGAGAGAAGAAGGAGAAAAAAAGTAAGGGTTTTCTAGAAAGACTCCAAAATCCTTGAAGAGTCTTCATCACAGGTATGTAAAAGGCTATCCAAAAGCATGTAATTATTCTTCCATGTGCTCCAATGTAAAGTGAGGATGTAAAATTGATACCTTAGAGTTTGAGTAATGATTTCTTGAATATTATCTTTATTTCTTGAATGTAACCTTTAAATTATATTTCTCATTTTGAATTGATGATCATCATATTTAAAATTTACTGTATACATGCAATATTTATGTGCTTATGAACTGATCCTTGTAAACTCTTTGTTAAAGACTTGAATAATGAACTTAGGGGGAATGTCTAGAGTCTTGATTGTCTGAATATGATGTTTTACTGAGTCTGAGTCCTGAAGTGAGTGTATTGATGATTGTAATAACTGAAAATAGTGTTGATAGAGTTGACTTGAATATTTATTCTTAACTTAAAAGGATAGTCTTGCCCTCTGAGTTGATAGATGATGAAATGAAGTGAGTGTTCTTGCCCGTAAGGGGTGAGTGATAGAAGTTCTTGATGAATTGATAAAGTTATGAGTATATTGAGTCCTGAGAGGAGTATTAGCACCAAAAATGGGTAAGAGTGTGTCTCACTCGTACTCATTAACTACGTGACCAGCATAGGAGAGAATTGGACCGTGAAAGCGGATGTTTCCTTTGTCTCGTAAAGGACTTGACAGACTTCTTTGGGATCCCCGACAAACTTGTTCTTTACCTCAGCAAGGTACTGGACGGATGTGGCAACTATATCTCTTCGTTGTGTCACTACTGGCTCATAGGTAGTGGTTGTCGGTTATAGAAACTCTCAGATAGGTTTCATGATGATAGAACTCCGATGTGATTTGATGGTTTGATGTGTGATGGATAGTGAGGTAATAAAGTCCTCTCCTTTACTCTGATGAAAGGATGAGTGATTGATGAGTGATCGTTACATTGTTCCTTTTACTTTAGCCCATTTTACATACAATGCATTCCACGTACTAACGTCCATTTGGCGTTGTATCCTTTTATGATGCAGATTCTGTAAACAGAGGATTTCATCAGCCCAATCGTTGAGGTTCAGAGCTTTTTGGATTCTTGATTGTAGTGAGTCCTCCCCGCATTCAGAGGATATTTACTTTCTTTAGCTTGATAGTCTTTTGCTTGATTTTTGGTAGCCATGATCTGTCATGGTACCGTCTCACACAGTAGTATAGAGGTTTCATAGATATAGATGTTGGGGGTTATTTCCCTTTTCTTTCTTTATATTTGAGACTTTCTTTTGATATCGTATTTCATTTATGATAGGTTGGATTGATGGTTATAGCCCACAAATAGATTATCAATAGTCTATTAACTTTATTGAATTGATCGAACGAAGGCAATGAGACTAGGTGGTCCACTTAAAGGCTAGCAATAGTTTCTGAATGCTAATTACGCCTAGGGTATCCTTCCAAGACGTGACGTGTAAAATAATATATCAATTGATGAATTAAATTATTTGAGGATTAGTTTTGAGCAAGATTCTAAATACAGCCTAATCTCATGATCAGCCACTTGATCTTGTAGAAGGGGGAAGAATTTATAGTCTTAGAATGATTTATGAAAGACTCTAGAACTTTGTAGATAAGTCTTGAAGTCCTTAGAATTCTCTAGAATATTTTAGAGAAGGGGTTAAAGTGTAAATAGTGATGGATTTGTATTAAATATTAATTACACTTTGACCTTAAATAGGTAGTATAAATAGAGGGAGTGTTCACTTGACAAATTAACAAATATCACACAAAGTTCTCGATGAAGTTCTAAGCACATGACACTAAACATCAATATTTACTTCTTTAAATACAAGAAGTTTAGGAGCAGCCAATCAGATAGGAAGAAAACAATCTTAACAAAGAACACACACTTAAATTTCATAAGGTTAACCAAGGGAAAAATAACTTGGTAAACCTTTCTTTATAAGACAACTTCAAAAACTTAAAAATCAAATATAAACTAATCAAATATCTTTCAAAATTTCAAGTAAATTCAATTACCATTAGTCAAGAAAACTATTTCCAGAAGCTTCATTCCCAGACTGGTTAGGATCTACTTTCCACACGAATCAATAAGTAGGGGCAGATTCATGTGTTAGGTTTCGGGTGCTCGAAAATATGAAAAAAGTTATAAATATAAGGTTAAGCACCCATTGAAAAAGAAATTTCGTGAGTGTTGTGATTCGTTACGCGTTGCTAAAGTTTAGGGCGAGTTGCCCGATGCGGATTCGACATCCGCCACTGTCAATAAGTGTTATTTTCCACCATTTCGCTCCATTTTGAGACCATTTCATTCAAGCAACATAATACCTAGAGACTAAGTAAATAAATTTAATTTGTTAGGATTGACTCTTTAAGTATTGTTTTCTTCTTTTTTTTTTGGATCAAACAAGGACTGAATTTAATTAGTAAGGATCAACTTTTTAATTCTTTTTTATTTTTATTTTTATCAAACAAGGGCTGACTTTTTTTTTTTCCGTGGTGTCCAGGTTAGCTTGGATACATTTCGATTGTTTCACTAGTTGCCTCCTTCCTCCCACACAGATTGTTTCACCAGTTACCTCCTACCTCTCACTAGCACAGGTGATTAATCCTACCTAAGGTTCTCTCCATTCAGACATCCTTTTCTTCAATCAAAACAAATTTCACCTTTTTTCTTTCATAAACGATCAAGAACAGCCCCATTTTAAAAAATTATTCTTTTATAGTACCACACAAATACGATATATAAATATACACACACAAAAAAAAACGTTAATAATTTTTTAGAGAGAATTAACATGCAATTGATACAAAATATCAAAGAAAATGCAATTAACTAATTAAAGAAAAATCTTACCCATCACAGAAAACTTCACAACAACTGTAACACCTGCAAAAATTTTCAACTTGTTACCAAATGCTGCACTTGTACAAGATTAATTAGCCAGAAAAAAAGTTGTAACCAACCAAAAAAAGTCCACTTTTTTGTAAGAAAAAAAAACTAAAACTTTTAATTAAACCATAAAAAAATTAGATAAATTAACCAAATAGAGATTGATGAAAGTTACAAATGAAAAATGAAGTGAGAAATGTCTGATTACCTCAACCATGAAACTCACTGGTATTGCTTTTCTTGTGTATTTTTCTGGGCGTTTAGTGTTACATGGCCATCCCTTTTTCATTATTTTCTTCATTTATTCCTTAATTACTACTGTAATCCTTCATCTACTTGAAAATAATTAGTTTTAACTTAACATTTAAAAATAATTTGTAAAAAGAATAAAAAATAATCCATCATGTTTAAAAAAGAATTATTATCGCCCGCAAAGATATACGATAAAACAATTTTGTCCTTTGAAAGTTGCCTCGTTAATATCAATAAAAAATTATCAAAAAATATAATTTAGTCCTTCTAATTTGAAGAAATAATCATAATCCCCATAAGATATACGATAAAATAATTTTCGTCCATTTGAAGGTGCCTCATTAATATTAAAAATTATCAAAAAATACAAATTAGTTCATCTAGTTTGAAAAGGAAATTGTGTTTGCTTTGAAGATACACAATAAAATAGTTTTTATCGGTTTGAAGGCACCTCGTCGAAAATTATCAAAAAAATACAAACTAATTCGTCTAGTTTGAAAAAAATTATATTTGCACATAAGATATACGATAAAACAACTTTGGTCCATTTGAAGACAGCTTATTGTTATCGAAAATAATCAAGAAATACAAACTAGTCCATTCAGTTTGAATTAAAAAATTATATTTGCACGTAAGATACACAATAAAACAACTTTGGTCCATTTAAAGGCGGCTCGTTGTTATTGAAAATTATCAAAAAATTACAAACTAGTCCATCTAATCTGAAAAAATTATATTTACCCGTAAGATATACGATAAAATAATTTTCATCCATTTGAGAGTACCTCATTTTTATAGAAAAACTATCAAAAAGTACAAATTAGTCCATCCTTTATAAACCTTTATATTTATGAATTAACCAGTCCATTTGGTTGTATTGGACATTGCAGGTATCAAACACTTAAAAGCAAAATATGATGACTCTCATTTCTCATGATTCTTTTTTGTTCTCACATAATCCTCCCAATTCAAGCCATTGTCGTTCCTATTTCAAGTGCTCATTATCAATTTTATCTTTACGAATCTCATTCTTCCTAAAAGCAGAATTACATGCGGATTTTCGCATAATCAGAGATATATAGGTGACTTGAAACTGAAGTTTCAGCCGTAATATTTTTCACAACTCCTTTTATTCTACTTGGACCCTCCGATAATATTTTATTGATCGGACAAAATCGGCTACTCCGTCAACTTTCTTTGCTTGACAATTCATCCTTCATTCCCATGCAAAGAAGGGGCAACTGTTGACATCCAATTTTGATCGACCTATTGTAACACCCCAATTTTTTTTAAGCTGAGACTAAGTCATCCTTCATATGATATATGATTTTAGTTAATGATTATTAATTGAGTATGAGTGTTAAATTCAATTTCTTAATGTGAGAATAAAATTGGAGATGATCTAAGGTCATACGTACTAATTTATAGAGTAGAACATGAAATTTTTATTAAATGTGGAATTATTTGTAACATGCAAAAGAGTTGTTGTCATGGCATCCTCTAGGTTTCCATCTTTTTGCGAGAAAAAATGGAGTGCGACAGAATGACAACTCTGCTAGGGATATTAGGTTCTAACCAATACGTGTCTCTGTTTATGTGGGTTTTTTTTTTCCTTTCTTCTTCATGTACTTTCCTTTTATGTTAATTCATATTCATCTTCCCTTAATCTGTGTATTAAGGATCTGACCCAACGTTATGAAGTATTGTCTGCTCTTGGGTCTAGTCCATCATGGATTTGTCCATTTGATTTCACCTCAACAGATGTCTCACAATATATAGACCAGCCCTTTACTTATATACCTAACATTTGTTCTGTGTTGCCGATGTGAAACATCTCATCTCAAGATGGATTGTTATATTCATTGTTATTGAATATTATCATAAAATACAAATTAGCCCATCAACTTTGAAATGAAATTATTTAATATATATGATAAAATAATTTCGATCCGTTTAAAGATAAATCGTTATCAAATTTTACCAAAAATTCAAATAGTCCCTGCTATTTGAGAAAAAAAATTTACAATCGCCTATTAAATATATAATAAAACAATTATGGTCCTTTCAAAAGAAATCACCCATTAAATATATGATAAACCAATTAGGATCTTTTAAATATACCTCAATGTTATCAAATATAATTTTTTTAAAAAAAAATCCATAGAGCTTGAAAAAAATTATAATCGCCAGCTAAATATACGATAAAATCATTATGATCTTTTTACAGGTGTTGTTGGATCGAAAAAATTACTAAATAGGTATATACAATTAAGAAAAAAAAAATAGTGGTCAAATACTATTTGTGACACTCCTTAAGCAAATAGTTTGCATAGCCTAGTTGGTTTGTGTCTAAATTCCATAGGTAAGGTTGCGGATTTGAGACTCCAAAGCCTCATTTCTCACTCTTTTCCTACCTTCTTAGCAATTGGTGCTTTTTATAAGAAAATGTTTGGTATTTTATATTAGTAATCAAAATTATATCATTTAAAAGAAAAAGTAAACTCATTCAAAAGAATTAGCATATTTTTTATTTTATTGTTTTAGAAGAGGTATAATAATATAGATGGATTATATGTTATAATTATTTTAAAAGGTGACACTTTAAGCAATAGTTAATTCTATATCTTGATTATTTCATTGTATACGTCAACGGAATGTCTTATAGTGATGGGTTCTTTCTTTACTTCTTTTAAATATGTCTGGGCCACCTAATAATTTTTTTTGTTGCATACGTTACTAATTCAAAAAAGCAGTTTAAACTTAAAGAGATAGTAATTCATTAGTCAATGAATAAGACCACGAATTAATCAAAAGTCATTTGCGTTAACAATTGAATCAAATTAAAGGAATGAATTAGATAACCCCTACTCTTGTACAATAAACAGTAACTTAAACATTAAAAAAGCTTGCTTGCAAACTCATCTAAGTATTCCTCCTTCAATGAAGCAGCAGCAGCAAGATTTCTCAGATCTGATAAGCTCCTCCCTAACTTCAAAGCCACCTTCATTTCAAACACTTCACCGTTTTCTCTCCTCTCCGTTTCTGTTTCAGTCAAGTTTGATTCAATAGATTCTTTCATGTACTCGAAGAAACCAGCGTTGCTCCTGTACATCTCGAATACCATTCCAACTTGTCCACCATGCTCTATTGTGTTAACTACACTGGCCAATGCTCCACCAACAATTCCTAGCAAGGCTGCCCATGATCCATGAGTAGAATGACTTGCAAATGCAGAGCCAATTGCTGCTACACCCGTGAGCAATGGACCGGACATGGCTAAAAACTTGTTCATTTTCAGTGCTTTTTCCCCAAGCCTAATATATTCTTCTTGGTCTTTTCTGCCTAATACTCCCATTATTTCCTTCATTTCCTCCTCCAATTTACCGTTCCATCCATTCCAATTGTTGTTGTTCCTTTTGTTCTGCCTTCGACGCTGTTGAGGCCACCATACAGCAGGTTCCACTGAAGATGGAAATTTCTCTAGCATTACGCCGAGAAGAGGAAGTGGATAGGCCTTGTCAAGAGCCAATACTTTGTCCATAGCTTCTTTCACATCGATATCATAAGGTTGACCGATTGATAAAGTTGTTTCTATTTGATTATGGAGATCTTGGAAAAGCCTTGTTGCGTTTCTCTGTTCTTCCGCAAGTTGGGATGGCTGAATTTGGTTCATGATCGTCAACATGCCAGTAGCAGCCAAATACATCAAAGTGGATGACATTTTCAGTCCCAAAACAGGATCACCACTACTGCTTGCTGCGATGCCAGCCATTGTAGCAGCAGCTAGAGTAATCCCATTAATGGATGTCAAAAGCATACTGTTCCATTGGCTTCTCTGCTCTCCAATATTTCTATGCATCTCAACTCTATCTGCAACTGCCTCTTTAATAGCGTAAAGCTTCTCTATAACCAAGAGATCAGGATCATCAACGACATTTGTATCACTAAATATTCTTGAAGGACTAAGCACTAGTTCCTCAATTGAATTGCTCGTAAACTGTTCATGGTCTGATATTAGCCTAGGAAGGGAGATTTTGTTGGTACGAATCTTGGGAATATTGATTTTTGCTGTAATGGTTCCTCTTCTGGAAGATGAGGTAGTAGAATTACAAGATGAGCTCAAGAAACTTGAAGCTTGAAGAGTTGCCATATACTATATATTTTATCGTGTATAATAATAATGGTTTCGCTAGGCGGGAAAAGTAGGAGGGCAAAAAAAAAATGAATATCCTTATCAGTTGATTATATGTTTGTTTTTATGGTAAAGGAGGGGCTGGAGAAGGCATATATATAAGGGAAGAGAAGTTGGTGCATGCAAGGAAATAGTATTATTGTAGTTTTGTTTTGAAATAGTCCTGAATTGAATGGTTTTTTTGAATGGGAATTTGGCGCAGTCACATAATTTGATAATTGTCTTTGTTGTCAAACTATAATTGGCTGCTTTGACATTGACCTTCAACATAAACTTTGATAGGGTTATGAATTTTGAAATGGCCAACTCCCAGGGGTTTTCATTTTCTTTCTTGTAAATGTTATTCTCCACTGGGATGATATATTCAACACCAATAATAATAAAAGGAAATAAATATAGCTTTTCTTGTGGATTTATAATATTTACATGCTGAAGTCTATGAAAAATAAACATTATCGTATAATATTATACCTTTTTTTTCCCTTAAATACTATTTGTGTGTATCAATTTCATTTGAGCCGTATTCTTGAAAGATCACAAAATTAAAGTCTTATTGGACGCCTTTTACTTTATTTTATGATTTTATTCTTCAAATAATTTTTTGTTAAAAAAACTAAAATATACTGCATGAACTTGTTTCCTGATAAAATACCACTCCCTTTGTTCCATTTTACGTGATACCCTTTCTGTTTAGTCCGTTAAAAAAAAAGTCACCTTAATCTAGTTGGAAACAATTTAATTCTAAAATTCTTGTTTTACCCTTAATAAAATAATTTTCAACCTTACAAATATCTAAGAATTTTTTTAGATCAAAATTTCAAAAGCCTTACCTTTTTTCTTAAATATCGTGTCAAGTTAAATGGTGTAACATAAAATAATACGAATGAAGTATTAAATTATTCATCTATTTCAATTTTTTCTTATCAAAGTAATTGTAACAACAACTTATGAAAATTTCATAAATGGGTATGATCGTATGGGAGGATGGTGAGTACGACATATCTTATTCCTATCCTATAAAATTAGAGAAAAAGACTTTGAAACAATATTGAAACTCCTACATTATGTCAAATAAATACAAAAGAATGTTGAAATTTTCTTTTTAATACTAATTAACATGATATATATGAGATATTGAGAATATTGATTTGGGATGTAAGGACCATATTTAGCCAATATTAATATGTCAGGTATTTATTTAATTAAAAGCTATAATTGATTCTCAAAGGCTGACTCTGACTATTTGAATATTTATATACTGATAACATTTGTGAAAAATCAGCTTCTTTGACTCCTTTGGTAAACCGTGAAAATAAATGTCAACCATACATGGCAATTGTAATATTAGACAACTTATTTGTATGAAATATTTATACGTAATCAATAGATATGTATATGTTTGAATATATTTATAATTATTAATTGGTTGTGATTAATTAATATTTTGTTGAAACAATTAATCATGATATGTTAAATTAATTTGGCGTAAACGATCAATAAGAACAAATATTTTCCTTACTAATAAACTATTATACTACATTTTATTCTCATATTCAAAGCTAACGCATCCATGGGAGCCTTGGTGATCTCTATTATATTGCATCGTCAGCCCTACATGATTGATGACATCAAAGGAAGGTGGCAATACATCATTCTCTCAATCTTAATTTTGTTATCAGTTTAATCATTAAAATTTACACAAAAATATTTTTTTTATAAATATATTAATCAATCTCCTTATTAATTTTTGAGACGATGGTTCCTAGAAAACAACCTCTCTACTACCTCCGTGAGGTAGTGGTAAGTGTTGCGTACATTTTACCCTGCCCAAACCTCAGTCGTGGGATTCCACTGAATTTGTTGTTGTTGTTGTTATATGGTGACAAACCAAATGAATCATGCATATGAGCTAAAATATTACGTCTTGCTAAAAAAACAAACACTAAAACCTCATAGAATAATCGAAAGTATTTGACAGTTAAAAATAAAAGTATGACACTACAATTGCACCATATCTCGTGTGCATGTATGGGAAATGCATCTCTTCTGTCTTCATGTCCATTTCTTATGCACAAGCCCGTTTTCTTAACCAACTTTTTTCAACCCCATTAAAGGACTTCTTATAAGGTGCGGGAAAAATCTTCCTAATTTCATGAGGATACACTAAATTTTCCAGCAATAATGGTTGCAAACTCGAGCTACATGAGCTAATTAATTAATAAACTAGAATTTGAAGGTAATAACCTATTCGAACTAGTCAAATACTTTGAACTTGTAGATACTTTTTAAACTGTTAATTGATATATTTATAATTAAGTTCATCATCATATATTTATTTGAAATTATTTATATAAAGTTGATCGGCTTTACTTTCTTGAAAGTTGGACTCTACACCTTGATGACTAAAGCCAATTGCTTATGGCACATATTGTCTGTTTTGGTCCTACAGATTTGTCTTTCGGATAACGCTAATAGAAGAAAAAACATCAAGCCATTTATAGCTTGCAATATGGACTGAGAAACTGTCATAGAGAATTAACATTTGAATCGAAAGAATGTGTCAAAAATTGAAGAGCAATTAATGACAAAGTGATACATTCGCTGTATGGAGTCAAAAATAATACAACTATTAAGAATCAAACAAGCTAGCCATTTGATGTGCAACTTGCTAGATGGTCTTACAAACTCCTACAAAGAATGAGTTAGTCTATTTGCATAAACATTGATATGTACTGCATTCTGCCGATTAAGCAGTTAAAACTTAGAAAAGTTTGCTTGCAAATTCGTCGATTTCTTCTCCCTTTGATAAAGACGCACCAGCAAGATTTCTTAGATCTGATAAGCTCCTTCCTAATTTCAAAGCCAGCTTCAATTCAAACACTTCACCATTTTCTCTTCTCTCCATATCTGTTTCTGTCAAGTTTGATTCGATGGCTTCTTTCAAGTACTCGAAGAAACCAGCGTTGCTCCTGTACATCTCAAACACCATTCCGACTTGTCCACCATGCTCTAATGTGTTAACTACACTTGCTAATGCTCCACCAACAATTCCAAGCATGGCTGCCCATGATCCATGAGTAGAATGACCTGCAAATGCAGAGCCAACTGCTGCTAGGCCCGTAAGCAAAGGACCGGACATGGCTAAAAACTTGTTCAATTTCAAGGCCTTTTCCCCCAGCCTAATATATTCTTCTTGGTCTTTTCTACCCAAAACTCCCATTATTTCTTTCATTTCCTCCTCCAATTTACCGTTCCATCCATTCCAATTGTCGTTTACCCTTTTAGGCTGCCTTCGACGTTGTTGAGGCCACCAAACAGCAGGTTCAACGGCAGATGGAAATTTCTCTAACATTACGCCAAGAAGAGGAAGAGGGTAGGCCTTGTCAAGAGCCAATACTCTATCCATAGCGTCTTTCACATCAACAGCTGAAGGATGACCGATTGATAAAGTTGTTTCGATTTGGTTATGGAGATCCTGAAACAACCTTGCTGCATTTCTTTGTTCTTCAGCAAGTTGGGATGGCTGAATTTGGTTCATGATTGTCAACATGCCAGTAGCAGCCAAATACATCAAAGTGGATGACATTTTTAGTCCCAAAACAGGATCACCACTGCTAGCTGCAATTCCAACGATTGTAGCAGCAGCAAGAGTAATCCCATTAATTGATGTCAAAAGCATACTGTTCCATTGGCTCCTCTGTTCCCCAATATTCCTATGCATCTCTACTCTATCCACAACAGCCTCCTTGATGGCGTAAAGCTTCTCGATCACCAGAGGATCACTTCTCCTTGAAGGGCTAAGTTGTTTCTCAATTGGACTACCGCTAGTTGAGAACACATTAATTAATTCCTGTTCCTGCACTAATCTAGCTCTTCTTTGAAGTCTAGGAAGGGAAATTTTAAATGTCTGATTGTTCGGGATATTCATATTTGCTCTTATCATTCCCCCTCTACATGATGTTAATGAATTCAGAAAATTTGAAGATTGGAGGACGATTGCCATCTTTTTTTAAGGTTAATTCAATTAATGGGATGTTAATTGATGATTGCAAAACAAAGAGGAGAAAACCCAAAGTTGAGTTTTTCGATTGTGGTTAAGAAGATAGGACATGGAACACATATATAGATTTAAGGGACAGTAGCTAACAGAAATAATTGATTTGACTGGATTAAAAAATAGCAGGTTGTGTTATTCAAAGTTTGAATTGAATGGGTACAACATGGCTAACAAGACTATTTCTTACTATTTATGGCTGAACTTGATTGTACTTGGCTCTTATTGACTTTCAATACAGGAAAACTTTTGTGGGTTTTCAAATTTGAAACGGCCAACCGAAGTTGTATAATTAAGACCCTTCATCAACTCGTATTCAATTATATATTTCATGTAAAAATTTATGAGGCTCCTGAGTTATGCGGCGGAGTTGAGGCAGATCGAAAAAGTATTGGGGAGGGGTGATTAGACAAGAAATGATGCAATTTCATATCATCAATGACATGACCTTAGATAGAGGAATGAAAATCACGTATTACGTAGAAGGTTAATAGGCTAGTAGGCATATATCTGGCCAATTAATCGTGTCTTTATATATTGTGTTATTATTATCTGTCTTTTATTTTTCGAAAAACAACCTTTCTATCTCTATGAAATAGTAGTAACGTCTGCATACATTTTACTTTCTCCAAACTCAAATTATAAAATTTTACTGATATGTTATTGTTGTCATCCTCGTCTTTCCATTATTACTTGATATAGAAAAACGCAAATAAGTCCAAATGCCCTTTCTTCTTTACCCTGGCACAATCAAATTATTACTTCATTGCAATGTCATAGAGAATAATTAACAATACTGAATTGGCACCATGTGGGACGGAGTGCGTGCTAACAGATCCCTGCGTTATTTTTGGCTTAATATGTGGTCATTTTCTTGAATTTGTCACTATATTTTATTCAATTAAATACTTTTAGATCAAATTTCATAAAAAGAAATTGCATGTGTTTTTGTTCGTTTATTAGATAATTAAGTTCATTATATATAATATGTTATCTTCTTTAATTATATGCATCAACATAAGTAGAAAATATTTAAAATTTTATTATTTATTGAGGCGAATATATATAATTAAAGAAAAAATACATTTTGTGTGATTAATATAATTATCAATTAAATAATGAGAACATACAACTAAAAAAATTCAAAAGTATCTAACTGAAATATTTTATTTTATTTTCTTTCCAATCACGTGGATTTTCAATTAGCGAGATTATAGGATACTGTAGTTTCAATAATTCAAATAAATCCAAATTTAAACATATAATATGAATACTCGTCAATTCAAATTTTTAGGTATATGAATATATTATGAGAAAGTGTAACCCGTCCAATATACTTAAACAAATACTATATTCCAAAGATCAGAAAATTATTATACCAGCCAGCCACTGTTGAAATCCTAAAGCTCATGAGTTTTTAATTCCCAAAAAGTTGGATACGTATATACAACTCGTGTTCACTTCAGCTCTACTACTAGCGTAACGTGTGGACCTTTTATTACATGAGCTATAATCTTTCAATACACATGCTCTTTTACCAATACACGTTTAATTTCCTTAATTTCTTGATGTGATGTTTTATTGACTTCAGTGAAAATTCGAATTTCACCGCAAAACATTCACAAAAATTTCTGGAGATTACTATTTATCTCTCCCTCAAACATCTAACTTAATTAACACTTCATTAATTAGAACACCAAGGTAAATTAGGCTTGGGGGTGTTCAGGTTATTCTTGAATACCAAATATTTTAAAGGTTTGATTGACCTATTGACTAAATTTCAAATCTAAATTTAATATTTGAAATCTAAAATTCAAAAGGTTAAAAACTATACAAAAAATATTATAAGTTGCAATCTTTCGATGGAAAAATACGTCTTAAGATATTAGTCAAAGTTTATATAGTTTGACCACGATAAATGAAATAGTGGCAAGTGAACGGAGGGAATACTATGCAAATTGCTTATGTTGAAAAGAATGGCAGATTGTTGAAAAATTGTGTGAGAAATTCTTATGTTGCCATTCCAAATGAGAAAAACAGACTTTGATGTTCATATATCATTTGATATTCTGGTGTACTAGAATGATGAATCACACCAACCATCCAGAACTTGGTGTTCAGATAGCAGCAACTCTTGGTCAAATGCCAAGATAATATGGCTACATTAATAATGTTGGATTGTGAAATATAATATACTGCATCTCTTGCCACAATCTTGCTTTTTAGGGTCACATTTGAAGGCCGTTACTTTTTTTAACTGACAACCTTACACATGGCCATGTGTGGAACATTCTGTACAGCACTTGCTCCATGACAAGGTACAAAAACCATTTATTGAATGAAAATCAAAACAGAATAAGCAATCCCAAGCTACCATTTTCAACATCTTTCAGCTAACACAAGGAGATGTTGCCATGTTCATGTATCAACTTTGATGATTTCACGCACTTTTCAAAACCATGGACCTTGCACGTAGATTCAAAAATATTCCCCTACAAATTTAAAAACATAACACACTGAAAAATGAGAACATGTTTGACAGTAACAGAAACAGTAACAAGGAGGGAAATTGTGGTGCATACCAGCAACATGCAATAATGCTCTGAAAGATTACTCTTAATTGCAGCGGAACATACAAGTGATTTACCCACCCAACGACTGGCCAAAACTGCATATTATAAGCAATAGTTAGAATTATCATTCACTGAAGAACAGAACAAAAAACAGTGGACTTGGGAGAGGGCAAATATGACTAACCGTCCACGCTGTATACTGCACTTTTGGATATTCTCTCTTGATATTAGATTTCACCTGGATCCAGGGTCTTTCTGTGCAAAATGCAAGATAATATTGAATATTCAGTCAAATGCGTTGTTCTGTGGGTACATAATCGTACCTCCAGCTAATGGAAGGTAAGCAAACTTAAGCGAGCCAGACTCTTATAACTAATAAGCTCCATTCCAGCAGCTTTCAAAAACATTTGCTAAATATGGCTCCGTGAAGGAGAAACTCATGGTTTACTTTCCTTTTGTGGAGCATTAGTCATCTCGTTTCAGTTGTTTCTAGGATGGGATGGAGGTAAAAAGATATATTTCCTCCTTTCGCTAGTTTATGGAGGAAAGTTAAAACCTCTAAAGTCCTATTTAAGAGGGGTAGAAAACCCTGTATTGCTTTTCATTTTAAACTTCCTCTGCTCCCACCATCTCTTCTTTTACCCCTGCCGAACAAAATATAAATATGTATTTGAATAAAACACCAATTGAAGTAAAGTAGAAATTGTTTCGGCAATCTCCTCATTTCAAGGATATTTCTCACAAGGTCCAAGAGGACAAAATAAGAAAAAGGGGAAATAATTAAACAAAACTTCCGTTAAATAAGAAAACATAAATCAAGGATTCAAGGTTTTCACATGATGAAAACTAGTAACCTTATCAAGCTTTGTACAGTTGGAAGAGTTTAAAGAGATAAATTGTTGGAACGTGCAAATTGAACAATTTATGTAACAAAACATTGTGTTTCAGTAGATGAAATGCTTTTGCAAAAACAGGATTCAAAAGATGGCCAGAAAACAATAGTTTTTAACCTTTTGTCTCTTTTTCTCTTTTTCGCCACATGAATTTACAAGGTTCTTTGTAGTTGTAACTCTTTTAAATTGAAGGTTATGTCTATCATCATGACCTTTGAGTTCTTAGATAACAATCCTACTTTGATTGCCCAAGGGCATTTTTGACTACTTAGACATTTAGTTGTAGAGCATGATGTTGAGTTTTGGCATGATGGAATACCATGCAATAGTTTATAAGTCAGAATGTTAAAAGGCGGTGGTAACTCAAGATAAAAACTCACTTTCAATAACTAATCCATGGTAAACCATGAAAAGCAAGTTATTCCAGGGAGACGAAGTAATTTGTTCCAGCAGCACCTGAAATAATCAAAATGCAAGTTCACATTCTTATATATTTATCAGCTCACTGTTTATTTACTTCTTTCTCTATCTGGTAGCATTATTTGGCAAAACGGGAAACAAGTGAAACTTTCAAGTAGGCAAGTGTAGCAATTTACCAGGTCATGAGTGAACAGTTAAGTAGTTCTATTAATAGATCCAATCAGATCCATGGAGTACAAGGTAATGTGCAACATCTATGTACAAAATTACTATATCCTGTTTTCCTGAAGCATACTAGATCATTCAAAGAGAGGGTTTAGTACCTTTTTGGCAACTGTACTCTTGTCTCTCTTCCCCTTGAAAAGTTTGTCCAGTAATAAGTGAAGAAAATGCCCAAATGGTCCAAGATATACAACACCAAAAAGCTGCATGTAGTTATAGGCCAAAGCAGATGATGACATCTCAAAGACCAACTTATATGCACAATTAGAGGAATATGATACAAATGATACTAAACGAATCAAATGCTTTTGTTGTACAATGTCAGTAACAACCCTGACTGTAGCATGTAAGAATATTATTACTTGTCACATCACTGACCTAGGAAATTAGGAGTCAGAAGAAAGGTAAATGCTTCCAAAATTGACAACAAACTAATATGGACCGCTGCTTTAAATCACTTCAATATCTCGAATTGCTTTGAAGATTTGTCTTTGAGGTTTGAGAATCTGAATACCGAGCAAGTTGTTGCCAGTGAGCATATATATTAAAAGTTCATCTCCTGGCCATCTTTAGTCACAACGAGAAAATGGATACAGAGGATTCATACAACTACCCCCAACTAGCTTGGCAGTTAGGTGGAGTTGTTGCATGTGTAGGTTAAGTCTAGTTGCAATTCTGCGTTGGGATTTGACAATCTCAATTAGATATTTAGAGGATTAGCCAGAAATAGCACCTCTTTAACGCAACAAAGGCTACCGTTCCAATACTCAGCGCAGAAGCCTTTGTGCAGTAGCACCAGTATGAGTAAAGAGGTTTCACACAAAACAAGAAATATATCTGTAACAGCCTTTGTGGCTCATAACCAAAACACTTCTTCATGTAAGATGTAAAATTTCGTTTGGAAGAAAAACTAGATTCTAAATAAAGTTACCCATTCAACCCAGAGATGGGCACAACCGAAAAATTTACCCGAAAGAGATTGGGTTGGGATTCTCTAGAACAAAAAAATTAAGCACTCCCTCTGGCACGTTAATCCTGTCATTCTAAGAAAAATTGAGAAAAACTGATCACATTGCCCCAAGTAACAGTTTTAAAGCAAACATACCACTTCCATCTAAGCAAAAGAGCATGTTTAACACTGCATTGGTTAGCTTTGTATTTACTTTTTCTATAGTAGGCATCACAAAAAAGACACCATGGCTTAAGGCTGAGAGTCAAGGCATAGTAGTTCTATATTCCAAGCTGCGACAATGTGTGTTTGTTCTAATTCTAACCTTATGGACAGGTTTACTATATGCAAGTAATTGTGGGTTATATCGGGCTGCCTGGAGTATTAGTACATGCACGTAAACTGTCCGGTTACCACCATCATCAGAGAAGCAATGAAAGAGACTAGGGTCTAAGATAGTGTACTAGTGTTACAGAACCAAGCAGATTTTTATCCAAAGAAACAAACGACGAATCTCTAAATCAAACATGAGACACTCAGGCCAGTATATGAAACTTTTATTGATATTTCTTTCTGATTCAGAGGAAAAAAATTGTTAAAAGCATGATGAAGTTTACAAAGTCACCGTACTCTAGCTCAAATACATAATTATAACCATGGGAGTGCTTACAGATTGAAGTTATAACCTCCATTCTACCATAAATATTACTACTGTATGTTTTGGCAGTAGAAGTAAACCTCTGCAAAGAGAAGGTATAGGGACCGTACCACTTTGAGAAGAAGGCGTCTGACTTGAAGTTTCTGGATGCCAGTGATCTTCTGAGACGCTATATCACTGATCGCTGATAAAACTCCCGCCGTTATTGCCTGCCATCAAGGATTCAATTATCATAGAATATACCAGTGCCAATCCAAAGACTCAAACAAAATTCAAGAAAATGCAGGAGAAAAGGTGAATCTTTTGTAGCAAAATAGAAACCTCTTTAGAAAATAAATAAGACCCACATCACAATTATATCCCAAAACCTCAAGGTGAAAAAATGAAAACCAATGATTGATTGATTGATAAAGAAATGGGGTTAAAGGTTTGACCTTTGTACGTAAAGGGTGTTGCTGAAGCTGTAGCAAGTAGTTTTGCAGACCCCTTTTCGCTATTGACCCCATTCTTGTTTGTCTTGTTCAGCTCCAAGAATTGAGAAGGAGAACAGATTCGATCTTCCACTTACTCACACCCTTCCTTTGACTTCCACTATATTGGGACCAATTTGATGAATTTGTGCCTAACATTGGCAAATGTCACCTTCAGTGGGGGCACCAAATTAGTAGGTGTTTGGAGATACAAGAATTGAGAAGGAGAACAGATTCGATCTTCCACTTACTCACACCCTTCCTTTGACTTCCACTATATTGGGACCAATTTGATGAATTTGTGCCTAACATTGGCAAATGTCACCTTCAGTGGGGGCACCAAATTAGTAGGTGTTTGGAGATACATTCCTAATACTTGCAATATTTATTGGAAACAAAACACAAAAAATATTCCCAAGTCGAAATTTGAAATAAAAACAAATTTCAGAAAGAAAAAAAGAAACAAATCATTTGGTTTGGTTGATTAGGCATTGAAAAAGAAAAATTGATCATTCCTAATTTGATTTGGTAATAACAGAAAAAGTCAAATCAAGTCCAAACCATATATATACACTTGCAAAATATTCTCGAGTCGAAATTTGAAATAATATATCTAAGAATATTATAAATAATGTATAATATATTAACAAAATATATTAACCAATGTATGCATATACCAAATGTTGATATTTCAATGAAAGTATTTTATGTTCATCTGAATTTTATCATCTTTTTGAAGATTCTTATTCACTTAGAATTTCTAAGTTTTAGCCCATCACACACATAAGTTGAAAATATCAATTTAATTATTTTTAATAAAAAATTAAATCAAACCAAATCAAATTGAACTAAATCAACCTATTGGAAAGAATAAAAAAGGATTGAGAGAAATATTGTGTATTCCTTGAATTGTAAATGCACTGTGCAAAGTGCAAACTTTTAAATAGAAAACAAAAATATAGCTAAATGTATTTAACTATGGAGACCATTTTTATTTGTCTACTTTGTAAGGAATCTATTTACAACAAGAATATTCCAAGTCTTAGAATCTAAGAATGTTGGAGGTAACAATCTTGCCTGGGCCTTGAAAACACTGTGGGCTTGGAGGCAAACAAGTCGTGAGCTTTGAGCTTAATGCCATCATCCAAAGCCCAATCCTTGGATTTCTTCTCAACAGAAACAGAGAATAGGAAAATTTCTCCAATAAATATAAATAAAAATAGAGAAAAATATCAAAAATACTTTCGAATTGGTACAAATTATTAATTTCATTTTTAAATGAATAATAAATTGAAATATACTCTTCCACTTAATAAACTAAATTTAAATATACTATTTTGACATAAATTACATTAAATTTGAAAATACCTCCCCCAACTTAACGAAGTAACAAAAGAATAGAGCTAGAGAGGTGGTGAAAATGCCATGTGAACTGAATGAAAATATGAGCCCTACCAAACAAGAGAAGACAGCCCCAAATCCCAAAGAAGAAGGAGAGAAAGGGAGTATCTAAATTCCTACCACTCAATAAAGATGACTTCTCGATTGGGAATAGGAAGCCTCCTCCACCCACTCTTCACCACCAACAAAATCTTTTTTTTTTTGACATATTTTATAATTTTTAAAAATATAAATATTAAAAATATTTCTCCTCCTCGTCTACCACCACCACCAACTTCAAGATTGGGATAAAAAGGCAGTGTCTTTTTCCTCTGCCCATATATCAGTTGCTATGAGTAACCTCCTTTGAGCTCTCAGGTTTATCTTTTCAAAAATAGAAAAGATTCAATCTTTTAGCAAGGTGGTAAGTCTTTTCTTAATCTCTTCTCATGTAATTGTCATTCATCTTGAAACACAAGATTGTATCTTTATGTCCTTCAGAGATCTGTCATCATTATATTCGGATCTGAACTAGTGAATGCTGTCCGAATTAGCACATTTTAATGGATTGCTTTCTGTTATATGCTTCCCAAATTTTACATCCAATTGTGTGTGTAAAATATTTCCTCCTCCCTCAAAGAGATAAAAGCAAGTGGCCCTTAAAAGATAGATTTAATGTTGGTTATAATCCCAGGATAGGCTAAATTACATGAAGAGAGGAGAACAATTCTGAGTGGTTGGTTCAGGAAGTTGAACATTTCGAAGTTGTGATGTGATTTAGGATGGATGAAGCAGTTCAGAATCTTTATTAAGAAAGAGTATTGTTGAGATTAATACATCTGTTTGTCAAAGATTATATGCTCTTTAAGTTCTCCTTTTACTTTAGCGATTGCCATGTAGACTATTCTTGTATAAAGATTGACACAGAAAATTTTGCATTCCTACATGATTTACAAGTTGGTTATTATTGACATGTTCTGACTTTCTGTTTATTCTTGTAACTACTGGGAATGGTGCTTTTGGTAGTTTCTCGGTATGATTTTGATTCTTTTAAGTAGATGGATTCAATTTTGCGTTGAAAAATGATCTGTCTCAGTGTCTGAATTTTGATGATATGTCTGTAAATTGTTCAGATTATTTGGAAAGATGAGAGGAGGATTGTGGCAACTTGGTCAATCGATCACCAGACGTCTGGCTCAGGCTGACAAGAAGACTATTGGCCGCAGATGCTTTGCTTCAGATGCTGATCTCAAGAAGACTGTTCTATATGACTTCCATGTTGTCAATGGGGGAAAGATGGTGCCTTTTGCTGGTTGGAGTATGCCTATCCAGTATAAGGACTCAATTATGGACTCTACAGTAAATTGTAGGGAGAATGGTAGCCTTTTTGATGTTTCTCATATGTGTGGCCTAAGCCTCAAGGGAAAAGATGCTATCCCTTTCCTGGAAAAGCTTGTTGTTGCTGATGTTGCTGGGCTTGCTCCTGGGACTGGTTCTCTCACAGTCTTCACAAATGAGAAGGGAGGTGCAATTGATGATTCAGTGATCACCAAGGTGACAAATGATCACATCTACCTTGTTGTAAATGCCGGTTGCAGGGACAAGGATCTTGCACACATTGAGGAGCACATGAAATCATTCAAGTCAAAAGGTGGTGATGTTTCATGGCATATCCATGACGAGAGATCGCTTTTAGCCCTTCAGGTTAGGTCACTCTTTCCAACAATTGGTACATGCTATATGCTTTATACAAATATTTTCTTATCATGTAATGTAAGTTATGCGAATCACATGAACTAAGAACTGATCAAGAGATTGAAAAAGGGCATTCTTGTAGACAAGGGCATGAGAAAGTGATATTCAGCATCACAGTGGATACAGATATCAAAAAACTGAGAGTTACCTCATAGAATTATCAGACTATCTGTAGTGGTTTTTTCTAGCTTAAGGTAATTTGCCGTGATCATATCTGGTGATAATATACAGATCCAAAATGAATGTACTTTCCAAATGACCTTTTTCTCATTCTATCACTAAATTATTTTTCTCTTGACATGGCAAGCTGTTTCCTTTTCTTTGTGCAAATATTGCCGAATTCATGCATATTAATCCCTCGCCCTTCTATTTTTTTGTCTTTATCAAAAACTTTATTTTCATTAATTTTGTGGGGCCCCCCAACTGCTTCAACCTACTAAATGAACATGCAGCATGCAAGATATTACCAAATCATCTTCATCTTCCCTCCATTTAATGAATCTTATTTTCTTCCAATGCATCTCTAGAACTTTCTTCTTTGTCTTTGACAAGTTCATTAGATAATCTTTCATTTTCTGCAATTTCAGGAAATAATTTTTTTCATTTCACTTCTTTAAGTTGTTTAATTGTTTCGCTGGTTACAGATTTTTTTTTTCTTGAATTTTTTTTTGCAGGGACCTCTTGCTGCTCCAGTTCTTCAACATCTGACAAAAGATGATTTGAGCAAGTTGTACTTTGGGGAATTCAGGATTTTGGATATCAATGGGGCACATTGCTTCCTCACAAGGACAGGGTATGTTTATACTCTTGCTTTTCTCTTCAAATTTGAGTGCTGAATCTGTGCCTGAGAAAAAGCAATCATCTTTTGGTATGAAGGATAACGTTTTCCACAAACAATGATTTCCTAGAAAATGTGTACTTGGAAAACAAGTGGGTTTCTTATTTATTTTCTAGTTTTTGGTAAGTAAGAAGAAAATATAATCCCAAGAGCATTATGTGTCATTTAGCAAAACACTATGGAGGCGGGATGGGATGGAGAGTGGAAATTTGGAGGTTGCAGGGGTGGGATGGTCAAGTGGTGGATTAAGTGGGTGGGGATGTCACCTTATGCAACTAGTTTTCCGTAGGTCCATTAGGGAAGTCATTTCCCTCATTCTTAAGGAACTTATTTTCCTAAAGAAAATGTTTTCCTAACATTGTGACCAACTAAACATAAGAAAATTGAAAACCTTTTATAGAAAATACTTTCCTCCATACCAAGCACACCCTTAGTTTGATAAAAAAGTATTTCAAAATTTAAAAAGTTAAAGATCAGAATCACTTCAGAATAAATGAAAAAAGTGCCAAGCATTTTCACGAGTAGTTCCTACTTTGATTATTAAATAATGGGTTAACCTGGCTTCTATTGCACACTAATGTGTAAAACAGCTACATCCATATCCATAAGACGACTTCTCCTATGTTTCTTGTCATTCAGTTTGCTATTTTCTTATGCAATCATTTCCTACTTACGATGTATGCTTGGCAACTTGATGCTTGCACAAGTAATCTTGACTTTAGACAGCCTCTGAAATATCAGGTATACTGGTGAAGATGGATTTGAAATTTCAGTGCCTTCAGAAAGTGCTGTTGACCTTGCAAAAGCTATTCTTGAGAAATCAGAAGGGAAGATTCGGTTAACAGGTTTAGGAGCTCGTGACAGTCTTCGTCTTGAGGCTGGTTTGTGCTTATATGGTAATGACATGGAGCAGCACATAACACCTGTAGAGGCAGGGCTGACATGGGCCATAGGGAAGAGAAGAAGGGCAGAAGGAGGTTTCCTTGGTGCTGAGGTAATACTAAAGCAAATTGAAGAAGGTCCAAAAATCAGGCGAGTTGGCTTTTTCTCTTCAGGCCCACCTCCTAGAAGTCACAGTGAAATTCAAGACTCAAATGGGCAAAATATTGGGGAAATCACCAGTGGCGGTTTTAGCCCTTGTCTTAAGAAGAACATAGCAATGGGATATGTAAAAACAGGTAACCACAAGGTCGGGACCAATGTCAAGATTGTGATTCGAGGGAAGTCTTATGATGGGGCGGTTACCAAGATGCCTTTTGTACCCACCAAGTACTACAAGCCATAATAACTCTGTTGCCTCTTAAAAACTTCTTGATTCCTCTAATTTCTACCTTGTTATTAATGTTTTTTATGAAAGTGAAACTGGAAACTTCAATCTACATGTTGCTGTCTTTTACTTATGATTTCCTTTCAATGCAACATGTTCCACTTCCTTTCTTTCTTGCATGGTATGTGTTTTTCCCTATAGCCTTCCTCTGGCATTGTCCTTTAAGGTTATCATATCAAAGGTATGTAAGAGAATATTTCCAATGGCAAATGTGAATGTGATGAGCAAAAGGTTCTCCAGTAATTATAACCAAATTAAAGGGTGTCAAACAGGAGGATTAGTTAAAATTGAGCAAGCTAAAATGGGTTGGGTCATGAAATGCGCAATTTGACCCAATTTCTTGAATAGTCCTCTTGATCCTAATATGAGATCCAAGAATCAAACTCGATACAAGGGACATGAGACTACTTGACCTATGATCCAAGGCTTTGTCTTGATTCAGACTTAAAAAGATCCAATCCTGATTTGACACCATCAACAAATGCCAAAAGTCAACACAAAAAACAACCTTTAGATATTAATTTTTATATTTTTTTAAATTTATATTTCACAAAAACAAAGACTCCTAACAATTTTTTTTTATTTTTACAATAGGATAAAAACTTATTGAAATATGAAACCAACCTTTAGAGGTCGGTATTTTGGAATTTATTTTAAAAATAAAAATGACTTCGTGGAGCTCAATTTTAACAATTTTTATTTATTAAAAAAGTTGACCTTTAAGGATGGTTTGCATTTTTTTGGAGTTTTGCCTCTATAAAAACAACTTACGACCCTAACACAAAATTTAGGCCTCAAATTTGACCTCAAATCCAAGACCCAATGCCCAATCCAGGACTTGAGACCTGCGACTTGACCTTTACCCAAGACTTAAGTCGAAACACAATTCTAACCCAAGATCGATGAACCAAGCCTAATTCGAGACCTGAAACCTTAGGCTTTAACCTCGAAACCTTACCTCACTTCGACGTCGACTAGAGACCTAAATCTCAATCTTGACAAGGGACTCTGATCTTGCACCTTGACCTATCTCTTGAAATTTGAGACCCAATCGTAACCCAAAAAATCATCCTAACCCGAGATTAAATATTTAAGATTCGAGACTCGACTCATAGGAAAATTTAAAATAAATTTTAACTATGGGCTAGAATTAGGTAAGTATTGGACTAATGATCACTTTAAAATGAGTTTAAGTTGAATTTAACTAAAATCAATCAAAATATGAAGTTATCTTATATCTGAACCATAAAATTTTGGACGGATTAATTGGAATATCAAATTTTTGGACCATATTTGACATTCTTACACCAAATCATCTAAAGATGTGGTCATGGGCCCGTAGCGAAATGAAGAAAACCCGGCCCGTTTCAAAGATACTGATTTGCCCTCGCGTTTTGAAAACGCAGAAACTCGCCGCGCAGTCGGGTACTGACCATAATCTTCGTCTGCAATAATGGGAGAGGCTTTGAAAGACAACATCATGGACTCAGTAAGATCGATAGTTTTCAAAAAAACCGAAAATCTACAAGGCTCTTGCACAAAAATCGAGGGCTACGACTTCAATAAAGGCGTTAACTATGCTGAGCTTTTCAAGTCCATGGTTTCCACGGGTTTCCAAGCTTCCAATCTTGGTGACGCCATTGGAATTGTTAATCAAATGGTCAGATTTCACTTCTTTCCCTAACTTACGCTGAAAAAGTTTGTTGTTTTATGCAAATTCTCATATTTCAGTATCTGGGTTTCAAGATGCTCTTTTTCAGTTAATTTAGATCCGATGCTACTGAATTTTTCACCCCAGTCACATTTTTTTTGAGCTTGGTAACAAAGTTAATCGCTTTACACAAACTATATCTGGGTTTCGATTACGCTCCCCTTCCCATGTTATAAGTCAAGTTACTATATCATTAGTCTTAGTGGAAAAAAAGTGTTGGTAGAAAAAAATATCTAATTGGGCTTTAAAATTATAATACGTTAATTAGCTTGGATTCTAAAAGATCATGAAAGTTGTATAGAGATGGAATGATATCAGTCATATTTTGCAAGTCATAAAATATAGAAAGTATCATGTAAATTGGAATGATGAGAGTAAAAAAAAGTTAAGAGTAGGTAAAATGTTTTTGTAGGCAAAATATTTTAAAGAATTATTCCTAAAATAAGAAGAATGTTAATTAAGTTGGAATTGGGTGGGACATATATTATGATTCATGTTACTTGTTATGTATATTGGAAGTAGGCAAGACTTATGTCAATACAATGGTGTGTTTGGTATGGAGGAAAATATTTTCAGAAAATGTTTTCCAATTTTCCTATATTTGGTTTCCAAAAATTTTCTTTTATGTATATTCAACATATGGATATCTGAATTTACTTTGGAATATCTGTCCACCCTCATACGTCCAACCTCACCATTCTTTTTGTAATTGATGATGTGCTTTTTAGAAGAAGTTTTGATTATTTTTTTAACAGGTTACCTTTTTTAATACAGTGGAAGTTTTTGAACTAGTTTTGAAGTTCTTGAATTGATTCTAGAAGTTTGAAATTTGTGTTTTTGTTTGGGGGTGTGATGGGTTTGAAGCTAGATTGGAGGCTTTCACATGAGCTGCCCTCAGAGGATTGCAGTGAAGAAGAAAGAGATGTTGCATACAGAGAGTCAGTGACCTGCAAAATCTTTTTGGGTTTCACTTCAAACCTTGTTTCTTCTGGTGTTAGAGATACCATCCGCTACCTTGTTCAGCACCGTATGGTGAGTAGCATTTAAGGAACAATTGCAGTCATTGCTGTTCTATTAACTTTTATGTCTGTACTGTTTTCAGTGTTTTGTACCATCAAGTTTGAACCTTGTGGGCTATTTTCATATGGGATCATCTTAATATATATATTTTTTATTTTATTTTATTTATTTATTTATTTATTTCTTAGAAAAGAGATCATCTTAATATATATCCTCAAATTTTTTTATGTCCACTCCCTTCTATACTCTAAAAGCTATATTTACCGCACTGATAGTATGGCATCCTTTCAATCAGCCTCAATACTTATGTCATGCACCGAACCACTGGATCATTCTTAGCATTGGATCATAAAATTCTTTTTTCCATAGGGAAGAATTTTCTTTTATTTATTGTGTCTCTTAGCAAATTGTCTTCCCACCCCACAGGTCGATGTTGTGGTTACTACAGCTGGTGGTATTGAAGAGGATCTCATAAAATGCCTTGCACCAACCTACAAGGGGGACTTTTCTTTACTTGGCGCTGTTCTACGATCGAAAGGATTGAACCGTATTGGTAACTTATTGGTTCCTAATGACAACTACTGCAAATTTGAGAATTGGATCATCCCAATTTTTGACCAAATGTATGAGGAGCAGATTAATGAGGTACCTACTCTTGTCTTGTTCGGTGTTAGATCCTCCCATTACTTGTTTAGTATTGGCTGAATCTTTAATATTTAATCAATATTTTGAAATTACTTTCAAATACGAATGGATTTTTGACTTGGGTCATTGCGTTTGTGATATTCTTTTGGATATAATAAACTCATCGTAGCTTTGGCTCATGATGGTTTGATCTTTTTTGCTTCTTTTTGTACTACAGAAGGTTCTATGGACACCATCTAAAGTCATTGCTCGCCTGGGTAAAGAAATTAATGATGAAACCTCATACTTGTATTGGGCTTACAAGGTACACTTCTAATCACCCTTTCATTACACATTTGATGAAATTGCCTTAGTGACGTTAGAACGGTTGGTCTGGTCCCACATATATAAGAATTACTACTGCCCTTTCTTATTTTGTAAGTTACATTACTAGTCACTTCCTTTCATTACATATTTGATGAAATTATATTAGTGAAGTTAGAATGCCAAATGATCTGGTCTCACTTATATAATAATTACTACTTCCTCTTTCAATCTTTTTTGTGGTTTAGTTTGATTCGGCACAAAGTTTATGAATGCAAAGAAGATTTTGAATCTTGTGTCTTAAACTAAAGGTTGTATATCATACCAAAACGAGAAGGCACATAAATTGAAATGGAGGAGTAATTATGGGAAATTATTTTGATAAATGAGAAAGAATAAGAAATAGTAAGAGATATTACCGGGGAGAAAATGGATTTGCATGCATCGTGGTAGCAAATTCATCGTTATTGAGATCAGCAAGTGAAAACAAGAGGAAAGGATAAAAGGAGAAGAAATCTATCAGGGATTCAGGGTTGTCTAAATAACCAAGAATTACAATATATAATCCATCCAAAGAATCGTAGGAACAGAGAGTCGAAGTGTTAATGAGGTAGAAGTACACAGTGATTGATGAGAATGATAATTGGATCATGTATTAGAAACACATAGATATAGAAAAAGTGGACTGGCAGATGGAGTTTTCTAGAGAAGAAGAGCTTTTCCTCCTTTAGCTCTTGACAGTCCTTTTCTCCTTTTTTCTGCCCGGGGGGGGGGGGGGGGTGACCCCATCCTGTTTGTGACCGAGGTGTAGCTGTTGTTTGCCTCTTTTGTTTTTTTGTTTAGATGTCAAAAAACCACTTCCTGTGTATTCAAGAAAGAAAAGAAATGGAACATTGTATAGGAGGAAAAAGAAAGTTTAAAAGAAGATATAACTTTCTTTCAGAATTCTGGCAGATCTTTGCAATACTTGATTTGGAGGATATCTTTTGTGCAGAAAAAATCTGTAACATATTTTACTCTTATCACATCCTTTCCGCTTGCCAAAGCCCAAATGCACAAAAAATCAGGAAAGTAGCTTCTCTCATTTTTCTCAGGTTTTCCTTGCATTAAATAGTACCTTTGTCATTCAAGGTGCTTAACTTTGTTATAGCTTTCGTCTTTCAGGTGGGAATATTGGGTTGGGGATATCTTCCGAAATACTCAGCTCTTATTATCTGTAAAATATAGACTTTTACCCAGGAAACTTTTACATTTGTGCAATAGGGAAGAACAGAATAGAGAGGTCTATTTCCAAAAGGGGGTATGAATTGAAACAATACCTTATTTTGGGTAGGAAAAAATTAATCAGCCTAGTTATCTCTCTTTTTTCTTTTAAATTTCGGTTATTGGAATTGGCTGACGTCATTGTAAATAGTTCCAAAATCTTACTGAGGTGTGTTTTGACAAACTGAAAATTCTTTTACCTTTCAAAAATATAAAGTTTCTAGAAATATCTGTTTTATGCATCTCCAAGTGACGTTTTTTCACAAGGAGAATACTGCCTGCTGAAATATTGTGACTTAATTTCCAATAGAACAAATCTCGTTTCCGTGAAAAGTTTGCATGTAAAGCTTTTTTGCCTTCATTATGGAAGTTGCTCTAGTTACACGTTTGGGTGTAATACTAGTATACTAGGTAATAGATTGAACTTAAGTTTGCTCTCACTATTACTGATTCCACACTACTGATTTAAAGTCCAGTTATCAACATTTATGATCATTTTTGGATGATCAGAATTCAGAAGTTCATCATGGAAATCTTTTGAATTTTTACTTGGGCAGTTTCTCGGGAAGTCATATTCATTCTATTGAGAAGAAGGGATGGCATCATGCCTATTTCATTCCAGAAAATAAAATGAAAACATGCATTTATTTGAGATTATAGATTAATTTTACTCTCGTATTTATCATTCTCAGAACGGGATTCCTGTGTTCTGTCCTGGCTTGACAGATGGATCCCTAGGTGACATGCTGTACTTCCATTCTTTCAAAAAGGAAGATCCAGATAATCCAGATCTTAATCCTGGTCTAGTCGTGGACATTGTTGGAGGTATCAGTATCTTATCAAGTGATTTTTTTCTTTTATCAAGAATTTGTTTGATATAAGAATTTAACATTTTTACCCTTCTTAAAAAAAGAATTAACATAAGAAAGTTCTATAACCAGATATTAGGGCCATCAATAGGGAAGCTGTCCATGCTGGTTTGAGGAAGACAGGAATGATTATCCTGGGTGGAGGACTGCCTAAGCATCATGTTTGCAATGCCAATATGATGCGCAATGGTGCAGATTTTGCCGTCTACATTAACACCGCACAAGAGTTTGATGGCAGTGACTCTGGTGCCCGTCCTGATGAGGCTGTATCATGGGGAAAGATACGTGGTGGTGCCAAGACCGTGAAGGTTAATAACTTACATCTAATACATTTTGTGCAAGCATCTCCTTTGGGTGTTGTCTTTGGAAACATCACAAAATTTAGCTTGAGGGAAGTGCAAAAGTGTCAAGAAGTTAAGGAGAGAATATGCACTTTGCTCAACCTTACGAGTAGTTTATATTTTGAACTTTTTTATGTTTTCCTGTCTGGGATTAAAATTAGTTCAACAGACATCGTTTCCAGAACATGGTTATTTTACTGGCCCATTCACCACTGCTATCAGACTATAGGCTTCAAAAGATGTGAGATTCTAATTTCTTGTCCTGTTTTCGATTTGTTCAATGCAGGTGCATTGTGATGCAACAATTGCATTTCCCATATTAGTAGCCGAGACATTTGCAGCTAAGAGTAAGGAATTCTCGCAGATAAGGTCTCAAGTTTGAACATTGAGGAAGCTGTCCTCCCAACCACATAGAAATTGCTAACTATTGAAGCCAACTTACTAGTGTGCAGCACCAGTTGTTTTGCAAACTGACTAGAGAGGATGACATATTCATGTGCACCGAGTTAGACAACATCCTCTACGGTTCAAATAAATTATTTATTTCTCTTTCTCTTCTAAAGTGA
Organism: Solanum ossicruentum; assembly: GCA_025774065.1. Lineage (NCBI taxonomy): Eukaryota > Viridiplantae > Streptophyta > Magnoliopsida > Solanales > Solanaceae > Solanum > Solanum ossicruentum. Next base: position 18,772,444 of record JAOTQR010000045.1, on the reverse strand, counting down.
AGAGTTCAGATGTGCATAGGTTTTGAATCATAGAGATTATATGAATTTTAGAGGTTGATGATAACTGACAAGTCCTCTTGCCATGTGCATGATCGATCCTTGTACTATGGGTTTTAAAGATATTGATGAATGACATAGAATTCTTTCTAGTATCTATTATTTCTTCCGTAACTTTTTCGTGAGCTAAGTTTTAATGACAACTCTGTTGAGTAAATACTTATTTACATCATATGTTTAAATCAAATCAATAGAGGGTCACTTGGTTACTAAGTTAGGGCAAAACTCTTACATGAATAAATTGATTATTGTGTTTGGTTGATAATTTGTCATTGATGTATTAATTTTATGTGATGTTTGGTTGGTAGGTTTTTAAATATTATATAAAAGTTATTCGTGTACTTATTTTACATGGAGTTTGATTGCACTTTTTGTTAGTCCTACGTAATTGATATTTACATAAGTTATGAGGAAATATTGTATAATTTATAGGCGATAGAAGGTGTAATAAGTTATATAAGTATTACTAAAATAGTGAATTACACATTCTATCCCTATGAATTTACTTCAAAAAAATTTTAACTCAATATTTTTAAAAATCATTTAGTGAGACCTATATACGAGAATAGACACAAGCTTACTGATATCATTGAAGATGCATACCATCATATCAGGAACCTTATGGACACCATCTAAAGTCATTGCTCGCCTGGGTAAAGAAATTAATGACGAATCTTCATATTTGTATTGGGCTTACATTACTAATCACTTCCTTTTCGTTACGTATTTGAGTATTGTGATTGAGAAGTGAACACTGCAGAATTGCAAAGTTGAATTAATGCTTATCATTCACAGAACGGGATTCCTGTGTTCTGTCCTAGCTTGACGGATGGATCAATAGGTGATATGTTATACTTCCATTCTTACCAACAGGAAGATCCAAATGTTCCACATCTTAATCCAGGTCTAATCATAGATACTGTTGGAGGTATAATTATGTTATAATCAAGTGATTAATTGTTTCTCTCGATGGTCAAGAATATGTTGAACAAAGTTGTATAACGTCCCAGATGTGAGGGCCATGGATAATGAAGCTGTCCATGCTGGTTTGAGGAAGACGGGAATTATTATACTGGGTGGGGGGCTGCCTAAGCACCATATTTGCAATGCCAATATGATGCGCAATGGTGCAGATTTTGCCGTCTTAATTAACACTGCACAAGAGTTTGATGGCAGTGACTCTGGTGCCCGTCCTGATGAAGCTGTATCATGGGGAAAGATACGTATTGGTGCCAAATCCGCCAAGGTTAACAACTTGCCTCTAATACATTCAACCATCTCATTTGGATTTCGATTTCTTATTACTGTTATCGATTTGTATAATGCAGGTACATTGTGATGCGACAATTGCATTTCCCATATTAGTAGCTGAGACATTTGCGGCTAAGAAACAGAAACTCTCCCAGATAAGAAGCCAAGTTTGAACATGGAGGAACCTGTCCTTCCAATCACCTATGAATTCCTTACTTTTGAAGCCAACTTGCTAGTGTGTGGAACCGTTTGTCTGTATTGTTCAAATAAATTACTCCCCCCTCCCCCACCCCCAACACTCCAATGTTATTTGTGGAGGGAGATGTTCATGTATATTTTGAATAAATGTTGTATCAGATTAATTATGAGTGGTAGAGGTTGGTAGTAATGGATGAGTCCTCTTACCATACAGATAAGAAGAGGACATATTCCTTCTTAATGTGTATTTATTTCTTTGTAGCTTCTTGAGCTAAGTTTAATATCATTGTGTTGGGTAAAAACTTACTCACATTCGTGTTTATCAAATCAAATAGATGTAGGATATATATATTTATACGTAGGCTTACAGAGTAACACCTATATGTCATGCATTTATATATTGTGGTGTAAACAATCAATACGGTTGTTAAATATTATTTGTTAGAGTTATGTAAGGAATGCAAATAGTAGTTATGAAGAAATTTGTGTATTATTTTTATGTAATATAGTTACGCAAAGTTTAGTTATTTAAATACTGTTAGTTATAGACTTATTGATGGAAAAAAGTTGAAAATACTCTTAAATTATGTGAAATGGATAAAAATTCCCTCGATTGATAGTTTGATCAAAGGAGATTTTAATCAAATTGGTGATTTTTCTTTATAAGGTGCTCGATGGATTTGGCGCTACATAAAAATAGTCATTATTAATTAATTAATATTAACTTAGTTGCTTATAAATATATTTTCTAAAGACAATTATCTGTAATGACATTTTAGCATTCTCTACAAATGATGCTTAAACTTATAATATCGATAAATTAAAAATTTTAATACTCTTTACTAATGTGTATCCTTATTGCCACTAAAGGCTATTTCATCGAGTTTGTTGTGGGGATGGGGTTTTGCCAAAGTGGCCCCTCAAGTGTCTATAATTTCAGGCTGACATTCATATCGAAATGTTGGACCGAAACAATCACTCTTTCTCAAATTGGTCTCTATTTCTAATTTTACTGTCAAGAACTCGAAATGCAAATCAGTGTATCGACAAAGAAAGGTCAACAGCCAATAAGAAGCAAATGAAATACTATTTGCTGGAAAATAAAAGGAATTTCAGATGAAGAAAACTCAGAACCATTCATGAAATTCGTGGTCCCTGCAACTTATATCTTCACAACCTTTATTTATATGTCTGCAAATATGTGGCTATTTTCTTGATCTTTCTTATTGTCTTCTCATCTTCCTCGTTAAAATTTTCCTCCTTTGTCGGATGAAATCGCTGATAAGGTTAGTTTAAGCTTTCACAACTCTCAAAGGTTTATATATTCTTTTTGAAAATTATCAAGTTATTTGTTGGTGTGGTCTTTTTAGTTTATATTAATCAGCAAATTATTAAATTTGCTATAAGTTTTCAGATAACCCGCACCGTCGTTCTCGGATCAACAATTTTTCAGCACAAATTATTTTTCAGTATTAGAATGAAATGCATCCGAACAGAGCTGAATGGTCATAGAGGATTTGTAAATAGCCGATGCAAACTTAGTTTAAGCTGAAGGTGTAGTTGTTGTACTAGTTCGTGCTGGAACCATTCTGTTGTTGTGTGTAGAGTTGTAGTTGATGCTTGCTAGTACACAAAACCCTCGTTGTTAGTGGGTGAAATAGATATGATCATGATGTAAATGAACTTGTTCAGAGTGTTAATTCACGTCGATTGCGCCTTTTTACTTTCTAATCAACAGAGGTAGGGTTTTATTTGATGTTGTATCCTCGAGTAGAAACAGATAAATCGTACTAATGGAAGGGGTAACGATTGTTTTCTTTTTGGTTTCTTAGTTCACTTACTCAACTAAACATAGAGATAGAGTGGTCTTAAAGAGCTTAGAAATCAGATAGTCATCTTTTGCAACAGTAAATTGATTAAAGAAAAAGTTTTTGGATTTCTGCAAACTTATGAAATGCTGCTGAACGTTCATTTTTTTAACTTTGTTGTTGCTTCAAGGTGAGCATATCATGGTTCAACAATGTTAGGGCTTCAAAATCCGCAAGCCATTAGCAGCTGTCAATCATTTCTGGACACTAGTGTGCTGCATGAAGCCATAGCCTGCAAGAGAAAAAATGCCAATCCTTTGATTAGTAAACTTAGTTCTGCTACCCTTGTGAGTTCTCCCACTAAAGGAGTCAGCACATGTTCTTTTTCTTGGAATTGGCCAAATCAACTGAAAACTTATAAACTCTCGCAGCACTCTGCTTCATATAGATTGCTGGTAACGGTTTATTAGAACACTATATCTCTCTTGACATTTTACATATCCTTATGGTAGCTCTTGTTTTTTAATTGCTTCAGTGCTGGTCACAAGATACTACATCACCTGAAAATGAGTATCGCTCCTCCCGAAACATAGCTATCAGCCTGTTCAGGCGATACAAGAATTTTCTTGAGCGTGGAGGAGGTGACAACTTAAAAGTATTCAGTTATTTCTTCATTCCTCTGTAACTTCTGTTTGTTGCTCTCTTTGTGCATTCTTATGATTGTCATCTTTCAGGAGTTCATCACTGCTGGTGTGAATGCGTATGCTTTGGGATGTACTGATGAAGGATTGAGGAAAGAACTGTTTTCTTTGAAGGAATCGGGTGTTGAAATTGAAGCCATGGAAACATATGGAGGAAGTACCAGCCTGAAGTCAAAGATTTTATCTGAGGAGGTGAGTCACTTTTGCATTGCACAATCAAGGGTACATCTGGATAGAAAGCAATTGCATATGATTGGAAGCTTTGTGGCACGTTGTAAATTTTACTATCTCTGTATCTTGGATTATGCAGTATGTACATGAACCATTATATAATACTGACGAAGTTGAATGGAGATTTGTTGCCATATGTTTGCCGTTAAGTTGCCGAATCATTGAATTCCTTCCCACTAACTGCGAAACTCATTTCTGTTGGTACCTAGTGGAGTATCTCAAAGGTTCTTACTAGACTGCCTCTTTTCTTAAAGTAACAGTGTAACACTAGCATCCACTGGAGTGAAATGTTCTGCTGCTGTTTGGTTTTAGATAGACTAGTTTCTCAGGAGTTTTGAGTATTTTGATTAGAAGCAATACTTGTTTTATCGAGAAGTTCCTTTAGGAGCTGTATCGACTCTTATTATTAAAACATTGCCTGATTCTTTCAGGGGTTCCCCCTTATTTTTGGGATGGGAAAAGGTGTCTGGAAAAGAACGAGGGTGCTGATAAGTTGTCATATTTTTTCCATGTTACTGTATGATGATCTGTTGCCAGAATGGTTAGATAGGAGTTAAAAGTTTTTCTCCAGATATCTGAGTTTCCTCATTTTTTAATGGATATAAGATCTATAAATCAGTTGATTACATTTATCTGATGCAAGTGTTGCTATAATCATGAGAAACACCATGACAACTAAAGATCTGTGATTACAGCAATTTAATGACACCCAGTTATCATGCAGGTTGATGAGTGTATTATGTGGTTGAGCATTATATTCATCACCATCCTATGTACACCTCAACCAACAATAGTTCGATGGTCCTCCAAATCCCCAGTTTCTGATGAAATGATAGTCCAGTGGAAGGGCTTCTGTGCAATCATAGCAAATGCGTACTTTGTCAGAGGAATGGCATGGTAAGGTTGCCCGAGAACATACCATCCTAAATTAGATATTGTCATTCAGAGGAATATCTGTCATCAATATTTTTCTTTTGAGTAGTTTATTGAAAGTTCATTTTTAGTATTTCTTTTTGTTCAAGAATCAAGTGTTGTTAATTGTATATTTCTTTGCTCCTGAAGGCTCCCAGTGAAGACTCTGCAGCTAGAGCAGATGGCAGTTGCTGGTCATGCTGAAGAGCCATCAGTTGTTGCTAGCCGAATGAGATTAGTTTTTACCACTCTAGAGGTGAGTTCAGTAGACAACTTTACACTTCTAATAATCTTTTCAGAACTAAAGTTAACCAGGACACTATAAAGATCATACCTTGATCATCCCTTGTTTTATGATTTGATAATTACTAAGAAAAAAATATTGACACATCCAACCTTGGGGGGCAGAATCATTTGGTACTCATGCTGGTGGGAGGTAGCAAGTACCCCATGGAACTAGTCGAAGTGCATCGAAGCTGATTTGGACACCATGGTTGTAATAAAAAATAATATTAATAATGACAATTAGCATTAAAATAAAGGAAATAGTTGCTTCAACACCAGAGAAAGTCTAATTAGGATGTAAATGCTATCTGAACTGTTGGAATACTAATCTATAGATGGAGATTATTCTTTAATATACTCTTCCATAAGATGTTAAAAGTTATGTTAACAAATTAACGATAGATAATTTTTACTAAATACTTTAAAAGAGCTTTTGGTTTCAAAAGTTTGTGGTTTTCAATGGACCAAAAAAAACTTGGGAGGAGTTGGTTTTTGTTTGTAACATGTTCTTCCTTATTTACCAAGTATCTTTTTTTCCTTGATATTTTTAGGTTGTGAGTCCACAGTGGCCTAGAGCATGAAGCAGTAGATCAGAATTTGTGCTTCACAAATATGAAACATAGATCAACAAGATACATATACATTTCTTTCCTTTGTCCATGCTCTGTTTAACATTAATACTGCTACATAAATGTATGTTTGACATGCAAACTTTCACTAAATATTCAAAAAGGATAAATAGAGGAAGTCTAGTCTGTGCTGCTTTGAACACTGCTCACTGTGAACTATTTGCTTGAACATATATTGCTATACTTTCACAATGACTCAAAGCTTATATGTAAGATCAAGAACCATGCATCTGAATTTTTGATGTTGATCAAGCTAGGCTATTCAACTGGGCAAAACACCTTAAAATCACCTGTCATAAAAAATTAAAATCAATTACTTCTTACAACTTTGGTTCAAACCACATTTCCAAGTCAAATTTGATCAGTTATCAAATTAGAAGTTGATCTAGGATTTAACATGTGGTATGTTCTGCATATCTAGGCAGTCGCGGATGGCAGCTCGCTCCCAACCTTAGTAAGGCACGCAGAACCAAACATCTACAGAACTTCTTGTTCAATAGTTGCTTATCTTTATATTTATACAAAATTTTTATATTTTCTATATAAATATAAAAAAAAATTTCTGAGTACCCTGCTCGAGCACCTGACACGGATCACGTGGATCCATCCCTGTATCTAGGAAGAGGAAGAGGTTTTCAGTTTTCTAACGAAGAATGAAACTTCACAAATTGGCAAAAGTTCCTTTAAGTCTAAATGAATATTCAAAGAAAGAATACAAATATATGTAACTTTTGCTCATTGTGGCATTGTACAATATAATTGTAATTGTCACTCATGAGTCATGAATCTCTCTCTCTGTGACTTTATCAGAATTATTGTCTTTAGTTGTACGACCAGAACAGGAAACAAAAAAAACAAATACAATTTGCATGGCAAATGATTGGTTGACCATTTAGCTTTTGAGCAAAGTTGGCAGTGAGACTTCAGGGACGTTGCTTGTCATCAATCTTGCTAGCTTCATCAACAGGACTAGAATTTCCATTTACTGTACCTGTTCCTATCCCAAACCCAAATCCCATACCCATACCAAAGCCCATTCCAATGCCACCATTATTATTACTAATGCCACCATAACCACTGCTTTCTCCTTCACCATAACCAGAACCACCACCATTTTCACCACTAGTATTTCTACCTTCTCCTCCTCCTCCACCAGCAGCGCCGCTAACTCCACCACCCACTCCCGAACCACTACCATGGCCAGAACCACCACCAGCGCCATTGCTGCCACCACCTCCCCCTCCTCCTCCACCACCACCACCACCACCATTTGCACCAAAACCTACTCCCATCCCGAAACCACTTCCATGACCATAGCCACCATTGGTGCCACCGCCTCCACCACCACCACCTCCTCCTCCTCCTCCACCACCTCCACTCGCACCACCAAATCCAGCACCAAAGCCACTACCATGACCTGATCCTCCTGCAGAACCACCACCTCCGCCACCACCTCCTCCACCTCCCCCAGCAAATCCACCACCACCTCTACGTCCACCAAAGGTTCCAAAACCCGCACCTGCTCCAAAACCACTACCATGACCATACCCTCCATCTACACCACTTCCACCTCCTCCACCAGACCCTCCACCACCTCCACCACCTACTGTTCCAACTCCTGCTCCAGCTCCGAATCCTTCACCATGACCAGAACCACCAGCTCCATCCCCACCACCACCACCATGGCCTCCTCCACCTCCACCACCTGCCAAACCAACACCTGCCCCTGCACCATGACCCTCTCCATGTCCCGAACCTCCGTTACCACTTCCTCCACCACCACCCCCACCACCACCACCACCTCCTCCTATACGATTAAAAAAACTTCCGCATCCACGCCATCCACCATAGTTGCAATAATCATCTCCATCCTCCCCATGACCCTCCTCCATACACGCCATGACAATGCTTAGTACAAGAAGGGCCACACACAAAGAACGACTAGAAATAGCCATGACGAGATCTTCAAATAACAACTCAGTGTAAGAGTAGTGAGTCTAGTGACCACCTTTTGAGCTTCCACTTCTTGGTTTCATATTTGTGCAAATGGCTCCTCTATTTATAGCCATATTATCATGCAATCATTTGGCCATTCCTCAAATTATGGCAAGTTCAAAGATGCATGTCTCGAAATTTAAAAAATAAAAAAGGTCAACAATGAATTGACAGGCTACTAAACTATAGAGACGCACTTAAAATTCTCTATATTTTTAATTGGTAGAAAATATTACAAGTATCAGAAAGAAGTTAATTGCTTGAAGTTTATATGTTTATTTGGAAACGAAAATAGTAATTCGTGTTAAGTTTAAAAATATTTTTGATAATTTTTTAAAAAATTATTATATTCAGGTGAACTCTGATTTATTACCCTACATAGAAATAGAAATATCTTGACTGGTTTGGAATATGAGTTATCAGTACTAGAAATTCCCCTAACTAAAGGATCATGGTTCAGTCCAATTCCAATTATTTCTAACGACAAGAGAAATCCCAAAAGTTGATAACCAATTAGACATTAATGGAATTTTTAAACATAGTGAAGACAATAGGACTACATGTGATTAAACCTATGGCTTACACATGTTAATGTCGTACAATATGATAATCGACAATGAAATAGTGGAGTTGGTGCTTATATCTTCACTAAATTAAGGAAATTCTTAACTAAGACTTTCGATTCGTTTGATCATGATTTCCAGGTGTCATTCTATTTTATTTATAGCTCCACATGTCATTTTCTATTAATACCAAACAAAAATTATAGAGTTAGAAACATTGTATTTCTATTGGCATAGGAAAAGAGTAAGAACAAATAGGAGAATTTCTTTATCTTTTTATGTATGATAATATTCATTTTAGGACTGAAGTAACATCTATTAAAAAGAGAACTTCTCTTTATTAAATTTTTAAAAAATATTTAAAGCTTGAATTTGAGATCTTTCATCAAGGGCATTGAGAAATTTTTTATTTGTGCAGCCCATGTGAGTAAAAGATTTATAATTGATGAAATAATTATGGGCAAAACGAAATGAATAAGGAAAGAAGTAGGAAGAAATAGTTTGGTAGTATTATAGGTATAGTGGCATGCCATTGGATCCTTGAAGTGTAGTTGTGGCAAGGAACAAAAATGGCACCCATATTGTCACTCATGCTCCAAACATTATATAAAGTCAACAATCCTTTCGTTTACTTAATTTCCAGCTTTTGATCACAAAGGACCACTTTTATATAAAGTTTCTATTTCTAATTTAACTTTTTGGTCAATGAGTGGATACATTTGTGACTAATTTCATCCAACTAGACATTCTATTCCAATCACCATGCAATTTTATGCAACTTTTTTCCTTCAAGTTGAAAACTTTATTGTATATATTAAGTTGCATAATAAATGCAAAGCCCAAAATCATTAGTGTGAAAAAAGAAAAGAAAAAAAGTGCGGCAAACAACTAATAAGTACGTAGTGTTATTGTTATCGACAAAATATAATAAGTGGTTCTTGCAATAATTAATAATTTAGTATAAATGTTGAAGCATCTAATCATTCAAGTATCATTTGTATTATTACCACTTAAATACATTTTCAGTCAACAAACGATCTTCAAGGTGGCTGACTACCCGTCATTTAGATGGCAATTTTTAATATCCCAACTTGGGTGTTGTTTACTGTAAACTCGATACAGTTGAATTTGTTAATGTGGCCTAAAAATATATAAATGAGATGATCAAATAATAAAATTATTTATAAAATAGATATTTAAGCTATCCCAATTTTTTAAGTTTCATAGCTGAACTAATGAAAGTAATGAGCTTTTTGAACTATCATCCAATAGTTAGTAAAATACACCTAAATGAATTTTTAATGATGTGCGTACACTCTTTCTTTTGTTTAAAAATTTTGCCATGTGACATTTCACGTGATAAAATAATCCAATCATAGCAAATCTAGATACATTAATTTCAGATTAAAAAGTTAAGGTCAAAGTTTAAAAAGGGTAAAAAATAATCCCCATATACAATTTATTACCATCATGAGATCTACCATCTTCTTCCCGTGTCGTCTCTGCGGTGGCGTCGATAGAAATATACTAAAAGGGGAGAGTTTAAGATATTTATGAAGTCAATTAAAACTATACTTATTGTTAATTTTAAAAACTAAAAGTATGTTATAAATTTAATATGTCGGTAAATAGAGTCGATACATATGTATTAGGTGGACGAAATGCTTATGAAAAAATGTACCAAAATCATTTCTAGACACACATTTGGTCTAGACAACGTGTAGATGTGCTTCACTAATAATTGAATGATAGTTTAGGTAGAAAAACTCTCACTTTTAATCGTTCAAATATAAAATTTAATAAAGTGGAATTATTTATTTAGATGTGTTTTTGAGTAATAGAATTCGAAATCTAATAGATTGTGATCTAATTACTCCAAAACTAGTTCATTACGAATCGCTAATTTAAACTTTCTAAGAACGTGTATGATGACACCACATAAACTCATATGTTAAAGTTGATATTGCCTTTATTGCATCATGTCCATTCTATCTTCAATCTTTGTGTGTCATAATTGAGTGTGACAGACTATCAAGTCCGAACTTTAACCTTTACAAGTGACTTATTGTAATATGTGATTCGTAAATCTTTGTCCATATTTATTATTGTTTACCTCAAATCATATCA
>JAOTQR010000045.1:18748718-18761587 GCA_025774065.1 Solanum ossicruentum | reverse complement strand
ATTTCTATTATGTTTATTATATTTAATATTTAATATTATTAGAATAATAATATAATAATTAAAAATAAAATAGTGAAAAATGATTTTATCTAAAGAGGAACTTTTTAATGAAGAGGAAAAAAATTCAAACAACATTCATGTTTTGCATATATGTGTCACATCAATTTAAAAATTATACATAAATATTACTTATTATTAAATAAATATAATATTCATGTAAATAAAATTAAATGAATTAATTATAGATAATCTTTGAATTTATAAATTAAAAAGAACAAAAAAGGAAGAAAGATGATGATAATAAATAAAATAATACAACCTGAGTAAAAACTAATCAAAATATCAAATCAAAATAAAAAGAGAAATAGCAGCAGTTGTATGTTGTGGTTAAGTTTAGTCAAAATACTATACAAATAAAATTGTAGAAGTTCTTTTCCTATATAATGTAAAATTATAATTGATTTAGAAACGTCAAATATTAATAAATTGTATCCAAGTTATAGTTGAATAAAATTGTAGGAATTTCATCCTTCAAATAAATAATTATATAAAGTAATATTTAAATTGATTTAAGAGTGTAAAATATTAGGACTTCTTTTAAATAGAATTATAGATTTTCTTTTAATAAAAGATAAAATTAATTGTTTTAGATGTATCCCAAAAAGCTCAAGTGCTAGTAGATGACTTTTCCCTTTTTTTAACATCCTTAGAAAAATATGAAAGACTTTTTTAAATAGAATTATAGATCTTTTTTTTATAAAAAGGTATAATTAATTTATTTAGAAGTGTCCCACGAAAAGTAGGAATGCAAGTATTTTAGAATTTTTTTTTCCATTTTTGGGGACTTTTTTTGACATTTTTGGCCTATTAATTAATAGAAAAAAATTTCCTAATTTTTTTCTACTTTTGTTACTTTTTTTGCTTGTTTTTTGGCCCTTTTATTTTTGGACGTACTTTTTAATAAAACTTTTGCCTACTATTTTGGAAGTTTATTTTTATACATAAAATATTTTCTCTATTAATTATCTTATGTTTATTATAATCAATATTTAATATAATTAAAATAATATTAATTAAAAAATTAATGAAAATATGATTTTGTCTATCTTTGATTACCGATAGAAAATTCAGATTAACTTTATTAATACATCTATTTATGATGTAATAAACTTTGTCTATTGCAATTTTTCGTCTCACTATAACATGATCATTAAAAAGTGGAGCATTAACTGTTGTCCCTGTTAAAAAAATTAATCGTTAACGACTAAAATATATATGTAATGTCAAAATATAAAAAAAAATTACCTCTTTGCCAACAAATATTAAAGTCTTTTGACTGCCTATTGGTGCCCCTTTTACATTGTTTTGTTGATCCACTGTCAATAAATAAGACTGTTATTATCTAATAGGAATCGTACCTTTTTAAAGTATTAATTGGCACAACTCCATTGATGAAGTCATTATCAAAATCCATTGCAAGATTATCTAAAATAAATTGTTAACATTAACATTAATAATAATAATAATAATAATAATAATAATAATAATAACAACAACAATAATATATAGATTTATATTTAAAAAATAGTAGAAATATTACCTTAATTGAGATAATACTTTTCATGAATAGATGAAACTTGTCAATACATGGAGATGTTAGCTACAAAATAAGAAAAACTTTTAAATAACAGAAATTCATTAAGACTCAACTAACTGTCTGAGACTATAATATAATTTGAATAAAGCAAATTATACTGACATAACAATTAATATTATTATCTTAAAGTCAAAAAGTGAAAAAAGAAAGAGAAAATAATATGAAACAGAGAAAGTGAGTGGGTAATATAAGTAAACCTGAGAATTAAATTGAATTTCGGGAGAAAACGTAAAATAAGAAGATGCAAGCCGAATCGTTGATTGTTGAATGATTGATGAATCAAAAGTTGAAATTATATTATTTTTATATAAGTGGAAATGTCATAAATCAAAAAGAAAGGAAAATAATATTTTATTTTACTTAGCACAAAACCTTTCATCATAAATTAAATTCATGGTGAAATTAGAATAACTTTTATTGAAATATGATAAATTTTTCAATATATGTTTTCTTTTTTCTTTAAAATAAGAACATTTTCCCTTTTTCGTTAAAATAAGGATTTTTTTTCCAAAGCCATACGACTTTCATGTTGAAAGAAAAAACTTTTTCGTAATTTTTCATTAATTACTTTTCCCCTTTTTCCTTAAATATTTTTTTTTTGATAATTATTATTTGAAAGTTTTTCTGATGTATTTTAATTGAAAAAGGATTCCTTGTGTAGGGATTTCAAAAAAAATTCTATTTAATTTTTATTATATTTAATATTATTAAAATAATTTTAAAAATATGGTGAAAAGACGATTTTGTCTAAAAAGGAGTCTCTTAACGAAGGTCAAAACGTTCAAATAGCATTATTAAGGACCTTTACATTTTGAATATAGTATATATATATATATATAATCCTAAGTCAAGAGTGAATTATGAATATTAAAAAAAATTCTAATTCAAAAGTGAATCTTGAAACTAAATGAGTAAATAATAAAGTAGTAAATTAAGAAAATTAATGAAAAGATGATTTTGTCTAAAACAATATCTTTTGAGCAAATATTTCAAATTACATTTCTAACATTATTGTGTGTGTAAGATATAATGTTTTAATTTACTGCACAATTTTTTTTACAGTATATAGGTATGTACGATGATGGTACGAACTTAATGTAAAAATTTTCAAGTATAAGTGAAATAGAGTACAATTAAGACGGGATTTTATACAAACTCTTTTTTTTTTGGGGCGCTCATCCATCACCATTAATCTGTATGAATAAAGCTCAAAACTTGTGTAATTGGACCCAAAGTAATACAGTAGTACAGTACTATACTACAATATTGGGCTGAGTTGATTTTCAGAATCAATCACAAAACCGAAGCCCAACCCACTTGACAATTTTCTTTTCTCTTGTAGTAGATATATATGACCTAATAGGTAGCCTTGAGAGTGTATATTGTGTATCATATCGTATATTTAGTATATAGATAATGTATAACTAATATATATTGTATAGTAGTCTATATTTTTTATAATTTTTGACAAACTATATTGTATATTCATGTATAATTTCACAGATTTGGAGCTATCTTTTATGTAAACATAACATGGACTATATTTGTTGTAAATTAATATTTATATAATTTCCCTCTTTTATTAAGTATAAAGTGAATTTGAGATTCGCTTTTCTGTTTGTTTTAATTTAATTAATGGATAAGGGGTTAATTTCGAGTAAGTTGGGGTTAAGGATCAAGTTTAGTTAAATTTGAGGCGAATCGACTTTGATTTATAATTAATAATAAATAATTAATATGTAGCCAATAGATGGTCACCACATATTTAAATTATTTGATTAATATTTTATTTTAAGAAAAGGACAATATTGGATCCTAAAAGTGAATGACTTAAGCCCAATAGATGAGGTGAGGAGATTTCTGTATCATTTTTAATAATTCTGAGGATATCTTAACCGTTTCCCATTGATAGAATATACGCTTGCCTTGAAGTAAAAAAAAAAAAAGTTATTCTCTTCTAATCATTTGCATTTAACCAAGAGTTTGAAGGTAGAAATGAAATATGAAATGATCAATTCCAACAATTAAAACCATGATACGTATATCATATAGAAAGAAAAGAAGAGACTATAAGCCATAGTCCAAGCTCATCTTCTAAAGACCTCCCAGATTGTGTTTTCCTCAGGTTAGGTTGATATACCGCGGTCACCCTCTCGTGACACAAATCTAGCTAGCTAACTGTTTCAAAGAGGCCTGGTGTGGTGACCTCTAGCTCTGCCACAAAGAAGAGCATTCTTTGGTATTGGAAGTTCATCTCTCCAAGAATTGGCTGGGGAGTAAACTCTTAAGTAGAGTTGCTGACCCAAGTACCTTCTTGACCAATTCTCCGATCTTATGTTCCACATTCCTACATTGTCCAATGCCATGTATATTGCAGTCCACGACCTGGGGTACACCTGAATTACATCAAACAAATACATAAGTTTTAAGGATGTTTTAGCATTGAACAAAGTTCAGATTATGTGTTTTGACAAACCTGAACGGTGCAACGTGCAACCGTGTCCCTTAGGTTGTACTGTGATCTACTTGATGGAGTCCATTGTCCACCATCCATACTGTTTGTCCATTTACAAAGATAAAATTAAGCATCAAGAGGACGACATGTAAAGAAATAGCGATTTTGATCAGGATAAGTATGATGATTTACCCTACAACAAAGAAAGAATAGCCATCTATGTGCCATGATTGGACACTGTTCTCCCAGTTTTGGAAAATGATCTCAACGTAAGATCTGAAGTTAGCTGCCATGACAGGGGTTCCAATATAGGCATTTCCGTTGTAGGGCTGGTCAGAGATGCTGCCAAGGTTGAAAACTCCTCCAATGTTGAAGTGATCAGCCAGCTTTAGTGGGGTATCCGGATCTGTGTACGAGACACTGTTGACAGCATATCTTTGTTTTCCATTTATATATGGTGCAGAGTTGGCAAGCATGATTGTGCGCGAAGGCTTGATCAGTCCATAATGATAAGAACCTTGAGGATTAGGCCTTGGTCCACTTGCAGTTAGATTCCAACTGATTTTACAATTAACAAATGGAAAATTTTCAGTTTCATAATAAAAGTGATAGTAAGGTTAACTAACCATCTAAAGTAATGACATGTCTTTTCTTTTGTGTGATAAGTATAGAGAACTAGACAGGATTCGTCTATTGCTATTGTTTGGGGGGGGGGGGTTCCGACTTTAGATTTTTGAGAAAGAAGAGATTAATGGACAAGCGAAAGAGATGTCGAAAGAGCGCTTTTATTTGAAACAAAAGCATTAGCCCCTCCCGCTAAAGAACACTATTGACAATCCCTCAAAAAAAGCGATAGAGCAAGAAAGAAAGAAAGGTACGTAGTAGCTCGAACGAAGTGAGAGGGATGGAATAGCTCGACTGATAAGGAGAGGGATGGAGTAGCTTCAATACCGAACCCTGCATTAAGTGGAATTACTTGCTTGAAAGGTCTCAATAATCGTAATAAGAAGTGGAAATCAAATATAGAATATCGAAGCCGGAAAGAAGCCTATTGAACTTCTGCACTTTATTGTCTAATTGGTTAAAAGTAGCACTAGGAGCTATAGTAATTGGTTAAAAGTTGCACTAGGAAGAGTAGCTTTATTGTCATACTTTCATTGCCATTAGCAGTGTCATTAATAGTGGAAAAAGACTGTGTATTATTACCGAATAGATCTGGCCTGGTAAAGAGACCAATTGATTTGAGTAGTAGGCCCTCCAGGGACAGGTCCAGAGACTTTTGTCCATGAGTTGCTGTAGTGAAGAACAGCAGTGGTGGTTAGGACTTGTCTGGTGAATCGTGAAGAGACCACTACATAGTAATCCTTTGGAGGCTGATTAGCAGTGACTAAAACTGAATAAGACTGTCCTAGATGGATGTCAAGTGAAGTGTAGGTTGTTTGAAGTGTATGTGATCCCTCAACTTCAACCAGTTTCATTGTGTGCCCTTGAATTCTGAAATTAATAGATGTTGCAGTCCCCACATTAGATATCCTGAACCTGTATGTCTTACCTGCACATTGAGTTGGAAATGTTAACAAGACAAAGGCACTGTAAAAAAACAAGTTTTTTAATCAGAAAAGTTAGCAATTTACCTTGATCAACAGTAAATGTGTATCCGTTCCATCCACGACCATTGATAATAAGACCATCAGGTAAAGGAAGATTATGACCACTATCTAGGATGTACTTCAGTTGCTGCACCCCGCATAAATTCAGCACCAAAATCATTCACTTAAACATTGAAAAGATGATAACTAAGCCAAACAGATGGACTCACCCTGTGACTTCTCTTGTACAAGTCTCCAGCTAGTACGGTGAAATCATGAGCAGGTGGAGCAAAAGGTACTGGAATTCGAGGACGGCTATAGATTCTGATGGCACCATATCCCCCTGATGCCTTTTGCATTCCAAGTGATGGGAAGTAGAAGTAACTACCAATCTGATCTTTTGCTTGGAGGGTGTAAGTGAAGTTCTTCCCAGGTGGAATTGGACATGTTGTGCCATAAACTCCATCTTGCCATGAATTCCTCCTTTGTTGTATACCATTCCTGAAACAATTCTCAACAAATTTTAAGTGTCAGAAAGCAACAAAAAATTAACAATTGAATATTTCTTGAGTTGGTCCATACTCTATACCAATAAGCTCATAAAATTATTGCTAGTTACTCTATAGATGAGATAGAATGAAAGGTTGTTATGTCATTAAAGGTTTCTATTAACATAGACCATTCTAATTTATCATACCAATTCAATCTATGGACCACTTCAAGATTAACCTACGCAAGAAGAAATATTGAGTAAAGGAGCGGAGCTAACTAGCTAAGATGAATTCTATCAGTTTATAATTTATATTTTTGTTAGTATTTTTTTTTCAGGTCTACAACATACATTTGAGGGATCTCATTGGTATTCATCTTGATTGGTCATTTAGTTCAGTAGCCTTCACAATGCTAATAATATAATTTCCCTTTTTCCCAATAAGGATCGTGGTGAAGTGGTAAGTATGTCTTCATCCTTAACCAGAGTTCTAGGGTTCGAGTCCCCTTGGGTACAGAATCACCTTTGTTAGGGAGCGATTTACTCCCAAATGTAGGACTTGTCGACACAAATTCGAATTTAGTCGAGCTCCAATATAGATACCGGACATCGGGCAGAATAATTTCCCTTTGGCCCTACAGAATGGCATGCCACTTTCTCTCTGTTATCAAGGGGTGTGGCTCAGTGTATTCCACATATAAAATTGGAATAAAATTTAGTAATAGTTCATGTCAGAGATCTATAGATCTAGCACGTGGGTAGTGTGTTTCTATGTCGTACCAAAGTTTTGTAACCCCATGCCATATTAATTCCATGTCTCTCAATAAGACATTTAAGTTCCAAGAGAAGACATGAAAGCCATGTTTGAGAACTCAAAATAAAAGGAGATAAAAAGGACTAGCACCAACTCACATGGACCAGACCAGCATCTAAATGATTTAAACTAGTCTAATTCTTACAGCTCATACCTCCCTTGTGTAAACTAGACAAAAAGCACATTACTCCTCACCAATCTTTCTTTTTGAATCATAATTAATCCAGATTATATATCAGTAGAGTTTCACAAGTGAGGTCTGAAAATAGAATATTCAAAGACCTTACACTACCACATAACTCGCTTAAAGGAACAAAAAAAAGGTTTCTATTAAAAACCTTTTTATTCCAACTACTCGAATTTGAGACCGGGCAATTATCTCATTCTTCCCTACCCATCTTTTTCGTTCTCAAGACAAGATTTGACTTTTTGCTAAAAAGATGTGCACTTTTCTATAGTTACTAATACTGTCATATTAGGAACAACAGACAACAAAATTGTTAATAAGCAAAAGAAGAAATGAGGACCAAAAACAAACATTAATGAAGCTGAGGAAAAAAATATTGAATAGATCTGCATTAAAAAGAATTTTTTGTATCTAAAAATGCCAATCACACTGCTTAATAGCCAAAAGATTGTACGTTTTTAAAATCTAAATGACATTAACAGTGGATTATGAAAGAAAAAAGATTACATTTTTATAACAATCTTACCAAGAAATGAGAAAAGGCTCATTCAGGTAGTTATAAACACTGATAATCAAATTGTCATTAGTTACACAGTCAATCTGTGGCCCTGGAAACTGCCCATTAATCAAGATTCCCTGCCACCATTGTCAAAAAAACAGCACATTAGTTAAACCGCCTTAGTGAAAATCCAAGAAACATATATACTGAAGAATTATATACCTGTTGTTTGACACCCAGAGGATAAATATTTCCATAAGTGATTTTCCAAGTGTAGTACCGATAGGGGTTGTCAGCATATACATTTTGTAAAATACTAACACACACAACAAGCAGAATAGTGAGAATGACAGAATAATGAACATTGCTCTTCTCCCTCATTGTGTTGGATTTTTTTTCCTGAAAAGAAAATGAACTTTTTCTGCTTTCCCTTCTCCAAAATGGAAAAAAATTGGGAGGGAAAGGAGAAAGAGAAAAGGAGAGAAGTAAGAAAGGCTTGTGAGCTGTTTGTCAGTGAGAGTGGACAAGATTATATTGTGAAGCGACAAGGACTAGCCCCTCTGACCCTCTTTCACATGCAACTGGAATTCTTGATTATTTGAATAATATTAAAACTTAAACCATGAATAATCCACATTTACAAATTAACTCAAATCAGTTGTGGAGTCGTAAAAGTTTTTTTTTTAATTCTTAATAGGAGATATTTCTGCTATGGAATCGTTTTGTCACAGAATGCGTTACTTTCAAACATGGACAGTGGGACTTTTCGATATGAATTCAAATTTAGTTGAATACGTTCAAATTCTCATAGATGCAAAATCACTTTCTTAAAAAGCCTTTTGCCCCGATGTGAGACATTACATCATAACTTCATTTTTAGTCAAAGTCAATGCATGAGCAAACCCCAAAAAATTAACTGAACGATCCTTACAAGTATAGAGTCGCATTTGTTTGAAAGCATTGCCCTTTTAGTATATTTCTCAGCTTAAATTCAAATTTAATCAAACTTCTATACAAATATTGAACATCAAGTGAAAAATTCAAGAAAAATAAATTGTTCTTCACTCCTCTAACATCTTACCAAGCATATTTGATATACATTTGAGCAATTTATATTGAAAATGTTCATAAATTTATCGTAAATATCAAATAATGTAGATTATATAAAACTTACTCAATGACTTTTAGTAGAACATCACTGAGATTAGAATAATTTTTTCCTAATATAGTGCTGTCATCCCAAGATAGATTGACATTTTAATTATTTTTTTATTCTTTTGGAGCGTCGTCTCAAGAGAATCTTTAATTTTAATTTTGAAATATTTAAAGCAAACAGCCAACAAAACAAAACAAAAGAAAAACTAGTAGTAGTAATAAATTTATGAAGTGAATAACCAATTTATATTGCCAAAAGAAAAAAACAATTTAAAGAAATGTTTAAATTGATAATTACCATTTACGGAAAAGAAATGTTTGCTAAAAGTGGTTCAACTTTCATGTATTGTAATTCTCCTTCTACTTTTACCTGTTTATTCTATAAAATGTAAATGTTTATTTTTGTAGTTTGATTTAAAAAATTAAGAGATAATTTATTATTTCATTATTATCGATCCTTACTATTAATTATAGTCATTTTTTCAATATATTTTCAAAGCATTAAATTTATTATATTCGAAGAGTGATATGATAAAATTTTTATTCTTTTTATTACTCTTTCGGAAGAGTGTTAAAACAATTCTGAAATAGTAAAAATGAATGGAGAGAGTGCCAAAGTCCGTGAGAATCGTAATAAAAATCAAATCAACTGTAAACGATATTTTAAAAAAATCTTTCAAGGTTAATACTACTTGTTTGCCTCTTCAAATAGTAAAGGTACTCCTAAAACTAAACAAGTAGAATTTATAACACCCGTTTCAAAATCCATAATAAACACTAATCAGATTCCAAGGTGAATGTAGCATGAAATTTATAAATTTACTTGAATCCAATAAAAAATGGATCTACCCATCTAAGAAGAGGGTGGGGGTATTCACTTAAACCCGTTTATTAAAAATGATATGTTTTATATATAAAGTATTTTTTAATTATAGCATGTATACAAATTTTGAATCCTCTAATTACAAAAACTAAGGATTGACCTATAATAGTTTCGGAGCTAACTATTATTAGTTCAAATTTCAATAGTAGTGAAATTATTATTGGACGGAGAAAGTATGCATTCCAAAAGTGAAGACAGAAAATTTAGCACCCTAGACAAAAATATAAACTAATTATATAGTCGATGTTCTTAAATGCTATACTTAATGAATTAATTTAGTAAGCGAATATATTAAAGCAAAGAACATGGAGTTTGCATTAAAAATTATTTCCCGGATCGACGAGATGTAAATTAAAAATTATAAAATTGTTATATTTGGCATCACAAAACCCCAAGTTTGATCAAGCATCAAATGTAACCCACTTGCATGCTCAATTGTTAATTTCAAAATTAAAATCGATCATGTTCTTGTGGGCTTCCTAGTACTTCTCTTGCGTTCATTTTTGTTGGGTACATATTTCTGTTCTAAATTCCTATAATTATTTGATGTTAACAACTACAATTGGTTGGAACATGTTGCCAATCATTTAAGAGGCCGTGACTACGAGATCTAATGCTTCATTTTCGATTTATTTAAGTGCATAAATCTTGGACAATTTAATAAACAAAAAATTATATCTGTGCACAATATAGGGTTTAGTTGGTCAACTTTTGATAAATTACTTTTAGTAAAAATAAATAAAAATCTTAATTTTTTAATTTTTCGCAGTGTGATTTTCTTTTTGACCCTCAGCAGTCCCTATCTGACTATCTATGCTCGAAAAAAAAGTAATACCACTTTCGTTTCTTATATGAATGAACCCCTTTCAATCTATTTTATCATTCAACTATTTAAAAGTATCCACTTTTAGAGGATAATATGAGTTGGCTCAGTTTTTACCCATTTTAAACGAATTTAATAATCAACTCATTAAAAATGAATAATTTGAATATATAGTAAATTATCTACTTTGCTAGTTCTAAAAGAGTTTAAATTATATGCACTGTTGATGTACAAGATTTTCTACACCACATGTAACTTTAAAAATAATTATCATAATTTTTTCAAGTAATATTTATACCTTTTGAAAAGAATATAATTTAGAAAGACATTAAAGGTAATTTGAATCCGAATTATATGATAATCGAAATTCCTTCCTAATTTTTTAGATTTTTTTTCCTTTATTAATTTGAATTCAAATTATACTCTCTTTTCTCGTAGGTATTATATGGAACTGGTAAAATGACAATGTTGAGATTTTTGTCTTTTCTTTTTCTTTTTATTCCTTTTGATTTTCTTAAATTTTTCTGTTCATCTTTTATTTTATTTCAAAAAGAAAAACTTAATTTATGACATCATATTTATAATAATAATAATAATAATAATAATAATAATAAAATAATATGTAATAAAAAAGAAGATTTGAAAAAGATAGAAATTGTAGGGAGTTGTTTAAGAGATTTTTCGGCTACTATGAAAAATACAACAATAGAAAAATGAGATGAACACTTCAAAAAATACTTAATTTTGTGAAATAAACACCAATAAATCCTAGAATTGATAAACAAAATTAAAAAATATATATATAAGGTTAGCTTTGATTGTAGATATAAAAATAATATGTATTGAAAAAAATATACAAAAGACTAATTATGCTTGTAGAATAATTAAGAAAAAAGATAGTTTTAGATTGTAGAGGAACAAGTCAATTAAAAAAAATTAAATTATTTATCAAAGAGGAAGAGAGAGGGTAAGAAAAGTAGAAAAGAAAGAGGAAAAAATAATAATTGTATTTTATTTTTTAAAATATAAATAAATATTTTAAAAAAATACTTCTTGATAACCTGCCATAGTTGATGGTGTAAAAATTTGATAACCATGCACCAAAATTAAACTCATTCTAAAATAGATTATGCGTGGCTCTGTTGCTAGTGCAACTGAAATTAGGATAGGATAAACTTGAAAATCGAAGAGTTTATATACAAATAAACTATGGGTAAATAATGTTTACAAATCGTAGTTATTCTTGTGAGCCAAAAGGATGATGATAGGGTCAAACTCTGGTGTGTCTTGTACTTAAGTCCAGCTGTTACAAATTACAAACCAAAATGGTGACAAACGAAGAAATTGCAGACAACAGGTATGACCTTGTCTTTTTGGTACAAATCAGTAAAGTTTTATCCATCAGAATCTAGAAAGTCACAGAGAAAGAAGTCAGACCAAATTGTATTTTACCTTAAAACTCACAGGGCAGAGGGAGATCAGGCGTCAATCACTGATTCTGCTTAGAATTTAAATTTGAATATGTCCAATATACTTTATATTTGTCATTACTTTACTGTATAGTGAAAAACCAATTGTTATTTACTTGTATTATGCAACTTTGTACGTGTGAAATAAGATTTGACAAATATTGAATGACACAATCAGATCATTATTTTACTCATGTTGAGCCCCATTTATTTGGCAAAAAGTCTATAAATGCATACTCTTTTTAAGAATAGTTTTAGAACATTATTATAAAATCTTTTCATATTTCTCAATTAAATTACGTCACATAGATTAGAATAGAAATAGTAATATTCAAATCCATGTATGTGGAGCTAATGCCCGACAAAGATGGAATTTTCAAAAGTTGAATGATGAAACACAAGAAAAGAAAATGAAAACTTAAAGATTAATAAATATAAGATCAAATTGGTAATGCATTTGCTGTTCACTTTATGTGAACCTCCATTCTTCAAAAAAAAAAATCACTAGGCATGCATAAGAGGCCGTTTCAGAATTACAACATCAATATGTCTAGTGGCAACAATCAATGATATGTCCCTCGAAGGAACTTCTTTGTCAATCACGCATACTTTCTTCCCCTCGTAGAAATTTACAGACAATTCGATGCACAAAATATTATGTGTTCATAGAGAATGTAGGATAGTGCCATGATCAAAGGTGTGATATGAAATAGTTTATCGTAACACAAACATTAGTAATTGATTCTATCCTCAGAACTCATAACCTATAAGTTGTTAGAGGTAAAGGGTTTGAGAAAGTAAAGAGCGTTTAGGGCACTTGAAGTATTACACCAAGAGACGTCAAGTTT
>JAOTQR010000045.1:18727063-18748618 GCA_025774065.1 Solanum ossicruentum | reverse complement strand
AATCATGTTTACACCTATTGGGCTTGTATGTGAACATATTATTTGAATATATTATTAATTATATATATTCAACATAAGTCACACAAATAATTTTGTTGTTGCTTCAAGACTCTTCTTTTGTAAAGTTTCTTTAAAGTCTAGAAGCTATATGATTTTATATAATGTGTCTCAGGTGTAATTTGAGGATTCTATGGCTGTGCAATCTATGAGCGTCTACCTGTATCCCCTGCCATTGATCTTTCTCAAACAAAAATGGCATTCAAGATACGACGAGAAAAGTCAAAGAATGCAAAACTTTGAAAGCAAATTAAGTATAGCAATCAAAATGACAGCAACAAACTGGAGCAGGTTTCTTTATGTGGCAATAACGGGTAAGAATCCGACACGGATGCAGTATCGAAAGTGGAGCCTCCGCGCAACTTAGTCAATGCCAGAGAATCTGCTTCTTCACATATAGGCAAACTACTGATAGTACCTGAATCTGGGGATTGACACATTTGCTCAATGGAGTAAAGTTTTGTGTTCTTGAATACAACAAAAAATATGCCAAAAGCGTACTACACAAATTTATAAATAGATGCAAAAGAACAAAAATGATCTTTAAGAGGGTTCCTTGAGATAGATGTGATCTCTTAACGCCATTCTACCTCCTAATTTGTTTACTTGGCCACATGATCAAATTAAGGCCTGATGATTTTATCTTATCACCCTATTCTCCTACTCAAACGGAGACCATGGGATAGGTTTGAGCCGTGCCGTGGAATCAGCCCCTAACGTAAGTAGGCTACATTGAGAGGTGGCTCTTTCCTGAACCATGACAGCTGTAATCTTCACATTGAAGCTTATCAGCACAGGAAATATATCATTCAATGCTGGAATTCTCAATTTACTTCTTACATTAAAGATTAAACTACATAGATATTTATAACTATATATATGTTTCCATCTAACATGTATTTAAATTCAATACAACAAAAATAAAAGGTGTATTATTTTAACAGAAAGGTGGTGTTATTATAAAGTATAAATGCAAGACCTGAATCCTGTTCCAACTGTCTGCGATATTTGCTTCAATGTGTTGGAAATTAAATGGCATTCAAATTTCTACCGGATACAGCAAAATTAACATTTACACTTTGCTAAATTCCTTAGCCACTTCGTAGCAATTATGAATTTATTTATTTTATTCGAATGATATAACAGGATTAAAATATGTGTTCGTGCATATTAAATACTAAGATACATTCAATTTTTCGTTTTCACTATACTAGTTAAATAGTAAATTCATTTTAGTATTCCCAATACAGAAATAATCAATCCTCAATTTTAAAAAGATATGAAAATTAGAAACTAAAATTGATATGTAAATAATGAGAAAAAAAATAACAAATAAGAAAACCAAAAAAAATTGATTACCTTCATAACTAGCTTAGATTTTTTCGACTTTGATGATTCGCCCTTTGAAATACTTCTCGATTTTTTTGCTGGGGGGTTGTTCAATAAAATCGGAATCTGAATCTAATTCTTCATATGGCTCGTATGGATCATCTGATAATGATGTCATCTTGCCCTTACCCTTTTTCAGGCTTTGCTTCACCGTGTTTGGGCTCATAATAAATTAAAAGTTGCTATCGCGCAACTTTCTCTTGCTTTTTCTTGAGCTTAACCACTTTTTATTTCCGTTTTCGATCTCTAGTTGGTGAGATTGGGATATTGTCGGATCTTTCTTGATTTTTCTTCATCGTATTCCACTTCTCTTTCCAATGGCTTGTTCTTTGGCGGGGTTTGATTCAGAATCTGGAAACTTAGTGGTTCAATCTCTATTGTATCTACCATTATTCTTCGTCTCTTCCTGGATGTGGCAAAGGTATTACTTTCTTTTTTTTTGCATCGTGTAAGTAGTTTGATTTTAGTTTGGGCAAAAAGATGAAGATTTGTTTTCTTATCCTTGATAATGGCAGACTGAATAAAGTAACGAAAGTGGAAGATGAAAAGACTCGCTTCAAGTGAGACTTGCATGGGAAAAGAAGATAATTATGATGAAAAGAAAAATATGGCTGATTGACTATCGGAAGGAAAAGTATCTTCCAAATAAAAAAAAATCTCTTTAATTGTAGTATTAAAATTATTATGGAATGCGTGCAACTGAATTAGTTTTTCTGTATAATTAAATGAATATATATTTCATTTTAAATATTTTCAATTGTATATAAATAATAAACAATATTTAAAATAAAGGTAAATATTTTAATTAAATACTGATCTGTTATAATTGGAAATTGAAATGTTAAATGTCATATCTAAAATGATACATTTAAAATATGTAATAATTATTTTTAAATTGATGTGTGGAGAATTTTTCACTTTTTTTTCATTTGCATAATATAATTTCGTAAGTGGACTTGTTTTTGTAAAGCCCATATATAACAGGGGGCTTTTCTTTGACTAGTATACATATTACATGCACACTAACTTCAACATAGTTTATCCATTTATCAAAGTTAATATGTAGAATAGAATTAATCCGTAGGTCAATTGTATATCACCTCCCTTTTTTAATTCATTGCTATATCGAAAGATAACAATAACCATGGTAAAATTATGACGAGTAAGTATGATTTTTTTTAATGTATTCTTATTTTTAGTGACAATATCAAGGATACTACCAAAAGCATCAATATCTTATACCTCTGGCCTCACAACTCGATACCATAATCGTATGGTATCGAGTTGTGGGGCAGAGATATAAGATATTGATTTTTTATCCCACCAGACCTACACTCCATAAATGGGCTAGAATTCTAGGAGGTTTGACAATTAGATAAATAAGAAACAATATTTAATGAACTACCAACACACAATAAATCCAAATCTCTAGTCTGTAAGTTTTAATTGAGAATAACCCCCTAAAATATAATTATGAAGCAGCCTCACTCGGCTCTTCCATTATTTCCTTATTTTCCACCATCACTAATTCAACCTATGAATTAAAAAAATGAAACTCACCAAATTATACAAAACCTATATACTGATTGTATAGATTATATTTGATATACAAAACTTATACATTTGCGGCTATTTTGTAAACTAGATTATTCAAAGACATTGGACCGTAATTATTCCTCCATATACTTAGATGATTGACTCATGGAAAAACTTCCCCACAGAAAGAAAACATAAACAAATAAAGAGCTACTAGTGGTCCCACAGAACTAAAGTAAGTGCTTTATACCTAAAAACAATTCTACTTTTAAGCCTAAACAAGATCTGATTTCCGTTTTGGCTTCCATTCTCAATCTTTTTTTGTAATATTTCTTGGTCTATTTTCTCAATTTTTTGATAGTTTTATACTCCCTCTGTCTCATATTAATTGAATTTGTAAAGTAATGCACACATATTAAAAAAAATATTTAAAGACAAATTTTACCTCATTCTCTCCACTATTGCCCTTTATAAAATCATAAAGATATAATGTAATTTATTTTCTAGAAAATGTAAAAGTTCAATAAATGAAAGGACAAATATGAAAAAAAATTCAAATATTCATCTTGAACTTTGAAAAATTCAACTATTTTAAACCTTAAAAAAAACCTCAAAAATTCAATTAATTTGAGACGAAGAGAGTAACAAATAAAGATATTTAATTGATTTTGATCTATTAACCTTAATTATTTAACTATTTTCCAAAACTAAATCTCTTCACACATTGTCTTCAACAACAACATACCAGTGTGGGATCTGGGCATGATAAAATATACGCAGATCTTACCACTATCACATAACCAAATTGAGCCAAATCAAGATTTCTACCACTTCTCCTGCTTGAAACTTTGGAGACAGAGGTTCCAAGAATCTTATTAGATACAGCTTTTCTTTACAAAAAGGTCCATCAAAGAATCTTACATGTGATCCTCCCAAAAAAATATTCATCCACAGAATAAGCACTCTGTAAAACATTACCACCCTCTCCAAAATGAACTAGTACTACTTTTTTATTAAACAAATAAAAAGATTTCTGCTAAAAAAACTAACATAATTGCACCTGAATCAATGAATAATATAACAAACACAAGGCAACACCATATAAAACATGCACATTCTTGTCAAATATACTTGTCTGTGCTCCAGGAAATCTTATTGTGTTAGCTCCACTTGCTTCTGTCGCGCTCGCTACCTCGTTTGTTTTATTGCTTACCTTCTTACTGCATTTTTTAGTAGTTTATAGCAGAAGTTATAACCCAAATGGTTTTGATTTTACAGCTAATAGAATAGGGAACTGAGAAAGACAAGGACAAATTTATGCTCACCTTCCTGGAAATATACAGCTCCCGTGACCTGCATATATTCCCCACAAAAGGGAAGAGACAAGTTTAGAGCTTCTGATAAATAATCTACAATAGACTTCACTGGAAACAACTGGAGCCCTACACTTACTAGAAAAACATATACATTAACAACATGATACAAAACACATGATTATCTTTTATGACAACTGCAACAGCTTACGGACCACACAAGAGAGGTAACCTGCACTAAACAAGCCCAGTGTGACGAGCTCAACCCAGAAGTCAAACCCCTTGCTTTCGCTGACAAGAGGTTTCGAACTTGAGACCTCCAACATGACAGCCCAAAGTGCAAACCACTGGGCCACCCAACATGTCATCTCCCACACAACACATGTACCCAGGCTTAAGCAAATTAAAATAAATCACCTTAAGTTGTTTGTCTTTGTGGAGATATGAACTCTGGTCTCTTACAGTTTTCACCATGGGTTCACAATTTATATAATTGAATATCAAGTACATCTCTATTTATTTGTACTAATGGAACATAAACTATGGAATATCGGAAATCCTATTTCCAAATTTTTTTTCCCACCAGCCAAATTTGAATCAGCCATTTGAGGTTCCACATCCAAGTGGGCACTAAAGTTCCTTTGTGGGTCTAGAAACCACTAGCTCATGAATTATTTTGCAGAGTGCGACAATTGTGATTACCGTTGTCAATGTATTTTTGTATCAACTTAAAAAGGCCATCAAACATTCCGCGTTTGATGGTTCATAAATTATTATTGAATTGGATTATTATTCTTTTCAAATGGGATGGTTCAAAGATATTACACACTAAAATTTTGAACATGACATAGTATGGAACAAAATTTGAAATGGAGCATATCAGCTCTCATTTGACAAACTAAGTTTAGATCATAAATTCACTACTAGAACTTCCAAGACTTCATTTTGATGAATTGAACTAATCTTTTATTGAAATAGAAACTAAGATTATGATAGACTTACTTGGATCAGTTGTGGTGATCATTGCCACTCCCTTGAAGTCACAAGATCCAGGGGATGCCCCTTCCTTCTGATAGTAGCTATCAAATGCGTATGAAGCATGGTTCTTAACATCATTAGGCTGATAACAAGCCTCTCCTGGCTGAATGTCGGAGCAATTTGCCCTCCCTGGTCCACAAGCCCAATCTAAAGCAGCCTGCATTGTCCTCTTATCAACTCCATCCATTGCTATGCAATAAGTTTGGTTAGTGGTGTCATTAGCCAAGAATGTACCACTTCCAGACACATGAAGCAAGTAAACAGGGGTTGTATTCCCATGGAATAGCCCCCAGTTCGCCTCGGACAATGGGGGTGATCTCAAATCCTCATTGAATAACTCGTATATGTAAACGCTGCTCGTAATTTCCGGATGCAATGGTGTACCACTAAGATCAATTATATGCTTAATTAAATTAGAGTTATAAGTATCAGCATTGTCAATTGTAGCATAAGGCTCTTTAGAATCCCCCTTTGAAGGCCATCCTGACTCAGTTACAAGAATTAGCACATCTGTAGTATTGAGATTTTTCATGGAAAAATAGACTGAATCAATCATTGCATCAAGCACATTGGTGTAATGAAGCAAAGTATTAGGATCCACCATCTCTTTAGAAGGTGTCAAGGGCTTGAAAAGAGAGTTGTCTATTGGAACAATCCCTTTATTCTGCATAAACACATAGTAAGGGTACAAATTCATCATCAGAGGTGATTGTGTCCTTGACAAAAACTGCAACAATTGAGTAAGGACTGGGCTCATGGACTGATTGAAAAAAGCTTGGGAAGGTGGAAAAGGGTCAAGAATAATGGAAGCAGCATTTGGGGTTGAAATCTTGATTTGGGTATGCAAATCTGCAGCCACTAAAGCACTATAAAGTGACTCAATTGCTTGCATAAGCAAAGGAGCTAAACTTGGCACAGTGGTCAAGACTTCATCCCCAACTGCAATTGCTGTGATAAGAGTTTCAGGGTAATAAGCTGCCACGTTGCGCCCAATCCAGGTAGCAGCAGTAGTATTAGAGGAACCAATTGCAAGAATTTGGTTGTTAGGCACACTAATAATCACTCTGATTTTGGTCTTAGCTAGTGCTTTGAGTATATCAGGATCAGCATCATAAAGCCTTATGTGTGTTATCTTCTGTAATTGCAGAAAAGCAACCAAGTCTGCAGGTGAAAGCAAATTGGAAACATCTGTACCTATGTTCACTCCCACATAAGGCTCATCTTTATCTTGCTGCACTTTTATCTCTGCAACACATTCAGCAACCATATTCAGAAGAAAGAACACACAAAACCAAGAAACCCCAGACAAAAAAAGACATGTTTTTTTTCCAAGATAGGTTCAAAGATGTTACCTGGTACAAACTTTGAACTTGATGTGGAGAAGCAGCAGCAACAAAAGAGAACAAAGAAGAAGAAAGGAGGGAACTTTTTAGTATCTGCCATTAAAGAGAAGCTTGGGGTTTTCTTGTATCATCTTCTGTTTCGGGGTCAGGAAGGGATTGCATTATCTTGGGAAAATTTTGCTGTTAGTAATAAGTGAGACAATTGACAAGAGGGGTTTTTGACTTGTGTAAGATCTAAATTTGGAGTAAGGCATACGAAAAAAGAAAGCATATTAATAATTCTTGGAAGTAAAATGGACTTTATGGTAGCTGTTGGTGCATTATTTTTACTGCTATGCTAATATCAGTGTTGGATTTGATGTTCCTGTAGGGTAGAATGACAATAATGACCTTGTGGACCGACAAGTCTCTGCAATTTTTGAAGCACTTTCTTTGTTTCTATTATGGTTTGGTACAAAGTGGAACAGTATTTCTGGTCGTTTGGTTCAAATCTTAGGAAAAATAATTATAGACAAGGAAAGAATTATTTAAAAAAGAAAAAAAGTTGCCACACAATTAAAGCTACGTTTAGTAGGTGGTATAATAATTTCTCGCATAACTAATGAAGCATTTAAGTTTGCAAAATTTAAAGATGTCAACTGCAGGGAGTAATGTAAAATTTATATGTCCAGTAGAGAAATTGGTATGTAAAAAAGAGAAACTAGTACACCCATAATATTGTGTATGACTATTCAGCACGTAAAAATTTGTAGCATATCATTTTTTTTTACTGATATAATAACTTATTGCTTATTGTATGACCATATTTTGATTAAATCCAATCAAACAACCCCAGTGAAATAATTGAGAGTTTTTGTGAAGACAAAATGTTTGTAAATAAAGACAAGATTTTTACTTAATTCTAGGCTTCTTATGGGATGCATCTACAAAATTCCAGGCTGGCTATCAGAGACCTGACTTTAAACTTGTGTAATGACTAAAGTGACCCCATCAAAGTTTCTTCAAGTAAAGGTGAAAAAAAGTAAAAAAGTTGAAAAATAAAAACATGTGGAGGAAGACGCATTGGTTGGCTGAGACAAGAAAGAACCCTAGCAAAGCCATTTTTTCTTTCAGAAATAAAATACCTTTATTTACAGCACACTTGCGTTTTCAATTTTTTAAAGAGAAGAAAATTTATGTTTGTAAATAGCAAGTATTCTGCGCCTCCACACTATCTTCATTCCTTTGGCATCAAATCCACTAGCTTTATTGTTTGTAAGTACTCTGCCAACAAAATTAAGGTTATTAGTTACTGATTAACACAATCTATCAAATTTTTAAGAAAATAAAGTCGATTAATCTTTATGCATGCTTGTTTCTAGAGCACCTAGATGCATGATGACCATCACTAGCTCCCACTGATTCTCCATAAACAGAAAAATGTCCTTTGAGAAGTAAAAATAAAGGAAAAGAAAGCAAAAGAAAAATGCATGTTTCCAGAACATAGATAATAAGTAAAATAATATCAGGTCTAGTGTAGTAAGATATAAAGGTTCCCCACAAGTCTCATCATCCAAGGGTATTTTTATTTTCTATTGGGCTGGTTGCAGCATTGCAATCTAACATCCCTGTTTTCAGACATATTCTGAGAGATGGTTCTACTTATAGATTTCGAAATACGGGCATGAAAACGTTCAAGTATATGGCCTCTTAAGTTGTATGATCTTATCACGACCAGATTCCAAGAGAAGATTTCCTGTTCTCTCGGAACTATGTGGTTTTCCAAGTACATAGGTTGAGAATCAAGCTCAAACTTTCCTCGAGTGAATTTCATGAGTTCAACCTAGAGTCAAGTTCATAATGAATTGACCAAAGCAAAATGAAAGTTCATATATTATTTTACAATTATACAGAGCCAGAGGTGGACGTATCCATACAGAAGCAGAATATAGGTACTTCAATAAACAAAAAACTAAAAAAGAACTTTCAGAAATTATTACCAACCTATGATATCTTTTGCCAAATCTAACTCTTTCAACCACTAAAACTCTACACCAATCATGAAATCTCGACTAGGCTCACCTTTGAGCCCATTGTAATGGAAGTTCCAGAAAATTAGTTACTAGTGCTCAATGGCATATTGGTAGATTATATACACAAGGAATTCGAACAGTACAACTTTAACAATATCAAGTTTTCACTAATTATACAAATTGAAAATAATCCTGTCAACCTAGTTTTAACTTCATTTTAGCCTTCCCTTCACTATGCATTAGTATTCTTCTTGCCTTTCATTATTTTTCAATTTCTATTTATATGTGTTGTTGCTTTAGTCTCAATAATCTTTTATCTTGCTATTGTTTCTACTTGTTGCTACTGCTACTGCCTCTTTTATATCGTTCTTTGAGCCTGAGGGCCTGTCAAAAACAGTCTTTCCACCATGTTAAGGTAGGGGTAAGATCTTGTACACTTCACCCTATCCACCCCAGGCACTGGGGTTTTCGTTGCTGAAAAAAGTTTTAACTTGGGAAAAGTAAAGAACTAGACATGAAACATTATCAGGCAACTAAAGTGGGCGAAAATATTGTGAAACACATACAATTAATTATATCATCTTGAAACACAATGACAATTTTACAATTAAGCAAGAGATTTTTCGTCAATCAATAATTAAAAATCACCAAAAGAAATCACACGGGTACTTTATACTTTCAGTTTAAAGATGATAATTTATGGAAGTATGGAGATTCTACATGTGAGAATGGAGGTTATTTCAGACATCTTGAATCAAGTCTTTCAAGATACTGAAAAAAGGAAATATGTGTGTGTTTTAAATTTGGTAAGTAATTAGTTAGGGAAGTAAAATACACAGTTTTGATAATCTATTACCAGGAGAGGCCATCGAATCTAGTTCCTAGGAGGAAAAATACAAGTTATTACTAAAATCGTAGTAAGACGAAGTCGTGTGTTACCTCTTAAGGACATCCCCGAACACGTCAATCAATCTTAAGCAAACCAAGAAACAAGTCTCCTGAACAATCAGTTTGTCTACTCCAGAAGTGATAACTTTTACTTTCATCTCTTGACATATCATGGGGCATTCACAAGCTTTGTACGACGAGTTACGGGATCAACTTCTACTCGAAGCCCAAGTCCAACAAGTTCTGGAACATCTACAGTTCCTTGAAGCTCCAAATCAGCAATAGCCCCTTGGTTTTCTGCATTCCCTTCCAATAGGTTTCGTGCACACCAGATTCCCCACTCCCTTAAAAAAGGATTATCTTCATCTATAACACACTGTTGTAGCAGTAAAAGAATCCCATTTTTATCCCTAATCACATCTTGGACATGCCTTCTCCTATAAGCACAATTTCCAAGGATGGCAACAATGTCTCTCCGGAAACCCTGGTATGGACAACACCTCAATGAAGCAGATACTGTCCCCTCCTTAATCTGATCCTGCTTCATTGCTTTCCTAATTGTCGATGGAGGTTCAAGATCCTGAAGCAAGTCCAACAGAAATTCAATAAGCCCAGAGGAAACAAGTACGTCAACGACATCCTTTGAACTTTCTTTCTTAGAGCTAGTCAAGTGCTCATAAGCGCAAATATCTCTCAAGATGGCGAGGGAATACCCTAGAACATCAATCGGAGCAGACCCCACTGGAAGACCACTTTTCCCTCTTATTGAAAAGTCAACCACCCCGGCAGCACTCTTAAATATCCCAAAGATACTTAAAGCAAAATCATGAGAAACAACAGTACCCTCTACTAGTTCATTCAAGATTTCTGAAAGTATACTCAACAAATAAGGCTGCTCAGTAACAAATTGATCAGCTACATTTGTAACAACACCATTGTTTTCACCGGAAGGATATGAATATAATTTGAAGAAAATTGATAAAATGTCGGAGCCCTCAATGCAAAGTTTTGAGAGTAACAACTTTAACCAATCTTCTTTAAGATCAACTGCAAAAGAGTCAGAAAGCATAAATTTACCATAATAATCAAATAAAAGCTTTGAATATCAGAGTTACAAAATTCACTGGTCTTTACCGGCTGATGCAGTACGCAAAATTTCTATGAGAATGGGCAACCCTTGCTCTGAACATAAATCTGTTAGCAGTCCATCGGTACCTTCACAGCAAGTATAAATGACCATACATAAAGGATCACATATTTCCCTGCTTCTAATTCTAGCAATCTTCAAGAAATTATGAGGAAACAGTTGGTACCACACATCCGATTGACGTTCTCCCCCACCCACTGAGTAGTTCCCCAGAAGTTGCAGCCCCATTCGAATAATCGCACAATCAGGATAAGGAGTAAGTCCTACAGACATAGTAACATCCACGACAATTTGAACTCCTTTTTGTTGAAGAAACTCATTCTGATTCCTTACCTCCCCAGCACACAGATTCCTAAGTAGCTTAAGAGACAATAAAAGGAGGTGACTGCAAGAGATAGATGACAGAGACTGGCAAAGATGGAGAACAGTGGTGACAACATTTTTGGACGACAGATCTAACCGTCCACCTGCCTCTTTGGCAAGTTCTATCAGCTTCTCCAGTCCCGTTTCTAAAGAAGATGAATTTGACACAAGTAATAATGCTTTGGCAACATTTTCAGGGATAGTAAGCTCTGCTACAATTTTATCATCCACAGTAAGCTCTGGTACAACTTTATCATCCATCATCTAACAAGGAATGCAGAAAAATGATCAAATGAATGAAAAGGGTTGTTAATTCGAAAAATGGCTTTTTTGATTTTTTCGGAAAATTCAATTTAATACTCAATTAAGTTAAGTACAAACCAAATTCTCGAAAATTTTGAGAGGCGCCACCTAATTTTAAGGATAATTAGGAAACCGATAAATATTTTAAAAGACCTAACAGAGAAATCTTTTAAAATATACCAAAGAAAGGTTCAGGTTCAATTTCCACTTTGAGAAGAACTCAATCACACAAAATGGCCGCTAACATGCCGTTGACCGACGATTAGGAAATTGACTAAGTTTTTAAAGATTTGACTGACTTTGAAAAAAGTTGACTGGTTTAAAAAATTGACTCATTTTGAAAGAATTGGCTAAATTTGAAAGAATTGACTAAGTTTGAAAAAATTTGACCAAACTTGATTAAATTTGAAAGAAATGATTAATTTTGCAAAAAATTGACTAAGTTTAAAACTCCAAAACGAAAATAAACTGTATGAATGATTTCAACATTTAAGAAAAATCATTGATAACGAAAATTAACATAAATGGAGGCAATGTTGGGGAAAACAATTAGATTAATAGCAAATAAAATGTTAGAGTTAGGCAAGTATCACAGAATAATGAACATATATATGATCGGGGATGACTCCGAACAAGGTGCTTTCGTTGGCTTGCTAGTCGGGATGGCCTATGATATTGATTTCATGCACAGGTATGATGATGTCGAGTCATGAGATTTGATTTTTGTGGGAGTCCCGAACCGAGACTTCATTTGTTTCCAAGGTGTTTATGGAAACAAAGAGAAAAGAATTAGAAAGAGATGATATCATTAATGGATAATATTAAAGAGAAGCAATGATATAAATACGAAATACAAGCAACAAAAGTCATGCTAACCTAGTAACCTTTAAATGGCATGGGAAATAATAGAGTAAAATGACTACGACTTAAACTTCAAACCAGAACAAGCAAAGACACAACTAAACCAAACTTACATGAGCAGTCAAGAATTTTATACATGACATCAAGCTCCAATGAGACACCTGATAGACAGTTGGAAACAAGGACACTAAGGAGGTTATCACATATATTCAAGCAAAACAAAGAAAATCATTTCAACCAAACTTTGTTCCTGGTAAGGTAACAGTAAACAGAGGGGATATTAACAGCATCTCAGTTTCAAATAGTTCGTCCCTTTAAAATGTTGGAAAAAGACCAAGTTCCATAGTAAACAAGTTGAAAAGGATGAAAATAGCGGAGCAAAATCCTGGACATTAATCCATGAGCAAGACTTCACTATTGAAATGCCAAAATAAGCTACTGGAAGTGTTAAAAAACTGATTTCAGAATACTAGATTTCCCCAAAAAAAAAAAATCCTAAGAGATAAAGGGAACTTTAACATAAGAATGAGGTACATAACAGAGGTATAAATCAATATATCACATGATTAGTGGCCTCCTATTAACTGGTGCGTTATGCAACCAAATGTATGCTTCCAAAATGCTGTACAGGTGAGTTTTACTAATCAACTGATTTACAGTTGATTCAAACCAACATAACTCAAAATTTGTAAAGAAATAAGCAGACAGTCAAGCCAAGGAATCAGGTAGTTGTTTAATTAACTGTAAAAATGCAAGCCACTACAACCAGAGATCATATAACGTCATATTCAAGTTATTGCTCAGAGAGAAATGTTCATACCGAGCCAGAGCAGGGAAGAAACAAAGTCAACCTAGTAAATATAAGAGTTAGACTTAGACGAGAGTACACCAGTTGACGTCAAGCCAAAAATGAAGCTCAACGCACAATTAAAGCATAGACATAACTCAAGGAAATTAAAACCACCAGATGAGAGCATTCTTCAGATACTAATATGAAATGGCAAGCGGAAGCACGAATGTAGGGCAAACTTGAATCAGAAACTGAAACGGAGATAGCACATTCTCGTAGATTTGAGACCATCTCAGCCAAAGTCTATAACTCACATCAAAGGTTTAACAATTAACACACTGAAATGATGAAGAAATGGGACATAAAAAAAAACCTTTAATTAACTGGAAAAGCTTAAAATTGGCCAAACTCGATAAAATCTTTAACAGAAGCATGAAACCAGTATCAAAACAGGATTCTTACGTTCAAACGTGATTCTATGGTTCAAAAAATGCTTCAGCGACCAGTAACAACAAACCACAACATCTACTCGTCACAATATGGCATATCTAGTTAAACAAACTCAAAACAAACATGAAAACTCGATAGCTTCACGCAAATATGAATCATAAGACGAAACCAAAATGAACGAGATGAAAATGTTACAGCAGTTCAGGGAATAAACAGATTAATAGGAATTGAGTATTATGGCATGCTTTGAAAAATAAGATCATTTCGACGTTGGCCTTGACTCTTGACAGCTTAGCTGTGAACAAAACGATAACAGCAACATCCGCAACCAGTATAAGTATTAGGCTCGACAAGGTTGAGAACCATTCAACCACAATCAACAACAAATCACAGCGTTGGCTCGGCATAACAGAGCATTCCCAGTTAAAATTTTGCTAATGCAAGCATAAATAACCTCGATATAGCTTCGGCAAACACATTCAGTCATAATACATGAGACTCGAACAAAAAGCGAGATTGGGATACTACCTTTACGGAACAGCGAGCTGAGACGATGAGCTTGAACGGGATTTCAACACCACAATGGAACTTTGTTTTGAAAATTCTGACTTCAAAACTAGAAGTTCCTGGCTAAGCTTCTCTAAAAATCTGTTTACTTTAAGAAGAAGAATTTTGTGTATTGAAGGTCCGAATCCCCTAAAACAATGAGGATAAGGGGATACTTATAGGAGAAAATGGAGGTCGTTTTTGAGGGAAAACTTGGATGAAATTTGGGGTTTTGAATTCGAATTTGAACGTTGAGGAGGGGTCGCTGCCGATTTTTGATCGTTGGTATTGTTTTGCGTTAGAACTGGGTTGCTGAAGCTTTTGCTGCTGGGTTTGCAGACTACCGCTTGGGGAAGATGATAGAGACGCTAGCTGGGTGTCGTTTTGCTAGTCAAAGGGGACTGCGTCGCTGAAGCTTTGCCTGCGTCCCTGAGCTTTACTATTTTGGAAGAAGACGCGTAGGGGAGAAAGAGGGGCGCGTGAGGTTTAAGCGTGGGAATAAATATGTATCTGTTAAAGGGGAAAGGTCTTGGGCCGGGTCAAAGGGGGAATTTGGGCTGGGTCGGATCAAGGCAAATGGACCAGAATTTGGTCCAAGTAATTTGGGCCAGAATTTGGTCCAAAAAGAAAGCTGAAAATGGGTTACATGGGAGTAAGGGTATTCGATTTAAAATTTGGCCACTTCAGTTACAATTTCGACCGATTGAAGATCAAATTGAATTCGATGGACTAATTTGACTACACGATAAATTAATACAAAATAATTAAAGAGCTTTTAATATTATCAACATAAAATAATTAAGAATAATAACTCCTAAAATAGAAAATAAAATTTATTTAAAAAAATATTTTTTGCATTTTCGAAAGCTAATTATTTTAAATGGTTAAAAATTAAAAGTCCAATGATTGATTTGTACCGTAGATGGTAAAAATTAAATGTGAACAAGGGTCAGTTCGCTTTAACAACTATTAATTGCCTATAAACAGTATTGGAGAAGTACATACTGTATTGAACATCAGAATGAGTTTAATACTAACAAAATACATCTAATCTAAGTGAAAGCCTATCTAAATGATAATCATGCTATGCTAAAGGATAAATACAACATATGAAGATAAGCTAAATCGCGAGATAAAAGAACAGGAAAGCTTAAAAAAATTAAATTTGAAGACAAGTATTAGTCTCACCTGAGGAGGAAGAGAATTGAAGGTTGAAGAATCCACTCTGCAATGGCAAAATTCGCATTGCCTAAGGTTCTTTTCTTTTCAATAAAAAACCCTATTAAGATTTTGGGTATTAATTTCAATGCTCTCACTCATACACGGGCATTATTGTAATTAAGATTTAAAATAAATTTTCATGTGTTTATGAGAATATAAATTATTTTCTTAATAAAAATATAAATTTTTTAAAATTATTTTTAATTATAAAAAATTAAATGATGTCACGTAAATCAACTACATATTTAAAATTTTGACAGATGGAATATATTTCATGTAAAAACATATAGGAGGTACCACCTTTCTTTGTCTATTTGAATCACACCTGTTTCGAATTATATATGCAAAAGATTTATATAAAAGAAGCTGCTATGTCAGTTATTTTTTAGGGGAAAGGGTAAAAATATCTATCAATTTTATTTTATTGTTTTACTCTATTCTCGTTATTAAAATAAATTTATTTATACTCCTATCATTAATAAATTCATCAGATTTGCCCCTAAATTGGATGAATTATCCCAAATTATATTCATATGGGAAAAATGGTCAAAAATACTCCTCAATTTTGTTTTATTGCTTGACCTAATTCTAGTCGTTAAATAAGTTCATTTTTGTCTCCCCCGTTACAAAACTTATCACTCGTGCCCTTCAATTGAATGGAAAGCCTCAAATTAAATAAAATTATCCAATTCAAGTAAGAATAACTCGATTTTCTTTTTTATCCCAAATTTGACCCACTACATTAAGTAAATTCATACAAAATTAATCTCAAAATTCATCTCCTCCAAAACCATCTCTGATTTATAGAAACATGGTCACTTACGTTAACGTATATAGTGAATTTGGAGGACCGGAATACAACAAACATAATTTGTTAATAAATTTTATCAAAAATATCGGAGTTGTAATGTTGCTTCAATGACGTTCTGAAGCAGCGTAAAAACTCCAGTCAAATATGGAGCAAAGAGGAGGGTGGCAGCATGGTGGATAGCGGTTAGGCCATCGCTGGAGCTACCAACAACCATTGAAACAATTGGAGAGTTGAAGATTTTTCTTACTTTTTCAAGTTCATAACAAAAAATAATTTAAAAAAATACTTATTCTTGATGAAATAAAAAATCATCTTGATAAAAATCTCTTCATTCTTTAATTTTTGGGTTAATTCAAATATTTTTGTCCGAGTAGGAGCATGGGTGATAAGTTTTGTAACGGTAGAGGCAAAAATTAAACTCATTTAACGACAAATATTAGGTCAAACAATAAAATAAAATTAAGGGGTATTTTTTACCCTTTTTCCATATGAATATAATTTCAAGCAATTCGTCAAATTTATAGGCAAATCTGGTGAGTTTGTTAACAGCAGGAGTATCAATAAACTTATTTTAAGGACGGAGATAAAATGAAACAATAAAACAAAATTGAGGGGTGGACCCTTTTTCCTAATTTTTATCATCAAAACTTTGGTGGTTTTCTTTATCCAGTATTGAAGTCCACCAGTAGCTCCGATTATTGGGGAAGCACCACAGTAGAGGGAAAAGTGATTTCTCCTAACAAAGATAAATTTATACCAAAGATCGAATCCTATATTTATGATTAATTAAGAATAAAAAATATTTGTCACTCCATCATAATCAATCAATATTGGTATAATTGAATTTTGCATTTATCTGTGACGTCTTTAATTTGGTGCTCTTGACTGGTGCACCTTTGTTAATTTGGCGTTGCGCAACGTTTTGTCAACTATTTCTTCTAGGACTGTTATTCCGTCCTATAATAGCTATAAAACATATTAATGAAGGTCTTTCCTTACATTCAGGACAAACAGTCATCAAGAAATTATGAATATAAATAGAGCACAAAAATATCAACATAATCTACTACCTCCTTTTCCTTTTCTAACTATATCCACAGCAGAAGTCAATTATGTTGATATCAACTTGATAAGTGTCTAGCAAGTTAAATAACATATGGTAAATGGTACTTGATTTTCCATTTGATACTATGCAGCATACTCAAAAACATGCTGATCATCCTACAGAGTTTCTTTTCTAGTCAATTAGGTTAACATAACAGTAGAGAACCTATTATTAAAAGTAAGAGAATTGCTCTTAATTATAGACATAAGAGAATGAGAGAAGATGGAGAAAATCTATAATATGGAGAAAGTAAACATGAGAAAACTTA
This sequence comes from Solanum ossicruentum, assembly GCA_025774065.1. NCBI lineage: Eukaryota > Viridiplantae > Streptophyta > Magnoliopsida > Solanales > Solanaceae > Solanum > Solanum ossicruentum. The sequence continues at coordinate 18,731,177 of JAOTQR010000045.1, read as the reverse complement.
TGCTTCAACCAACAAAATTGAGCCATCAGACAAATACTTCTCTACTTGAGAAGGATGGGAAAGTATAAACTTATTTGTCTCGAAAAGAAGGAGCTAAGCAAAATAAAATGCAGAGGAGAAGGGAGAGCCACCCATATACCAACACTATACAAGAAGAAACTTAAACGACAAAGAGCACTATATTCTAAAAAGACCATCTCTTCCTCTTGTATTACTTAATAGCCAAAACAACGGTGATCGGTCAAACACCATTTGCTTCTTCATCTGAGAGCATTCACAAAGGCCAGCAAAGAGTCTACATCCCTCTTCTCTGTAGGGTACTTAATGGGCTTTGAAGAGTGCTTTGGGAAGAATAGTATCGTAGGGAAGCTGCCAAGCTGCAATTCTTGCTGTGCAAATGCTTTCTGCTCACCATCTGCCCTGAATTTCCCCACCTTCACACCAGAACCCGCTAACTTCTCAGCCAATTCAACATAGGATCCTTCCATTGCCTGGCAAAATTGGCACCAAGGTGCATAAAGAACGACGAGCCAAGGCTCTCTTCGGCCTTCCAATTTTAGCAAGTTCTCAACTCCAGGCTTACTCAAGATAACAATGTCCTTGGAATCAAAAATATCAGCAGCTGTAGCAGTACCATTTGTTTGGGCAGCGCCATTTACACTTTCATCCTTGATATTTCCCTTGTGCAAGCCACACTCCTTGGCCTTGGCATCTTCCCACCACCATCTTCCCTCTCTCTCGTGTTGCCCTGGTAGGACTGGCCTTGTGCAAGGTTCGCATCCAATAGATACATATCCTTGTGAATGCAATGAGTTCACAGGCACATTCATGGCACGCAGGAAGTTCCAAATATCTTTTCCATCCACGTTAGCCACGGGGTTCCACTTCACCAAGCTACCAGCACCGCCATCCAACCCCTCAAAAGAAGGGTCCACCTGAACAACAGGGATTTCTGATCGAGTTCCAGGGGACTGATCTTTACGCTGCCCTGTGATCCAAGCGTGTAAGCCCTTGAGGGCTCTCCTCAAGGGCCTAACCTTCCTTACACGGCAACACTCTTGGTGGCCATCCTCGTAAAAAGAGAAAAGCCCTTTGCTCCTAACCAAGGCCTGAACTTCAACTGCATCAGGGAACATGTATTCAATACGAATGCCATAGTGCTTCTCCACACTGTCAAATAATTGGTAGGTCTCCGGGTTCAATCTCCCAGTATCAAGGCTGAATACTCTGAAAGGTCGGCCAGTTAAATGTGCATACTCTATCAAAGCAACATCTTCAGCACCACTGCGAAGTAAGGAAATCATCAAAGAGCTGTATTAGGGACACAATCACTTTGGCAAATCATCATTCTGCTACGAAATAAAATAAGAGCAATAGAGAAAGTTCTCAATTGAATTCAGCTTTTTCGATGGGAACAAGCAAAATAGACCACATGCCTGGACACTGAAGTAAAACAAGATTGGACAACAAATGACATTTCATAAAGGAGCCTTTTTCACCAGTACCCATAGAAAAATATCAAACAAAGCATAGACTTAGTGAAGAAAAGATTAAATTAGCAAATGGCAAAAAGCAAAACAAGTTCCCCTTGGCATTAATCAAGGAGCAATTACAGAAGTCCACAACAAGATCAGCATAGCTCACAACCATCCACTCTTTATTCACACGTAACATAAAAAGATTCACATGCAACCGAAACTAGGCTCATATTGAAGCAAGATCGAGATAAAACTGTACCTGAAAGCAATAGCAATGTCATCCCCAAATTTCTCAAGTGCTTTGTCCATAATCTCAAAAGGGGAAGCATTTTGAAGCTCCTTAGCCAATTTCTCAAAGTCCTCTGCCTCAACTTTCTCTCCTACCTCTGCAAATTCACCAAAAAGCAAAGACCACGCAACCCAAGAGTCATCTTCTATCAACATCATCAAAACAAACACATGCAAAGACAAGTATTCAAAATTTCATGTACCAGGAGCCACGATGGTTGCTGCAGAGGGAACTATTGAATCATTCCTCTTAGGGTCAGCATTCAATGGCTTCACAGCAGAACGCCTCCGAGAATTCAAAACGGTCGACAAGAGTTGAGGCCTATCCAACGGCTGAAAGGCACCTAATTGGGATACTGCAAACACCAAAAAGAATAAACAAATAAATAACTAAAATTCCATATCTGAAAAAAGAACCCAAGAATACTCGAACCAGATGCGAAATTTCTTCAAAAATATCAACATACAAGAATAAAAATTGCTTCTTTGAAGAGAAAAACAACTTTAAAATCTCCAAAAACAGCAAAAGATCGAATTTTCAACCCAAATTTATCGTAACAAATCAAATTCAGCAGAAATATGAAACAAGAACAGAAGACAATTCCAACCCAGATGCCAAATTTATTATAAAAACAATCCAAAAAACCGTAAAGAAAATTCGAACCCGGATGCTAAAATGCTTCAAATTATCACATTCTAGAATAAAGATCAAAACTTTGGAAGGAACAAGCAAAAGGGTACCTTTGGGTTGTTCATAAGAAGAAGAAGCGGACAAAGAGCCATGAATTGCAGATGAAGAAGTGAAAGCCAAAGCCATTTCTACAATAGAGAGATTTCACACACACAAAGAATGATTTGTTTCAGCAAAGAAACCGTTAAATTTCTGTGTGAAAAAATAGGGAAGATGGTTGTGATGGGAAGAAGACCGTGAGTGTGTTATACAGAGAGGTAAACATTGTGAGAAGTATTAAAGCAGACATGAAGAGAGGGCGCTGTTCTAGGTTCATTGAACCTGGACGTGATTTGGGATTTGAATGGTAATCTGATGTGGCATGATCTCGTTGGATGATCGTCAAATTGTACCTCAGCGCTTGGGTCATGTGGCGGGCCGGCGAATGAAAGAGAGAGGAAGAATCGTGGTGTGAGAGAATAGTCATTTCTCACCAGTCAAAAGTTTCTTTAGATTCTGCTTTACATTTTTAAAAAAAATATATATATTTTGACAAATTAATATTTGTATATTTTGGGAAAGATTTGGGACTGTTACAAATCTAATAAAAAGTTTATATTACGAAGGCAGATAGCTCTACATTATCAACCCAATCATTTGATTTCAAATTTCAAGTATGATTGGGTGCTTAATCATATGTGAAATTTGAAAGAATTGATTGCTATTTGTAAAGTAAAAACGAATATTTAAAAATTTATCGGACTACTAAACGATAAGAAGTAGAGTGAATTTGCTCATAACTAATAAATCTGGTGACTATAGACATCTACATTTTGTAGAAATCAGCCAGAATTTCTTCGAGACTATTGTATTCTAAACCTTAAATTCATGTCTATATCTATATAAGAGTATTATATTCTTTTAAAAAAACATCTCAAATATTTCATAAATTCTAAAATATTTATAAAGAGATCAAAATAGGGTTCAAGAGGTCAAATCATCCTAAGTTCAAAAAATGTGTTGTTTTCAAATCATGGAGAAATTTTAGAGGAGAAACATCGAATTTTGGAGAAATATGAGGAGAAAAACATCAAAGGAAGAACAGATTTGTACTGACATTGTTCATGAATAAAATTATATTTTTTTATATTTTATTTGTAATTACAATTTATATTTTATCACATTAAAATTTGTCATGAGTATCAATATAAATTGTTATATGATGATATGACTGTTTCATCTTTAATTAGAGTTTTTGAGTTCAAGTTTAAATATAAAAAAAGATTATAACAATATCTCATAATAAATTCTGCAATAACTATTTAAATTTAATTGAAAGTCCAAATACCAACTTAGAATGAGAAAAAAACAAAAACAAAAGAAGTGTGGTGAGCATGTTCAAAGGAACTAAGGAGACCAGTCCTCTTTTTCTCTCCACAAATATAGACAATTATTAATTATTACATCTTCCTCTTTTTAGATGGCTGTTAACTATTTGCACATTTACATCCCCGCCAAGATGCTCAGTATCATCCAACCAAGATTCTAATCCTCAAAGGCCTTGGAAGGAGAAAAAAATAAACTAAAATGAAAAAAAAGGGGAAATTTTAATTAATATTTTTAAATATTTTTTATTATATTATTATAAGAAAGATTGCAGCTTATAATATTTTTCATA
>JAOTQR010000045.1:18682247-18702213 GCA_025774065.1 Solanum ossicruentum | reverse complement strand
TATATATATCACAAATATGTAAAAATTTATGTGTACTTAATATTTACATCAAATTAATAATTCAATGACATATGTTTGCATCAACGACTTCCAGCACTTAATCATTTGTAATTTGATATGCATTCTAACCCTATTAAATCACTTATCTATAATAAGTTAGTAACATAATTTAGTGTAAATATACAATACCAACAAGTTTTATTATATGAATTGGAATATTATATACTAATATTGTAACTATTGAAGAACTTAAAAACTATTCCGTCAGAATGAATTATGCCATTAATTACATGATTAAGAGATAGAACTAGTATGATAAGACATTGTAATATTGTAAGGTTTAAAAGATATAATTGTACAATCATGTCGTTATCATCAAGACTTTCGATTTTGATTTATATATGCTAACATTTCTTTAAAATCATATGGGAAACAAATAAAAGAAGTATTTTAAAAAGGCAAAGAACAGAAAAATTGAATGTTACTCCTAAAATAGAATGGAGTGCAATTAACCAATCCTTATTTTCCTCATTCCAAAATTTAGTGCTATTGTTGGGTCTTGGCTAGTGCTTTTATTTGGAATTTGTTCACCTCGACACATGTAACATCACAACTAACTTTTCATACAATCATCACAACTCCTCAAATTCATCACTAAGTTTCATTCAACTACTCCCTCCATCCAACTTTAGTTGGTCCTATACTATTTTGAGATATTTAACAATACTTGTCTATTTTCTAAAATTAATGAATAATTTATCTATTTTACCCTTATTTAATACTACATCAGAATTTACAATTCATTTTTCAATACTTTAAAATACTATAAGTCAAAATTAAACTTTCAAAAACGTAATAAATGATTAAATATACTAATCCCTCCATTTCAATATTCCAAAAATAAAGTACTCCTACTATGTGTCACTCCATTTCCTTTTTTTTTTTTTTAAAGTTAAAGACTTCTGTCTCTTTTGAAGAAATAGAAAAAAAGAGTAATTAAAAAATAATAATGTATCTCAAAGAAAATCTTGAAAATTCTCTATTGTGTATTTTCTTAGTAGAGTTAAACATATTTAAAAGAATTATTTTAGAGAGAAATTAAAAAATTTAAATTTTTTTAAAATTATAATACATGCTTGTACTAACATTTTTGGCTCCATAATTCTTTTAGTTCCATAATAGTTTTCAAATTTATGATGAATACTTGGCTTGGAGTATTCCTTTAGAATTTTTAAAAGGAAACCTTTTGGCTCCATATTTTTTTTCAGTGGAAAACGTACAGCATGTATTGAATATTGAAGCAATAAAGGTGTCTTGTGCACTTATTGATCGTCGAAACTTCAATGAGTTTTTTTAGTTTGGCTTAAATTTTTTAGTTAGATTTAATTCATCCTAATTAATTAGATGATTTATATTAAGTAAGAATAATTTGGTAAAAGTATCTCCTTTCTTAATGTTTGTGTCAAGTCAATAAGGACCAACTAAAATTGGACGAAGGAAGTATTTAAATTATAATTTATTTTAATTAAACACCTGAATATATGATATACTCCCTGCATCTCTCATTTTATATGATACTTTTTTTGACTTGACATAATATTATAAAAAAAACCTTAAGATCTTTGAAGTTTATAGTGTAAAATAATTCTTAGCTATTTATATTAATAATTTACTATATCAATAATTATTTTGTTAATAATTGTGTCAAATCAACGAGAATCAATAACACTTTATTATCAACTCAATTCCAAATAGAGCGGCTAAATTTCTTATAAAGTTGAGTCAATAAGAAAAGAAATAAATTATTTCCTGTGATCTTCTTCAAAGAGGATATCATGGATATTGAAAAGTTTTTGGTGGCCATCTGTGTTCAAGTCTCTTTCAAAATTTTTAAAAGACATTGTTATAATATCTTTTATTAAAAGTTTGTTATTAGAAGTATATATTATTCATGGCTTGTACCATAAGATGTGGACTTTTTAGATATATGGCACAAAAATCTTTTTCAGTCTTAATCCTCACGTAGCATCACATTTTCCTCCATCACAAAAATATAGTTAACCATGGCTAACATTTTTTCGAGATTATTCAAATTTGGAATTCACTTTTCATTGCTTGGGTTCGATTGGGTATGCGAAATGGGATAGGTAAAAATATTTTATGAATTGATATATTTCATGAGATTATTTTTTCTCACTTTTTGTATGAATATATTGTAATTTCACTATTTTAGTACATCCCAAATCCAGTTGTGGGATTCACTGGGTATGTTATTACTATTTTCGTACATGTGATTATTCTATCTCACTTTATAGTCTCTATCCCACGTACCAAACGAGCGTTGACATTTGGTACACAAATAATTGAAGTAAAAATATTCACGATTCACGATTAAGTTTTAAAATTAAATTTACATTGTGTTTGGTTGGCAGTATGAATTTATTTCCAGATAAATTCATATTCTCAACCAAACTATGTAAATTTAATCCTGAAATATTCTACTTATCCCATCAAATTAAGTTGGAATTATTTTATGTACTTTTCAGGTAGGATAAATTAGTCCTACGAATATAATATCAAGCTAAGACTATATATTCAGAAATCAGAATAATTTAATCCACACACCATACGACTCTTAAGGAGTCTTCTATTTTATTTTTATATACTATATTAGAAGAATGAGCATAGAAAAAGGTATCAACACGTTAGTTTTTGGTCATAGATGAAAAAATACTTAGGTCATGATTAGGATATAAATAATCACTAGTTAGTGATTTAATTTAGAACCAACAATCTCGTTGTCATGTACACGTGCCCCATTAGACAATTATTAAGCTTTGTCCTAATGTGTTTAAATATTGAATTGACAAATAAGCTATAGCTAATGTATATTATCTTTATATATACATACACGCAGACACCCCTTCAACATTTATGTATAACCAATGGAAATTGAACACTTCCACTAGCTTGGTAATGAATTTTTTGTTATATATCGATCCTTGCAATTGCATGATCACAGAGAAATAATAATCTTTAAAAAATAGACATAATATATAAATTAGACTTTAAATTAAATTTCACATTAATTTTTATACGCACAATTAGGCACTTTAATTTATCCAATACCTCAACAGAAAAACATTTTAACTTTTATACTTCAACAACTAGGCACTTCTGGTACCATGAACTTAAAAGCTTTTTTTTTTTTGCTAAAGACAGTTAGAGTACCTACTTGTGCACTGTAAAAATTAAAGATCAAATTAAAATTTGAAGCAAATTTTAAAGTTCAGTTTATGAATTATGCCTGTTGTATATAATTATCGTGTAATATATGTGGATTAATTGTTATTTTTATCATATTATTAGTCGATATTTATAGTGAAAACTTTTTTCCAAAAACTTTATATCATCTTTCGTGAAACCTGAACTTTTTTCAGAATTTTTTTTCTATTTAAAGAAAAAGAGGAAGACAATAGGGGAACTTAGGGACTTATTATAAAAGGTCTATACATGTATTTATCCATCATCAAATAAACAAAAGCCCAAAGACAACTTGTTATGGATTGCAACAACGTAAATAGAGTCCAAGATAATGTCATACTAAGTGACTCTGAAGGAAAATATTTATTAATAAACTCAATAAATCGATAACTTACCAAGAATATGTACAATTAATTTAAGTCGATGAATCATGATATCAACCATTATCAAGTCTAAGTTAACATGGATATTTGTTATGAAAATAACATGTTAAGAATACTTTTAAGTCCACATTTTATCTCATTTGTTACTTTGCATACAACAATACTAGTATGTCCATTCTTTTACAATGCCCGAATAATTGGTATGGCAATTAAGCATCCTTAAACGAAAGAGTGATTTTCCAAATTGGTCATTGTGTGTGACCACCTCTTCACATGTATATAATACCATGCCTTGTGGATTAACTCATGCTTCTAGGAACTGAAAATAAAGATGTTCGTAACCACAAATAGCCACCAAACACCTTCATTTGAAAACAATAATATCGCCTTTAGGTTTGTGCTTTGATCGAGCATAGTCAATTAGCTCTATGACTTTGCTTAGCTTCCAGTCTTGTAATGGAATAGCCTTTCACCATCTAGCACTCATTATCCTAATATATAGGCGACTTTGCTTTCAAGCTGTCAATATAATCGAGCTAATATATGATCACAATATATTTATGAGAAAAAATGACATCTTTTTGCTATTTTGGAGCGGGAAAACTACAATAGGAAAGTTAATTGCTAATTGCAGCATCAAAAAATAAAACCAAAGAAATATTTAAAATAAAATAAAAGTTGCGTTTGCCGGGAGTCGAACCCGGGTCTATTGCTTGGAAGGCAATTATCCTAACCGTTGGACTACAAACGCTTGTGTGTAAAGCAATTCGAAATTCTTATATTTAGTATAACAAACTGAAATAACGTAAATAAGATTTTTGTGTCTTGTGATTTTAAACTAAAGATACACATTTGAAATTAAATACAGTAGTTGTCAAAAGATAAAAGAGAATTCTTTTTAAAAATAGAGTAAAGAGGATAGTAAAACAAATATATAATTCATTAGCATTGGAGTAGCAACATTTTATTGCATCAACTTATCGAGAAAAATAAAACATAGCTCTAATTTCTATTGAACAACTAAGCACTAAACTTAGAAATTAGAATCTTAAAAATGAAAGTGAATGCTGCTTACCATATGAATAACCTTCTGTGAAAACAATACTAGTAAAATGATATTAATACATTATAAATTTTGAAATACTAAAATATAGTAAAACAAAATGCCGAGTAAAATTGATTCAACATGATAAAGTTGATAATATACCTAAGTAGATTGAAATGACAAAATATATTTCCACAACAATTCCAACAGTATTTTGATCTTTCACTTCTATACAGAAGAAAATAGCAAATTAAATTACCTAAAGCTTTGTTTACATTAATTATCTTCTTTAAATGAATTTTGGGGAATACTATGAAAGGAATGCTTACTTCTTGCCCCACTCCGTGCATAAGACTACTTTTAATATGAGTCAAAAGGCGATGGATCAAAGCTATATCCACAAAAGAGCATCCTTATAGTCGCGATGTCCAACATAATTGTTTATTATTAATTTAATATATAAATTAAAAAATTATAAATAATAGAAGTAATTTTATCAAATCAATCTTATTAAATATAAGTCATCTAAATATTGGAAAATGAATATTATTTAGTATTTAAAAACAAAAATAAAATAAATATAAAATAATAAATTATTCATTAATTTTATATATTGGATAAATATTATTGAATATCACAAAATAGTATAATAAAAAAAATAAAGTTATACGGAGAGAGTATCAATTAATTACTACAAAAGAAGTTTTCAACTCCTCTAAAATTGAAATGAATGGACCAAATCAGATTGTTATACCTTTGTTTCACTTTTGCCAAACAATTTAAAGAGAAGGATAAAGAATGCTTTTCCTAAATACCAACATTTAGATGCTAATAAATGTGAAAGATGGTAGAGAGCACCATCAATACTCCTTAGTTGTTACAGAAATAAAAATGCATTTTTGCTTCCAAATATGGTGGCCCAACTACTCCCGGCCGTTTCACATTAGTCGTTCATATTTATTTTCTAAAAAAAAAAATTGGAAGTAGGAGAAGGAGAAGCGAAGAGGGAATTACAATGTGCGGAATCGAATTCTCACCAACAAGATGAGAGTTTAAGTAGCCAACCAATTGAGCTACGAAGATTCTCTAGTCGTCCATGTTGCTCTAACACACATTCTAATTTTTTTAATTAAAAGTTATTTTACAAAATTAACTTTATTAATGATATTTTGAAACTCTAAATTTCACTATTATTATGTTATATAGTTATTTGATACTAAAAATAGTATTAAAAAATAATATAGATCTCTCAATTTACTAAATATAGACAAGTAGACTGAAACATTTATGCTTGATGTAGTGTGATTCTGATGTATATGGGATACAATATTGATATTCTCGTTCACCTCCCTCCTCTCTCACTTTCCTCTCTCCTTTCTTGCTCGTTTCTCTCTCAATGTATTTGTATTTCATAGTGTATCTGGTAGCAAAAATCCATATATCTAAGTGCATTTGATTTGAAATCTATTATGAAATTATTAGTTAATGAGAAGTATCCAATTATTTCAAACTATTGGAAGAATTAGTAAATATAATAAGAATATTTGTATAATTAAGTAGTTTTGCCTCACTTTTTTTAACAGTATTAGTAGTCTAATCTAATCCAAAATCTTAAATCATAAATCAAATATATACAGCTATAGGAAAAAAAAACTAGTTGTAAAAGTATAAATATTATACGACCATAATTTTGGGTTCGTTAATCCAATACATATGATCTTTTTAATTTCGTAAATCTTTTTTAGACCTGATAGATGGATAATTGCCAAAATGCAAAACAATCATTTCTATGTCTTTCAAAGTAAATAACTGTTATAATATATATGCTGATTGTATATTGTATTCACAGTGTTTATATCTCTTTTGTGAACTTCACTTATTTCTGTTGCAAATTAACGGTAAAATAAAGTAAGACGGACACCATGGTCGAGTTCTTTCTTTTAAAAAGGAAGAAAATGTATTGTAGTCAAAAAAGAAATCTTAGTTGTAAAAACGAAAAATGCACACAAATCCATGAGATTTGCACAGAAATCAAAGTTAACTGCTTTTTGTAGGTTCATCCAAACGAAATTTGGTAAATAGTAGTAGTAATAATTGTCTTGTGATTTGGAAATCCAGTTAGTTTGGATTTTGTCCTGCTTGACCCAGACACGTCCCTTTGGCTTTGCTATTTTACCTCTCCTTGTAATCCCATCATATTCAATATTCATTATTGTTTATTAATTTAGATTTATATTGTGTATAATTTATTTTTTTGGTTTCTCACTCGATGTCTGGAATCCGTAGCGTCCCAACTAAATTCGGATTGCGTATTGCAGAGTCCATTTATGGGTGACGCTCCCAACATGATTTTTTTCATTCTCAGGGCTCGAACTCGAGACATCTGGTTAACGGTGAAATACTTCCACCGGTGCATCACAACTCATGTTGGTATACTATGTATAATTTATTAGAGAAGAAATGTCTTTTCTTATCTTTAGATTTTAAATATAAGATATATAATTAAAAATAAAAAATTAGAATTATGCTATGATGTATTAATTATTTTACAATCTCTTGACTAGTTTGTTGGGTTTAAGTAAGTGTGAATTGAGAAATGATAATTGAGAGAATAAGGATATGCGGGGGAACAAAGAACCAAGTAAAGAAAAAGTGAAGAGTCATTTCTCCATCATTAGTGGAATGGAAAAGAAGTTTTGTCTTTATATTAAGAGACATTTATTTTAGCTCTTAAAGAGTCACGTAGAGGGGACTATCTCGCAGCGTCGGCATCGGTGCTCGCTCAGCTAAGAAAAATGATATGAGTGATTGATAAATTTTTTGAATAAAATTTATTTAATCAGTCTCAAGATTTTCTTTTTCTGAGAACAGATGAATACACACCCATTACTGGCTATAAATAGAGAGATTTCCTCGCAATTTTCGATATTGATTTTTTCTTCTCTTTTGCATACATTTTTTCACATAAAAAGTTGAATCTGCTTGTAAATCTATTATTGTTTCTTGAATTTGTTAAAGTTACAAAAGTTTGAAGTACCTTACTTCTGTAATAGTTTTGTTTTATCCTAAGAGAAAATAATTCACAACCACAAAAACAATGAAAAGATTAAATTTGTTACGGACACATAATAAATTTTGTAAAATTAAATATTTTGATTTCATTTCTACACCACCACTGAATTGCAATAATAATATAGTCTGCTTCTCTCTGTTGTTGACACTTGACACAACAAAGCCCACTATGCCCTACCGACCATTCATCTCTTTAGGTACCTTTTCAACCTTCTTTATTAAGTTCAACTATGTACCATTCTTTTGATTTATTTCGTACGTCATAAAGATTGAAGATATTTGTTGAATATCAAATAAAGCAAAACTCAACCAATTTCAACATATCTCAATTCAATATTTCCATGTTATGGTTTTTGAAATATAGGTGTAGCTTTACCTATACTTGAATGTTGCGCATATAAATGTGGTGCGACCTAGAAATATTAAGTTTTGCTAAATTTGCGAATTTATAGTTGGATTTACCACTGGTTGAGAAGTGAGGAGGCATATGATACTACATATATTATCTTAAATTAAAACTTTGTTCTGCTCTTTTTCCTTCTTTTTAGATGGGGAATGGTCAGTTGTGGAAATGAAAATATATTTTCAAAATAATTGCTTGGGATGACTAAACAAAACAATAATTAGTAGGGGTATGAAAAATTGAATTGATCAATACATCGATTTCGAAAAAAATATTATTAGTTTATTTTTATTGGATTATTAGGTTATCAGATTTTTAATGGTCGGTATCGATTTTTACTATTGAGTTATTGGGTAAATAGATAATTCAATAACATTATAATAATTTATTGTTTTACTCCTTTGTAAATATTAAGTATTAGTAATTTAATAGTAATAACACACTATAACAATACTTTATATATTTTAATCTCTATAGTACTTAAGTTTTATTATTCACTTTAGTATTTTAGTTTGTAATTAGCAAATTGTAACTTTTGCAAGTTTGTAGACATAGTTTTCGTACTTTATCTACTTTTAATTAATGCAAATTTTTATTATCATTCTTATCAGGTAAATCGAAAATCAAACCATTAAAGACTTAAAACCGATAAACCAAAAATCGATAAAATTAAACAGGATCATGATCTAACATAAATTTTAATCCAACCCATTTAAACTTATTATTTAAATAGATCATAATCTAATAATCGCTATAATTTAACTCATCCATTTAACACCCATTAACTACTGCTCTTATTTATTATCAACAACAAAATAATGGGAGATTATAGTGAAGGACAAAAGAGAACCCGCAGAGAAACTGAAAAAGCTTCACAAAAACTAGAATAAAATATTCACATCCTATCCCCGTAATTCAGATAAAGGGTCCATAAAAGCCGTGCCTATTGGGCTAAAACAGTACTTGCCCACTCCTATAGAAAGACTAAATTACCCTAAGCTGTACTTGCTACAATACTCCTATCATCTTCTTTGAATTTTGGGTCATTTTGGAACGCCACAATTTAATTAGAATTTAGTGTAATTGAGGGTAATTAATTAGGAAGAGAGAAATTTGGTATAATATATGTATTAAATATTTAATTTGTAAAAAGAAAAAAACGTCAAATAATATTTTCAAGAAATACGATTTTTTTATTAAAAAAAATTTTTCGTTCAAATTTTGAAACATTAATGATCACACCATCTGAATCGTCCTCTTTACTTTCCCTTTCTGTGAAGAAATGTACCCATGAAGCCCATACCTAAAAGGACCACTTTACCCTTACCTTTCTCGTTCTTCAATAACATTCCATTCCAGAACCACACTCCATTCTTTCCTCTACTTAGTTACCCCCTAACAAAATCTGCTTTCCCGATTCTCAATTTCATGTAAAATGTCGAGACCGGCGACAACATCACCGGCGACGACTATAAAACCAGAAGATTACACTCATAGCCCTGTACATTACGCCATCGTTTTAGGAGATCACTCTACTCTAAACAGACTCGTCGCTTCTCTTCCTCGACTAGCTGATCCAAATCAAATACGAACCGAGTCCGACTCGCTTGCTCACGAACAAATCGCTGAGAAAATCGCCGCCGTACTGGACCGTCGTGACAACCCTAAAAGAGAAACTCCGCTACATCTCGCCGTCCGTCTGAATGACGTGTACGCTGCTCGGACGCTTGCCGTTGCCGGTGCTGACATTTCGCTTCAGAATGCTGCTGGTTGGAATGCTCTACAGGAAGCTATTATGCGGAGATGCTCCGACGTCGTTTCAATTCTAGTACAGCATCATCATTTAGGTGCTTGGTACAAGTGGCGCCGCCGTCTACCTCGCCTTGTTGCTGTTCTCCGCAGAATGCGTGACTTCTACATGGAAATTTCTTTCCATTTCGAGAGTTCTATTGTTCCCTTCGTTGGAAAAATCGCGCCTTCTGATACGTATAAGATCTGGAAATGCGATGGTAATCTTCGAGCAGATACATCTTTAGCCGGTTATGACGGCTTGAAAGTTCAGCGAGCCAATCAGAGTTTTCTCTTTCTCGGTGACGGTGACCGGAATGCTGATATTCCTGCTGGTTCATTGCTAGTTTTGAACCACGATGACCGTAAAATGTATGATGCCTTTGAGAACGCTGGTTCTCCTTTGAGCGATTCCGACGTTGCGGGTTTCTGTAATCAAACAAGTGTGTATCGTCCTGGAATGGACGTGACGAAATCCACACTAGTTGGTCGTACAAATTGGAGAGGGCAAGACAAAACGGAGAACGTCGGTGAATGGAAAGCCAGAGTTTATGATGTGAATAATGTTGTTTTCAGCTTCCGATCGCGGAAAATTTCCGGAGCTGAAAGTGAACAAATTCTGCCACTAGACTTGGAATTAGAAGAGGATTCCGAAGATGGTTTCCTCGTCGCAGAGAATCCACGGTTTAGCGTCTCAACTGCCTCTATCTCCATCGGAGAAAGTAACAAACAAAGACGTCACAGCAGTTTCACTCGAGAGGAAAGGGATTTCGTTACCGTTTCTCGAAAAAGCGTCGACATTATACCTGAACCACGTCGGAGAGCAACGGCGATACCGGTTGCACCGCCGCCTAATACGAAAGAGAAGGAGTATGTGAAGAGCCTAAAACCGTCCGTCTGGTTAACGGAGCAGTTTCCGTTGAAGACGGAAGAGTTGCTGCCGTTACTTGACATATTAGCAAACAAAGTCAAAGCCGTTAGACGAATGAGAGAGCTGTTAACCACCAAGTTCCCTCCGGGGACATTTCCAGTAAAGGTAAGGGTTAACATTGGTATTTAACATTTTGAAATCCTGAGGTCCCACGAGACTCTCATTTCTTCTGATGAAAGCATTTGATGTTTTTTTTTTGCTCTTTATTTCTTCTTTTCATGCACAAGCCTTATAAAGACCTTAGCTGGTCTGTTTTGCTTCAGCTCCTGTGACACTTTTCTTAGTGTTCAACGCAATGAACCTTCCTGGACCCAAATTAATTACAATTTACTATATTCTTGACAGTTGGCAATACCAGTTGTCCCAACAGTGAGGGTAGTAATCACATTCACAAAGTTTGTTGAGTTACAACCAATTGAACGGTTCTACACTCCATTTTCAAGTCCAAGGCACCTTCTTCATAGTGAGAGTGAGGATGAAAGTTCAGGAAACAATTACCATTCCCTTCCTTCATCATCGTCTTCGTCATCATCATCGTGGCTTTCGAGGAACAATAGCAAGATGCCGCAGCGGAGCTGTAATGGAGCACAACAGGCAGATCCATTTGCAATACCTGTTGGTTATAGTTGGAGTAGTTTTGATGTGAAAAATAGGAAATTGAAGAAATCCAAGTCTACTAGGAAAACTAAGTGATTGTCTTACTAGCAGTAATTCTTTTAACATCCAATGTTATCGATCCACTACTCTGTTTTTTTCTTTTTCCCCAGTTGCTAATTTCTAATATAGTTTGTAGATATTAAGGAGAATCTAACTTTGAATCTCCTAAACTCTTGTCCTTGGATTGTCGATTCTCATAGTGGTCATTGAACTGAGTTTCTCAATCTAATCGTAGAATGTATACCATCTTTTATTGAATGGTAACAGTAACTTCTTTCGTGAAGTGCTTTGACTTTGGATCTAAATTCATCATTAGGTTAAAGAAAGAAGGTGGAAGCTCAGTATAAATGTCAATCAATGTAAAAGCTGAGGTTCTTATCATCATACAGTAAGTACAATGGTGTGACAAAAGGCCATCTTAGAAGAGGGCTATGTGGGGTTAAACATATAATAGTTGTTCCACAAAGCAAAGACATATTCCTCCTCTCTTTTTTTCTCCAACAAAACCAAGATATTTTGACTTGTATATAATTCAATAATTAGCAACTCCCATTTATGATTTAAGACGTCAAAATAGGTGAAAACTTGTTAATAGTACTGTTATATAGATGGATTTTTCTCCAATACCTCAGACTTTATGTATCCAATCATTTTGACATTAATTTTATGTAAAGAAGGTTTTACTGTAGGCATCTTTCCTCTCCCTTTCAAATCAATTAATGATACATAAGACAAGATTGTAATATTGATTTAGCTTTATGGTACATTGGGACCTATATTGCAAAACCAGATAACAACAATAATAACATACCTAATGGTAGTGGTAGTGGGAGAGTAAAATGTACGAGATCTTACTACTACCTTATTAAGATAGAGAGGTTTCTTGGGAACAAGTGAATATTAAGTATGACAATTTCCATTATAACATTCATATGGTTCTATCCTGTCATGTATGTATCGCATCTTTTTCTTTTTCACTTGATTGGATAAGTTACAGAGTTCCAAAAACTTGTCATGCTTGTAGAATTTTATCTGGAACAACAAAAGTCGGCTATAAACAATCGGATGGTTATTTGGAAGAGAGAATTAGTAATATATTTATATATATGAAGTATCCCATAGTGTCTGGATTACAACTACTCCAGCTTTGAATGAAATTTGAAGTTCAATGAGTATCAATAGGGCTGTTGAACCAACACATTGAAGAGTAGACACTATGTAGTTCACATATTTAGTTCTGCTAATATGACTTGTATTTTAACACAACATATATCACAATCCAAAACTTAAGCATTTGTGGTCAGTGGGGGTTGAGAGGACAACAATTTTGTAGCAAGTGCTTGTCATGTGAGGAAAAGCCAAAGTATCACTCTCACTTTTGGTTAACTAAACCCTTCCACTAATTTCTACTTTTGTACATAACCATTCACAAGGTAGGTAGGTAGATGATGATAGACAACCTTTTCCTCAAAGAAGAATAAACTAATAATTCCAATAATGTTTGCTTCAAGACAAAGTAACCTTAGCAAGTGTTTTCTATAAAAGGAACACACAAGTTTAAGAGACATCCTATTACCTTAGCTCTTCTCTTTAATAGTTTCACTAGTTCAGAAGTTCTACTATTTACAAGCTCTAACAAGTAAAATCCTCAACCCCTTCTCTGTTTTTTCTTTGTTCTTTACAAACTTAATAGTTTCTTGATTATTTGGTTGTTGACAGGATTTATGGCTTCTGATGGACCAAGTTGGGCAGATCAATGGGGTGCAGGAGGGATAGGTGCCATGGATGAAGACGACAGCTATTATAACAGCAACAAAGACAGTAGAAACAACAAGAAAGCAACTACTTCATCATCATCATCAGGAATTGGCAAAGTTAAAGCAGTGGCAGTGGCTGGTGCACAAAAGCTGAAAAATGGTCCTTCCACGTTCATCAAATGGGTTAGGAGCAAATCCCACAAGAAAAATTCCCCCATTTCATGAAACAGACAAGGATTAAAGCTTATCTTGTCTTCTGTAAAAGGATTTCGGATCAAACATGTCTATTTAGTGCCTTCAAGTACATGTCATGGATTATTATGCTTCACTTATATCTTGACTTGTTTCAAGGTGAGTCTTAAGTTCCATGCGCTGATGCCTGATGGTGTAAAGAATAGGTATGCAATCAGATTACTAATAACCATTGCATCCGGGTCAACTAATTTCACGAGGATCACTTATTCATTGACTAGACCACCACCCTTGGGTGCAAAGGTTTGGAGTTCTTTACATGACTTAAAAGTAACAAAAGGAAGAGAATATCAGCCAATGATAGTTAATTGCTAGCAAGATGTAATCTTAGCCATAAAGTTAACATATTAATTTCTGGCAAATACCACGCTTAAACTGTAGGCTTTTCTTCCAAATCAACAGTAAGTATTAACAATTACTGAAGAGACAAATGATACAGAAGCTGTTGTTGGGTTCATCAACAATAAAGGAAAAGTAATTGATTATAGACAGATCCACTTAAATGAAAGGCACTATAAGGACGAGATCAAGAGTTGTCATCTGTAAATTATAAGGGTTATTCCAAGGAGGACTTTAAATTTGATTTTATATGTGGAATGCAAACCAACAACTACAGTTAGTTGTCCATGTAGAGATCAAGGAAATGTCAGATTTACAAGCGAGATACTAATTTCCAAGCTCATCGAAACCAAATGTATTTTCTCCACTGTATGTCATGTAGAGAAATCCATCTTCATCCTTATTTTCCTCATAAATTGCAGACATCAGAGCAGCTGAAATGAAAGATGATGTAATTAACACAATAATCCTAATCAGTAAAAGACCTACACAATTTCTTTACTTACCTGTTGGAGGCAAAGTGTTCTTGACAAAGACAAAGATGGCCTTCTCAGCACCGAGCTTGATCCTTTTCCGCACCACATAAACAAACTGGCCAATAGTCAAATCAGCTGGGACGAGGTATCTGAATCACAAGTTGAGAAACTGAGCATTACTAGAGCAGCTACAGCAATTCAAACTTACCTCTTGTGTTAGAGCCATAAACAATAACAACAGTATTGGATGCTACCAACATTTTGACCACTAATGAAGACTTAACATTCTCACTAATTCACTAAATTAAGCTGAGGTATTAGCCATTTCCACAGAAAATTCCATTCTCCATAAAGAAAGCGAGCACATGCATTCAATTATTTAGTTACAAGACCCTCAACCTCAAGTAAGGACAACACCTTAATTGAATTTTAAATTTCTCAGAAAAGCATAGCATCTCCAGTCAACCTTTGCGGCCAATTCTCCTAATGGTTGTTGGTATTAAAAACACTTTTTCCCCAATCCGATAAATGGTAAGAAATATGAATATCAACATACCTTGAGAAGCTTGCGGCATTCATAAAGTATAAACACCCCCAACTTCCCATAATAAAAACACTTTTTCCCCAATCCTATAAATGGTAAGAAAGATGAATATCAACATACCTTGAGAAGCTTGCAGCATTCTTAAAGTATAACCATCACCAACTTCCCATGATAATATTCTTGTCTCGAACTAATAGAGGGACAAACATGACGTACCAAAAAACATGCATATTCCAGCTATCTAAAACCAAGGATTTGATCTAAAACAAGGATGCAACATACTGTAACAGCACATCCCATACCCAATCAATATAATTGGATTCTTTGGATTTCATTACCTTCGGATAAAAGCTCAGAAAAGCACTTGATTCAAATTGAACATCAAAATCATCTACGTAGAAAAGGAACACAGCAACTTACTTCTTCTTATCAATGTCAGGGACATCACTCTTCTCTGCCTTCTCAACAATCACCTAAAATAGGAACATGAGTGTCAGAGAGAATCTAACCAGAGTACTAGGTGTGACTAATGCCAAGACTTTCTTGGGATAACAAACAACATACCGGAATACGATCAGGATACTTCTCTCGGATGCGAGAAGATTCTGACTGCCTCCTCTCTATAAACAAAACCAAAATTCGCAATCATCAGTATAAACACATCAAATACAAGCTTTTTATTTGATACTTCCAGGAAATGGGGATACACTAAACTTGAGTGCATAAACTTGTTAGTAATTCAAAAGAGTACATAAAGAATTTTTTACCAACAACATTACCCCATTGTCTCAAAGGCTCCCGCCCATTGCGGGATAAGAGGGGGTCGGATGTACGCAGCCTGACCCCTATGTTTAAAACATAGATCGACTGTTTCCAGATGACCCATGATGAGCATCGAAAGTTGCATTGACTAACTGCTACTTCACAATTGAAAGAATTTTTTACCAATAAGTCAAATCTCAGCAAAAGAATGCCATGTTTTTCTGCTTTATAAAGATATGCATACTTGAGAAAAGAAACTAAAAGCCAATCATGCAAAACTCTAACATGAGAATAGCATACTGTAAAGTAAGCTTGTTTCAAGAGAGCAAGCTGAACATATTTTTGGGAGACTCATCACCAAGGAGAATACCCAAAAGGTAATTTTCCTGTTGAAATTCTTAAACCAGATATCACCATACTCAGGTAGAATAAAAACAGAACACAGACCAACATATCAGGATAATAGTTTCCAGTATGAGATAGATACAGCTTCAAGCACTAGATAGAATAAATGCCCATGAATGGGGATAAACCTCGCATATGCACCCCCAAACAGTTCAAGTCTCATTGTTGCTTCGTATCACCAGAAGAATTAATAGCACAGAACAACTTGGATATAACAGGGTAAAGGGCATATCAAGCACCAGAAACCCTACAGTATATAGCATGATCAACAACAACAATAACATAGAAGTGTAATCCCACAATGTGAGGTCTGGCGAGGATTTTTCCAGCATGGCCAAATCAACAAATACTTGAATTATGATCATCATCTAAAAAAACTTCATGAAAGACACGTAAACAAGGATACATACACAATCAAATAAACCAATAAAAATGAAAAGAAAAAAATTACCCAAAGGATGTTCAAGCTTGAATGAACTTCTGGCCATGAGAAGACTCAAAACGTTGATCTTTACCTGCAAATTCCAGACAGCTAAACAACATCAGAATCCAAGAAACCCTTTCACACCCGAAAAAAAAAACATTACAATGGACAAAATCAGCAAGAAGTTCAATCACGCAAGAGGTATCTTTAAAACGTACCAAAAGAGAAGAAAATCTAATAATCGAAGAAGGCTTGTGATCAATTTGACTAAAAAACAAAATTGTGAACAATTTCTGCCTATATAAAGGGAAAAAAACAAGAAGGGTATTTTCGTGAGAAGATGAAATTGCTTAGGTTTTTCTAATCAATTGAAGGAAGTTTGGATTCACAAGGAAACTCCATTTACAAGTACTTGTTTTGCTTCGGACTCCCATTCGGTGAGAATTTGTCGGATCAATAATACGACGTCGTGGTCGTGTCTTTTAAGGCTAAACGACTCCGTTTTGAGATTCATTGGCTGTAGGGTGAGGATTTGTTTTGCGCATCTTATATTCTAATCCTAACCTATTTTGATTTGCAATTCCTTACGTACAAACTTCAATTAAAGAATATGTAAATAAACATTATATTCTGTCCGTTCCATAAGCTTTCATTTGACATAATATTTTAAAATAAAAGGAAGACTTTTAAAACTTGTGGTCTAAAATCATTTGTGGTTGAGAATCATTTCATTAAGGATAAAAATAGAATTTTAAAAGTAAATTATTTTCAAATAAAGTAAAATAATAATTTTTTTAGGATCGACAAAAAAGAAAAGGTGTCACGTATGAATTTAAATATGAATATCTAATATTATAATAGTTTAAATTTTAAAAAATAGATATATTGTCACAAAATTATCAATCTATTTATTACAAAATCATAAATATGTGTCTACCTAGTCGAACCGCAAATTCGCGGGTCGTATATTCATTTAGGGCTTAAAATAAATGTCCAAAACTTCAAATTAATTTGATAAGGCCAAATCAACCCTAATTGTAACCCAAAAAAATAAGGTAAATAAACAAATTAATGGTTTTGAATGTATAGAATGATTTTATTTGTGAAATAAGTTTTTTAAAACGTTCAATCCGATGATTGGTGACTTACTAAAAAATAAAAAAATGAAAAATAACAATGTTAATTAAGATTGAGCATATATATAATGTGTGGACAATTTTAATACTTATAAGCATCTAACATGGATACATTATAAATGTATGATTACACTAAAGCTATTGAATTGACCAATCAAAGCTGATAGTCAAAACCTATCTCCGCCCCTTTCAGTTATCATTTATATAATTAACAACATCATCATACATCAAGAGGCACAATAAGATAGTTAAAAATCTTCCTTTATTAAAATTTTTAATTTCAAGTCTCCGAATAAAATATCTTTGGATAGGATAGAGTTTATTCGTTCCTCAGTATGTGGTCTACTCAACTTGAATCTTAATGGCTTTGTTGCCTATTCCATTAGGAACCGCTGATTTCTTGGTACATCACATTCATGCATTTAAGATTCATGTGACGGTATTGATACTCTTGAGAGGTGTTCTATTTGCTCGCAGTTCTCGTTTGATACTGGATAAAGTAAATCTTGATTTTCGTTTTCCTTGTGATGGACCTGAAAAAGGGGGTACATGTCAAGTATCGGACTGGGATCATGTCTTCTTAGGAATATTCTGAATGTACAATTCCATTTCGATAGTAATATTTCATTTCAGTTGGAAAATACAATCAGATACTCAACTTGAATCTTAATTATTAAGAATAGTGAATTTTAGATATAACGAATTAAACTCATAAAAAAGAGTGTAAAGCACCCATAAGGGTTGGGTGTTCGAGTAATTGATTAAACAGGTGATCCTTTAAATGTGGGGCGATAGGTTGGGTTGGCTAAATACTTAGTTGAGCAGAAGATGTGGATCACACAAGTTCAAAACTTTCTATAGATTTTTCAGTCAAACTTATCGCACGAGACTTGTCTAATATAACTTATATAATTTACGGACTATAACAATAAAAAGAATTACATTTTTTTGTTGAAGATAACGACTACAAGGTCCATGTCAACAAAATAAAAAGTGGGCAGCATCAACTTGCATCTCCAAGTGTATATATGCAGACCTATAAAAATTGGTCATGAATTTGTCATTTGAGCATTCAATACTTCTCTTTTCTGAAAGGAGAGGCAAAATGTTGAGGATTTTCACGTGAAAACACTCATATAATTATCAACTTCTTACAAAGGTAAAATCTCTTTAATTCTTCATTTATAGACAATACTAGTACTAGAAAAATTGACCCTTCTATGTGCAATATGCCATATATATACTAAGATAACATATTATTAAAGAAAAGCATAATAAAAGCTACAGATTAAGGTTAAAACTCTTGAAAATTTTGCCACTAATTATGAATCCTTAAGATTATAGTAATAGGGTTTACCTCTACTTTGTTTTATGTGTAGAATATGTACGTACCGATAATATATTTAACTAAATAATATAGTTCTTTCTGCAAATGTTTTCTCTTTAAAATATAAAATTGGTTATTGCTCTCATTATCGTTAGACCAACAATACCAAGAAAAATTCAACTACTTAATCAAACAACCAACCCCACCCAAAGTGGGCAAGCTAGAAGTTTGAAATTCAAAAAAAAAAAAGTATTAGCTAGGTGTCGTATTTTTGAAATGCCATTTTTCTAATTTTATTAAGCGTATATAATAAATGCATATGGAAAAAAGGCTACAGATTGCTTCAGTGAGCTTTTTCATCGTTTCCTAGCTTTAGAGTAAATATACCAACCTCCTTTTTTCTTGTTGGGTTGTTGGCAATATTCAATGCCCATTCCTAACCTTCCCCGGCTATATTGTTCGGACTCTCATTTAAATTGTTATCAGATTTTTGTCGGGATCTTAAAATAAGCTCTATTTTGGAGGTCATTAGAAGAGTTTGAACAACATATACCACTCTAGTGGTGGTTGTAAGCAACGGATTTATCAACTTTAATACTTTTGACGTGTAAAATTTCAATAGATATACGGAGTATTAAATTTAAATATATATTTTTGCAGAGTTTAAGTAATATATTTTATCTTTTATATTATCAGGCCATCTAAAGGAGGTTAACTGTTGAGACACAAAAGTCTCACATTGGTCTTTAATAGGATGGGTGGACTCCTTATAAGGTTTAGGCAATCCTCCTTCTTTTGATCTAGCTTTTGGGGTGTGAGTTAGGCCTAAGACCTAATTTCATTATGGTATCAGAGCAGGGCCCGTCTCATCCAATGTTGAGTCTCCGAGACAATTGGCCACGTACTAGATGCTAGCACTGGGCGTTGTTGGGAAAGAGTGCAAACTCCTCTCCCACATCGAAAATAAAGAGAAAATTGGAGCAATTTATAAGGGTGAACCC
>JAOTQR010000045.1:18646490-18677956 GCA_025774065.1 Solanum ossicruentum | reverse complement strand
TAAATAAGAAACAAATAAAAAAATTATTAAACTCTAAATTAGTAAAAAATATATTCGTTATATACTCTACCGGTATATTTATATCATATCGGTATCATATAGGATTGAGATTAATCATTTGTGATATCCTGTTGGTATATGTATATCATACAAGAGATGCTGACGTAAGCATGACGTCAGTGCACGAATTTAAATATTAAGAGATAAAATTTTAATAATATAAGGATACAAAACGTAAAAAAATATATGAATGTTAATAATTTATTTTAAAAGATTACTGGCCTAATTTTCCCTTAAAACAAACCTTGTGATTGAAATCTTGACAATCCACTAGGATTTGTGACTAAAAATAGATTTGACCAAAATCTTGACCATTATCATCCCTTGTTATGAGGTTAGATTTTAAATAATAGCATCAAAACATCCTATTCCTCTAAATATTTCTTCCTTTTTGTCTCGCACTAATCGTTCAACTAAACCCCAAATAACTTTGGTTATGGCGGAGCCCATCTAATCAAATTTAGTTTTTCTTTTTTTTTTTTTAATAAAACATGCTGGGTTAATATGACCAATAAATCTATGTAAGTTTCCCTTACTTAAATAAAAGATGGACCTTAAAAATGTGAAAATCGAATGGGTAGATATACAGTTGAGTGGAAGTTAAAATAACAAAAAAATAAAATAAAATTTATGTGCTCCTCTTTTAACTCGAGGCAGGTTATCGATGATTATAAAAAAACAAAAAATATAGAATTCTAAAATGAAAAAATAATTAGGATCAAGAGGATTAAACGTAAAAATATCGCACTAATTACTAACCATATTTTGGTCTTATATGTAAAGAGTGTCTTGGATTTTCAATTTTCATAAGATAAATTTTAGGATAATATGTTAAAGTTTCATCAATACAAGTTGAGAATTATTCAAGGAAGTTGCTCTTATTTCAATTTTACAAGGCTAAAAGGTGATTATTTATAAAAAAAAAACATTATGCATTTCCTTTGTGATGGACTAGTATTTGATGCAAGATTAATCAAAATTTCAAAATGTATATTAAATATCAAAACAAAAGAACTTAAGAATATTTTTGTTTTTTTTCTGTGTACTGCTTCGGACTATTTTTTCTCTTGAGCTAAAGTCTATCAGAAATAATCTCAATTTCAATTTGTGAAATTATACTAAGTATATATATTGTTATTCTTGTTATAGTATTTTTAAAATTAAATCATTTTATTCTCTCTCAACAACATAAACAAATTTTAAAAAAATGAGATCTCTGGTATTGTTTGATTATGAGTAATAAATAATCAAACAAGATTTAATTATTAAATATTGTTATAAGTATAAAATTCAACAACAACCAATTATAATAAAAGGCAACAAAAATTATGTACATACAAGACCAACATAGACGACATACACAGATTTAACACACACTCCCAACTTGTAAAATAAGAATAACTTCTTGTCAAAAACGAGCATCAGACACTTTGTTTGGATGATTATTATATGTCATATCATTTTGTGTTATATTATACTGTATCATACTTTATTATTTTAATAAATATAATATTTATATAGATTGTATTTTTTTCATTATTACATAGTGTTAGATATATTCATAATTTGAATGATAAATTTATGAAAAATTTAAGATATGGGATCAAGCTACTATAAATAAATAAGATAATTGATAAAATAAAATTATTAAACAATAAGTAAGACAAAATGAGAAAAAAAATAATGATATTATCACACCTTATGAAAAATAAATCTTCTCATTATTAGCTATATGTAATAAAATTTAAGCATTGACGTGTGAGGTGTTACTCCATAGGGCAGTTGAGCTTTAACTCGAAGTCGTCACTTTTTTATTTTAATCAATCAAAGAGGGCATTAAGTGACTGCAAACCTACCAACAATTAGGACTCTTATTCTTTCCTAGGTTATCTGTACCTCTTAATAACTAGCTATCGAATTTTGAACATATGTTTGGTAAAAAGAAATTAATTATCTCATTTAATTTTATGTCGACATTTTTCTTTTTACTTATAATTTACTCAAATACTAATAAGATATTGTAAATTTACTTCAAAACATATAGAATTGATTAGTAAATTATTACGAATTAATCGCATATTCCATTTAGATTTATTAAAAGAGGAAAGAAAGCATTCTTACTATAATACTATCTGAAAATATTGTTCAACATATTTTCATTTTTTTTTACGAGAATCTTACTTTGGTCTAAAAAAATATTTGCTTGCTATTTAGTTATTTCTCCAAAAATTTATACCTTAACTCAAGATTATTCGGTATCGCACAAAGTGCGGAGAATTAGTAATTACCTAGTACATCTATATAATTAATGGACTTCAACTCTGTTGAACTAACTTTATTTGTTGGTTACTTTTTTTAAAGTACACTTTAACCAAAGTTCCCAATTCCTACTTCAGCTTGCTTTTACGATTAGTCGTTTTGTTGTGATCATATTATTTGGAAATTAATTATTCTGAATAAGATGTTTATTGAATATCATGTTTTTAGTATTCGCTCCTATATTTCTGCATCTATTTCATGGTGCAAGTTCTAACACAAGCCAGCAGCGATGATTCTTCCTGTGATAGCAATATTCAAAGACTAATGGTGAGCATTGAAGGTTCGTGGATCCTTCCAATCTCCTTCTGTATTTGTGACTGTCTTTTGTGACTCAAGACTTGCTTTGTGTACCATCTTAGTTTTGTATATGTATATCGAGATGTATTATGGTTAGTGTGTTATATCATGTCTATAGTAGATTTATATAGATGACTTCCAAGGTTGTTGTTACGTCGATATATGCCTAGTATTAGCTTGCACTTATGTTAGTTTTGTTTAAACGGATATATTATGCCCGTTACTAGTTGTTTCGAGAAAGGGTTAGACTTGCCTATCAAGGGTAAGGTAGGCATTATCATGACCTATAAGATTGGATCGTGACAAATATTTAAAGACTACCTAATACTTCTGACCAAACACCAGATAAAAGAATTCTTGTATTTTAAAACACAACCTTTATCTTTAGTTTGAACTTGATAAAGAAAGCAACAAAAGTTATTGACAGCATGACTAAAAATTACTACCAGTAATAATAATACAAAAATCACTCTTTTTCTAATATCATATACCGAATAGAATACAAAAGCATATACTCCTAATAAACCTCCCAGACAAAATCCCAGAGCCTGCCTTTTTTTCCCCTCCAGAAAAAAAAATATCCCAAAACTGCATCTCTGAGCTCAAAACAAGAAGGCCTTACTTAAAACTTAATGAAGATATATGATACTAACTAGTAGTAAAAGTTTAATAATACTAAAAAATGATGAAGATGGATGGCCTAATTTTGTTAGTTAATAATAATAATAATACTTAGTACTAAATAGGTAGGTAGGTATCTATTCCAAGAAACCAGTCTTAGTTAAAATGGCATTCCTCAATTTGCTAAGGTCCCTTCCTTTAAGAGTCCTTCCAACTCCTTCCATCATTGAAAATGAAGCTATCTGATTTCTTGCTGATCTTCTTGCTATGTATTCATGTGGTGGCACCATTCCATCACCATAATCATCTTCCTCTTCGACATTTCCACAATAAGCAGATGAGCCATCATCTCTTATACAACTTACTCTTCTTGATTTCTTGGTATTGCTACTCTTGGAACACTCTGGAATCTTAACTGGACTTGATGTTGGTTTTTGAACCATGGACTTATTACTACTCTTAATACTTTTACCTCTTGGAAATGATGAGTCTCTTTCATTCACAAAACCCCATACATCTTCTTCTTCAAAGTCTCCATCTTTCTCTGTTTTTCCTCTGTCTCTGTTATTAAACTCCTCCATTCTTTACTTCTAATGAGATCTCTCAAGATTGCAGAAAAAGAAAAAGTTTGGGACTTTTTAAAGTTTTTCTGAAGTACCAAAAAGCATGCCAGCTAGAAAGCCTTGCAACTATTTATAGCTAAGGGAAAGGGATGTTTGTTTTTTGTTTCATGATTTCTATTTTTATTTGGTATTTTGAGGAATCATTAAGAAAAAAGAAGTGGATAAAGCAGAATGGTATAAAGAATCTTCCTTTGCTTAAGGTTCAATAGCTCCAAAAAAAAGGTACAAGCTTTTCTTTGAATAGTAACCAAACAGAGAAAAAGAGATGTTAAAAATATTGGTTGTTTTGTGAAAACAAACAAAGAAGATCACAGATTTCAAGGGAGCTAGCTAGCTAATTTAAATACCAGTCCCCTGCAGCAGCAGTATCAGAAGGAAAAAGACAAGCAGAACCACAGAGATTTTTGCATAGATTTAAATATGAGTTTTGTAACTTTCATCACCCTCAATACTGGAAACTAAAAACAAAAACTAGTACTACTAAAATGAAAATGATGATTTTCGTGAGATGGTTTTGGAACTGAAAGTCCAAAAAGCCCACAGAAAGATTTACAAAAAGACAGAATTTTTGAATGAGAGTTTACCATCCAAGTGTCAAAAAGAAATACTAGTACCAATTCCATTTATGAAAATATATGTATGTGGTGGATAAAATAGTACATAAGCATCAATCAATACTGCTGAGTTCTTGAAAAACTGATTAATTTTGATAGGGTAAAGTGGAGAGTAACCATTGGTGGAGCTAACTTTTCACTGATTTCTGTTGTCTTATCCAATAGGGGAGCAGAAGCCAACTAAGCTTTGCATTAGATCAAAGGTCCAGTAAGTGAGTGAAAACAACTTTATTAGGAGCCTACAAAGTGGAGTAAGATTTCGAGCAGATTTCTCGTATGATCACGCAATTTGTACTAATATAATATTAAAGTTATTTAATTAATAGTTCGTAATTTATGATCTTGAAATTTCTTTTGTAGTATTTATTTACTCATATTTTTGATCGAAAAATGAAATAATTATCAATTGAAAAGATGAACGGATTCAGTTATCAATAAAAACATGGACTGAAATTCCGGTTATTTTGTCAATATGAAAATTACTAGCATCTTATATCGCAGATAGTTGTTCTCTGCTCCAGGCGAATAACAGAAAAATGTAATATCATTCAAAGTTGTTGATTCTTCAATTCAAGGCAGAATACTGATAGACAGCTAAAAGTGAAAGATTCTTCTTACTTAACTCCACTTTATTTAAATATATTTTGACTAAATTAAGTTATTATTTATACTTGTTCATCAAAATAATATATTCTCTTAAAATTTTACAAAACTACTATTAGCATATTTCTTAATAACGTTTTAGGTAATATTTTATTTAAAAAATTTAAGGGGAAAAAATTGGTGAAGGTGACAATATTAAATGAATAGATGCTACTAGTAGTAACGTTTTAAACATAAATCGTATCAGTCTCAAAAATACATTTTACACTTAAAAGGTTTCTTATTACTTGTCTCCTATTGACTTGATAATAATTTTATTTATGAAATAAGAAATGATACTCCCTCCATCCATCTATACTTGTTTCATATTGACTTGACACATGAATTAAGAAGTAGTAAATGATAGGGGTAATTTTATCAAACCAATTTTTTTAATATAGTAAATATAATATCTTGAAAATGTAATAAGGAAATGATTATAACTAATGATAGAGGTAAATTTGAAACTATATGCAAAATTATCTTTTGATTTCATACATTTCAGAAGTGTTGTTAGATTTCTCAAAGTAGTATAACAGACAAGTAAAAATGGACAAAGAGAGATATAATAACAAAGAGAGGAAAAAAGATTTCTTTCTGATACTCCCTCTGTTCACTTTTAACAGTCACTCTTTCATTTTTCGAAGTTAACTTGACTAAACATCAAAAGTTAAATGAAAGTAGCTAAATTTAAGATTTTGAAAAAAAATTATATAATTTAATCTCAATAAGTGAAATAAAACTAAAGGAAAGGGATATATTATTTGATACAGTATATTAGAGTTGGTTTACACTAAAAATAATATTGAAATCAAATTTGTTGTAATTGAGATTCCAATACCAATTCCCAACTCTTTCCCATCCCTATCCTATCTCAAACTTCAACGCTCTATGGTTCTTGGGATTGTTGCTGAATTGACTGTCCCAAACAGCTAAAGTAAAAAGGCAAAGTGAGTGTCCTCAGATCTGGGATTATTATTCAAACTGTGACACTGTACCACCAACTAACCAGAGTTATTATGGGATGAGACATTAATACAAGAACCAACTAATTATTGAGATTTAAACAGACTTAAGTAGTTTCTTTTAGTTACTTTAATCATCACTCCACAAGCTTTCTTTTCATGCAAGAGATTCAAAAATGCAGTAATTATTTTCATTCTATTTACATAGTAATATAAGCAATCTATAGTAAGGGTTTACTGTAAACCTAATTGGCATATTGTTACGTTCTTTCATGTGCTTTTGTTCACTTGATATATTATTATAAGATTAACAATAAATTATCATAAAAATTCATATATATGTATGTATGTTGGGGACTTGATGTTATGGATAGAGACATCACAATGTACTATTTTGTCTCTCTCACACTCACAAAAAGACGTGTGAAATAAGATTTAATTTTTTTAAAATAATTTTTAGAAACAAGTCCTCAGGTTTTCAATCTATTCCAAAGTATCTTTTTTTTGACAAGGATGTTAGTGCTACTCAACGATTCTCCTCCCAACATCTGTCTCATGTTGCTCTTTGGAAATCAAACCCATGAACTTGGTTTTGATTAGAATTAAGCTCTTATCAAATGTAACTTTATTTCTTAATTACTTTGATCATTACTTTGATCCAATCCACTTTAGTTTCCTCATGGACCTTTCCACAGGCCGAACATTGGGTTACTTCCTCCATTGTAACTTATGTGGTACTTTTTAAATTTCAAAAGTCAAATAATTTCTTTTAGAATAATTCTTTTATTTTTCTTTTAAATATATTGAATTTATAGTTTATGATACTTCTTATGTAATTTTTTAAATATGTAATTTTATTTTAAAATTTCAAGCATTTTATATTTAAATTCACAACTAAAATTTATAAAAAAATAACTCTCAGAATTATAATTGTTTCATATCACGCTGAGACATAGGATGTATTAAGTAAAGATTAGTCATGTATAATTTGGATCACATGACATAGTACACCATATTATATACTTTTGGATTAAATATTTTGCTTCCAATGAAAAAATGAAGTGTGGATCACAGTACTTTTTAGGGTCTACTTTGGATAACGTTAGACAGATCCATATCTTCTAAAAACAAAAAAGCCAAGAAACTACATGTTAGTTAAGATAAATAAGTTAAAATCAAAGGAGTAAATGATTACGTATAAAGTGTCGTTCAAGAAAAAAAAAGGAAAATGGGTCTACAATTTACAGGACATTTCAAAATAATATAATAGATAAATAAAGATGGACGAGGAGAGTATTTAATAAACTATAATTGTTTAAGAATATTTGACCTTTCACAAAATTGAGAAATCATTTAATAGTATTACTTTTTTTCTTTTCCAATAAGTGGAGAGTTAATTAGCAAAGTGAGATATTTCAGCAATGATAAAGGGTCATTTTAGAAAATAATTACACTCTTGTGATTAATTAAGACTCTCAAAATTTCTTTTATATGCAATAATCTTAAAATACAAATATTATGTACCGAAGATAGTAAACCTGTTGTTTTTAATAATTAAGTTGATTGATCACTTGTCGAACAAAATAAACATAAATTATTTTTGCGACAATGAAAGAAGAGCTTCTTGATGGAATGTCAATACTAAGATAAGTAAAATTATAGATTATATTATCCTGATATGCAGATTTCGAAACTTAATGATTTTATATTTACCGACCATTAAGATTAAAGCAAATATATAATCATGCAATTTTATATAAACCTGCCTAGTGGTCCACGTAGAGTAACTTCAAGAAGAAGCATATCCTAGTAAAACTTTTTTCACCCCTCGTAATGGTGATTCTATCATAACATGTAAGAAATATAAAAGGATTATCATGACAATTAAAGACATAAATTGTTTGTACGGTAAACATTAACCCTGAAGGTTGTAACCCGTTGTACTATATTATTAATTTAAATACTATATTTTTTTGATTGTTACTTAACTTATCGTTTAATTCGATCATTAAGTAACGACAAAATGACTCATAAACGACCAATTAGATAAGATTACGTCGTTATTTTAATATCTTCTTCTCATTTTTAACTTTATTTATTTAATAATTTATCCTATCTTTTCATAATATCTACCACATACCCTGTAGGTTTATCATTCAAATTAATTATATAATGACGGAGAGCAATACAATCTAATCAAATGAAACAAAGTGTAAAGAGATTACATTCATTGAGAAATAATGTGAGGATTACAATTAATAATGTATAGCAAGTGTGAGCTGGTGGAATCCTAGTAAGAAGCTAGAGTGGACAAAATGTACACAATTTGATTTTTTTCAAATATGCAATTGAGTTGGATTAATTTTGAGAACAAAAAATGCACATAAACAGCTTAAAGAAGATAAGTGAGGACTAAAGCTAATGCTCATTGTCCCTATCAAATATCTTAACCCAATTCAAATCCTGTCGCATTCATTCACCACTTGGAAGGCCACCAGAAGTAAATTTAAGCAACTTTTAAAATAATTCATATTGATCTATTTTGTAAAGGAGGTCAATTAGCTCTCTGGTTTTCAACAGCAAGAAGATAATTGACATTTGACTCCAACTGCAGCAAATAAGTATTGCTCAATTCAACGATGCAATGAAAATGGGGCAAAATTAGGCTCAACTTCAAATCAATGTGTCATCAAATGATGATTGTCTCTTTGTGTGTAGTTCTTTCACTGGCACAGTCGCAAAGTTGTCAAGAAAATCAGGATACACCGCGTGATAAACACACATCGATATAGTAGATATTTTAAAGAAAGCAAAACTAGTAAAAGACAGCAAGGAAGGGGAAAAGCTGACCCTCCGAAAACCTGAGCATGAAACTTTATGAATAGTATCCGAATTTGAACCGTGAGGAGCTAATCTGAGTACTTTGCATCCTTTGATCTCATTCCTCTCCAAAACAGATAAAACAACAAGAGACTACATTATTTGAGGGAACGAGTTGCTGCTGCCATGGAGAATCCACATCTTCGCCAGCTTGTAGACAAGTGTCTCTCTTCGCGTGAGCTTTAAAGAAACTATGTTTTCATGTTCCAACAAATTGTACAGTAGGTCTACTTATCTTTAACATATGCTGTCTGGCTAAACTATTTCCTATGTTGCACCAAAAAATAAATTAACCGTGGACTGTCAGCTATTATTCTCATGGTAGACTTGATTTATACTATGATAAAGGAAATAAAAAGTTGTCCAGATGCAGACACCTAACCTGTACAGATTGCAGATCTCGTATCTCAAAAACTAACTAGTCTAACTTTCTAGCAGCATGGTAAAGCTCCAAATAATCAAGAGCAGGTCGGTTCCAAGACCAATCTTGTTCCATGACCTGCTTGCATAAAAAGTTGAACCAATCCCGACCATCATACCAAGCAGAGAGAGCTCTGAAACGCAGAACCGTAAGTGAGTCCATTAATATCAAGAAACGAGGAGATAGCAAGGGTATTCTCTAACACTAAGAAAGGGGAGAATTACTATAGCATATTCCTCCTGGAACTTCAACCGAAAACAATTGATATTTTACAGGACAAAACAAAACAAAATAAGAATGGTTTTTTTTGGTCCTCATTCTCTTGTAAATAAGCACAGGAAAATGGAAACTCTCAAACCGAAGGCAGATTACCCAATTTGCTCTCCCTTTCCCTGTTTGAGCAGCCCCGGTAATCCCTCCTTTCCTCAAATTAGAATTTTAGAAAATTGAATTGATAAAATATTCAATATGTCAGCAAGTTTGTAGAATTCTGCTTAAGGCTGTCCTCGCGTCTTTCAAGGAAGAAATCGTAAAAGTTAGGAGGAAAAGATCTGCAACAACTTGCATGTTTGTGTTGTTGAAAAACAAATAGGGGTAAATAGGGCAGGAAAGTGTTCAGTTATAACTGTTGCAACATTCTTTAGATTTAGACTTAGATTTCTCTTATTTGTATATGCCATCACACTTCTGTTCCCTCTAAAAATGAAAAGACTAAAACACCTTAATTGAGAAAAACAAGAATACTTGCCTATTCAGAGCATAATCAACTCCGGCAGCATCTGCTCCATCAAAGCTGAATCCATTTGGTTCAAGACCACTCTGTTGTGCTCTCTCTTTGTCATGGTCAACATCAAATACGGTATCATAAAGTCCTAATATACAGAATGCAGAGGTTAAAACACTCATTTAGAAGCAAATTATTGGGTTCTGCTAAGATAATAATTAAGTCAACGGCACCATAAGAAAACTCTAGCATGCGTAGACAAATATTTGTTCTCGCACTTGATTCAAGAGAATGCAATAATCTCTTGCGAGTCCAATATACATCAAGTGAATTTGCTACTAAAAGAGGAAATTCCAGTAGAAAAACATTCTGACTGGATGCAGTCGTAGTTGGTTTGTTGGTGGCTTTCAAACCACATATGAACATCTGCAGTTGCAATGCTACAAGCGATTGAAACTGCTGTAGTGTGTGATCTCCACATCTAAAGCCTAAATTGTTAGGGGAAAACAGTTTTTCATTCATTACAAAAACAACATAATCAATAAAATCCCACTAAGTGGGGTCGGGGGAGGGTAGAGTATATGCAGACCTTACCACTGCTTCGCGAGGTAGAGAGCCCGAAGACCCTCGGTACAAGTGCATCAAACAATGAATAAGGGATAACAATTAATACGAAAAGCATTGTAAGGTCTACAAGAAAGAAACAATAATATCAACAAAATAGTGTGATAATTGAAACACAATAAACAATATATTTAAAGAACTACAAAAACATGACTGGTACTATGATAGACACTAACAAGCCTCGCAAGGCAAGATAACACTCTACCCCTGCTAATCTTCTACCCTTATATGAGCGACCTCTACTTTTTAATACCTAGAGTCCTCGATAATAAGAAGTTGTGTGATGTCATATCTAATCACATCTCTCCAATACTTTTCGTCCTTCCTCTACCTCGTGCGTACTTCCTATAACCAACCTCTCACACCTCCTCGTTGGGGAATCAACGCACCTTCTCTTCACGTGCCCAAATCATCTGAGTCTTGCTTTTCTCATCTTGTCCGCCACGGAGGCCACTCCCACCTTCTCCCAAATAACCTAATTCCTAATCTTGTCACTCCTAGTATGCCCACACATCCATCTCATAATCCTTTTTTGTGCTTAGTTAAAATACATCACTTAAATTGAGATAGAGAGAGTAATAATTTTCAATTCATTTCGAGATTGAGAGATAGAGATAGATAGATATATAGACAGTGAAGCTTCACTAGAAAAAATGAGTTGCTAAACCTTCATATCTGAACATACAGTGCAAGTGGCAGATAGGTACTAAGCAGCATGCGGGAAGAATATTCAAATATTTAAAACTTAAGGTCATAAGAAAAAGGTACCTCCAGTTTTACGTACGACTGGAATTGAACCATATCTCATTGCAGTAAGTTGTGTTAGTCCACATGGCTCAAATATTGAAGGAACTAGAATGAAATCAGCACCAGCATATATCTGCAATTGTATCAAAAGTAATGAGATAATAAAAAGGCACCATAGTGCTTGAAGACAAAAATATGCAGCAAGCAAGGAAAGGAGAAACAATACCAGGTGAGAAAGTGGCTCGTCATATGTTAAACAGAGCCGTGCGCGGTCATTATATGTGGAATGCAATTCATTTGCCAAATTAACAAAATCGTTTTGTATCCTAGGATCAGGAGCAGAACCAAGCAAGACTACCTGTCAGAACTTTTTGTCAATGAAAGAACATGCCATTCTCTAAAATAGACTTTCCAAAATGAATTCCATTAAGAATACAAGGTGTAAAGCATATAACAACTTTTCGACAAGCCAAAAGCTTAAGTATATTCCCCATAGTCCACCACACCCCAAGCAAAAGAAAGGGGGGAGGGGGAGAGAACTGAAGAACTTAAGAACACTTGTAAGAAAAAATACCTGTCCGTTCCGTTCCAAGGTGCGCCAAATAGCATGTTTAATAAGGTGGATTCCTTTCTGGTGGGTTAAGCGGGTGATAATTCCTACCAATGGAAGGTCAGCCCGTTTCAGTCCAAGTTTTTGCTGCAAAGCTTCCTTGGCTGCTGCTTTGCCTTCAACAACATTTTCCAAGGTGTACGAAATCTGTAATTGCAATTCCAACAGTGCCACAACCATTAGATAAATAAAGATGACACATGATTTAAGGTCCAAGAACTTAAAACCACAAAAAGAATGAACCTTTCAATAAGCAAATATAATACTCCATATATGTGACACTTCCCTTTTTAATATCCCCAAAAGAATGAAACTTTTAACATTTAGAGACAATTAAACTTTAAAATTTTCATTTTACCCTTAATGAGATGATTTATAGCCACATAAATGTGCATCAAATGTTTTTACACAAGTTTCAAAGTCTTTATTTCTTTCAATAAATTCTATCACCAGTCAAAGACAAACGCTCTCGCATATTTGGGAATGGAATAAATTATAAACCAATAAAGGTAGATAAACACCATAACTTTAAGAGATAAGACTACTGGAGTTGTATTATGTGTTAATACAAACTGTTTGTTAGGGTCCACATCAATATGGGATGGAATATTTGCCTCATTATATGATTTTGGGCAATCCTCACCTTATTAGTTGACTTATGGGGTTGAGTTAGGCCCAATTCTATTTTTATCATAATATCAGAGCCAAACTTATTCCAATTCTTGGTTTACCTCATGTCTGGTAACCATGTTCTATTGTCCACACTACAGAGACATCTCCTGGGCATGCGAGTATTAACAGTCCTATATAGCTGTGGGATGGGATTATGTCTCCTTTTATGATCTTAGAGAATCCTGATCTCATGAGCTAGCTTTGGAAATTGGGTTAGGTCCAAGGTTCATTTCTTAACACTATTTTTCCTACGAAGTGAAAAGTTTCATTAAAAAGGCATCAAAAAGATGCAAAACTAGTGTGTTAGCTCTAATACATGAGAAAGACTGCTAGGAGTAGGGTACTAACAAATAAAAAATTGTTCACTGCTATTTACAGTTGTTAAGTTTTTCCAACTGAACAAGTTAAGTGACCATCTAGCTTCAGGAAATGATTTGGAGTTGAGACTCCATCAAAACATTCTTTTTCGTGGGAAACACGTGCAACCCCAAAAGCCTTAGGAAATCTCTTGTTTTTATGGTCGATGGACATACCGGTGTTCTTCCTCTGATGGGTACCTCTGTAAAAATACTAGTCTTCCAATGTGGGAGTGAATTCAAAACTCAAGAATTTAAAAGTCACTTTACTCGGATTCCAAAACTCCATCAGCAAGGTAATGACCATTTTGTTGGCCCAAATTCCCATGAGTGACAGCAATGCACCTAAATGTCTTCTAACTTCAGCTATATGTGCCCCACTAATATTTCACCACCAATTTTATAGGATGTGTGGGGGCGGAAATGACCATCTGAATATTTGGAAGATTTTGATTAATGTTCATCTAAAAAAAAAGATAAAGGGTATGTTTATTCCAAATCCATCATGTGTTATAGTTTGAATCATTCACATTGACTTTTACAAAAATATGCCATGAGGTGTATAACCTTTGACAAAGGGTAGCTTCCTAACTGCGATGACGATGCCTTGGACCGTCTGGCCTAAGGTGTATGCAACATGACCTATTTTCTAAAGTAAGAGTTTTTCATAAACGCTCAAGAGTGGACTGAAGATTTGCGAGAAGACATACTAAACTTATTGCACCAATTCTAAAACTAAGGAATCCAAAAGAAGGTTTGGGGGAGTGTGAAACACTCCCCGAGTGAGCCATAGTGTGTGCATGTGTACGGCCAAGAACTCGATAGAAAGTGCAAATGAAAAACAATAACAAATAGTGTTTTTAAACAAATACGGAACGCAAGGTTGGATTTGACTTGTCACTTTTCAATCAAAGCAATATATTATGTATAAAACAAATAGTAAACTAACAAATAATCACAAATATTATTCCTACGCTTGGTCTATTAAGGTTAAAACTTGAGTTAGTCGTCACTCTGTCGCGCCCCATTTTCGAACCGGTTGAAATAGTTCGCAACATAAAGTGGTCGTGCTCTCTGCTTTAGCAAAATTGTTTAGATTCACCACCTAATTTTAAGAAAATATTAAAAAACACTTTTTTAAAAAAATGAATATGAAATCTGTTTTGATTTGCGAAACCAGTAAAATTCTTGGTAAGGGTTTTGGTTACTTGAGAGGAAGGTGTTAGGCATCCCTCACAGCCTATCCAAAGGTAGTCCTTAAACTTAGCTTGTGATAAATTATTTATTTTCTTATAATTGGTGATAAGAAAAATCTTGATTAAATTGAATAGAAAAAGAAGTAAAATACAAGGTGTGTCATACGTATTATCCATAATATTCGTAGAAAGCTTTAATAGTAATACATTATTTTTTATGCGATAATAATAAATAAATAAACTTGAAAGGTGTGAGAATTTATAT
The DNA here is from genome assembly GCA_025774065.1 of Solanum ossicruentum. Taxonomy (NCBI): domain Eukaryota; kingdom Viridiplantae; phylum Streptophyta; class Magnoliopsida; order Solanales; family Solanaceae; genus Solanum; species Solanum ossicruentum. Next base: position 18,663,320 of record JAOTQR010000045.1, on the reverse strand, counting down.
ATTATAAAAATATAGATGTACGTTTAAAATTCTATAGAATGAATGAACCTATAAAAATTTGTCGTAAGCAATTCACAAAAATATTGTTTATGAAATCTTATTACTTTATTTACAATATCAAGATGCAAAAAGAAATAAGATAATGGACGTGTAGATATATAAGAATACACGTAATTTGAGTAAAATTAAATAAGAATGAGATTTTGAAATAAATACATAAACAAATAAATAAAATAAAATAATATGGAAAACTATAAAGCATGTTTAGATATTATGTAAAATTTGCAATCTTGTATGTATAGTAAAAATATATTTATATATGTTGTCAAAAATATATGGGAGATTTTTTATTTATGTGTATGTCAAAACGGCAATAGATTTATATGTATGACAAAATAACATGTATGTTATAGTGTAGAAATTTATAATCCATTTGTAAGGCGAATAAATAAAACAAATGACATTTGTAAAGAGGAGGCAATAGATACGCAAGTAATATGACATATAATATGTGAAGTATTGGGAAAAATTTAGGTGATAAAATATATGCCTTGGTACGATGACATACACATATACTTTATAATTCTAATAATAATATTTTTATTGTACAATACATAAATAAATATAGAAGTAAGATATGATACATGTTTAAAACCATATAGAGTAAATAGGCTTGTATAAACCAACCATTACTAGTAGACAAATATTGAGTAGAAACTTATTACTTTATTTGCATACACGAAATTAAGATTTTAAAAAAATGAATTAAACTAAACTAAAATAAAATAAAATAGTAGATGGAGTGTAAATATATAAACATATGTGTGATATGTAGTAAATATAATTTGGATAAAAATTCAGTAAAATGGAGTTTCGTCAGGGAGAATTCCCCAGGTATGTATAATTCACGAGAATTGAAAAATCCGCAAAGGCAAGCAATATTAGTACTATTCTCGTAGTTTCTTATTATCTGATGTTTCTTATGCTTCAATTATCACATTATTATTATGTTGTTTTTGTTCCTCCTTTGTTACCATACTTAGAAATGCTATCCTTGAGTAGTGGATCTATCGAAAACAACCATTCTACCTCCACATGGTAGGAACAAGGTCTGCGTACCCACCTATGGAATTAGACTAGGTATGTTGTTTGGTCATGATCAAATTTCTCCACATATCCAACGTTCTTTGTAGAGTATTGGGAGGTGTACATCCTTTCTTGCAAGCTGAAGAGTAAGGGAACCAGTACCACGAAGCTTTTTTGTTTTGAGACAACATATACTTGCATTCCTCAATTGGCCAACAATCAGTTATGATTACATCTTTAGGGTGGAGGTCACTTGCAAGAACTGCTGTTGGACAGTGTATATGCAGAAAGATAGCAGGGAGAAGAGAATTTATAGACTTATATTTAACTAAATTGCACTTTTCAGTTTAATCAAACATTGAGCAATTGAAGGCCAAATACCTTTTGAACCCACCGAACTATAGTAGACAATCTAGCAAGTTGTCCAGAACAAATTTATCACAAAAGGAATTAAGCACATGAAATTCACAAAATAGCATGAACTTTTTTCAACGTGTGCACTTATAGGTAATATAATAATTGAGAAAAGAAGAGACAACTTACAGGAATGAACTTATCGTTTAATGGGTCCCAAATATCTGGGTCAATCCCATTCACTATACCATGGAACTTGTAAAGGTGAGGTGCAATTACAGGGTTTCCAGACACCTCCTGTGAGTAAGTTGGTGAAACCTGCATGTAGATCCTATTAGGATAGAGTATTAACTTTCACAGACAACACTTTGCAGTCTCGCTACAACCAACAAAAAAGGCCAAAAAGGAAGTATACTTGGTGCCCATAATGCTTTCTCCGTCTATACTTCAAGAACGTGTATTCGTGTAGCTTTTCCTTTAGATTTATTATCTATTCTTACTTTTATCTCCAACAGTGTCCATACTTGGTGCCCCTAAGGAAGTCTTTGCTTGTTATACTAGTCACTGAAAGCAGCAAAATAAAGCCTTTTTCCAAGGGTGCATTTTACAATCTTCTTCCGAAAATGAGAAGGAAAAACAGACATAAGACAAATAGGAAGTTGGACAAAATGATGACTGTTGTCTTCATGAATTCAAATCCAAAATTTATGTACAGCAAATTACAAATAGGCTTTTGGCTTATAGATAGATCCATGTTTCAACAGACAACAGCATAAAGCACAAACAGCTATTTGTAAGATACAAGCAATAGAGGCACTTACTGTTGTAGCTTTGTCTGCGTAACTCATTGCTTTCCCAATGAGATGTGCCCCAAATTCAAGATTATGTATCGTGAAGACTATACGAGACTTGCTTAGACCATAGTGCCTATATTGTTCCTTAAAGAGCCAAGCAACTGGAGCACTAGACCAATCATGGCAATGAATGATATCCTGCCGAACAATAAACGGTAAGAAGACATGCAAATTAAATTTCATTTCAACAACAGAAAATATAAGTAACTGCATAACTTCACGATAAATCGAGATCCTTACTGAAGTGCCCAAAATCAACCATCTAAGGTTGCAAGCAGTAATATGTAGGAAGAAAATTACAGAGAGAGAAAAGCAGCACACAGTCTATTCTACTTTAAATGTTTAAATTTGAATTTGAATTTTAGAGGTCAAAATGTCTAAGATTGTGTCTTGAGAACGATATTTCACCTTAAAACTTAAACTTGGAAACTAATAGTTGATCTTATTTAACTATGATAAAAATAGTATCAAATAATCAAGTTTTTGGTTGTAAAAGACTAAGGACATCATGAATAATTTAATAGTTGAATTTCACAATTTGAATCCTCCAAGGTGAACTTAGGACGTAAATTGGAACCAAGGAAATATGTCGCAGACCCAAATAATCCAACAACTTTGGTGAGAAATTAAAACGACCTGGTTATACTCCTTGGGAATTAGCAAGTCATTGATTGCCATAAAAATTCTAATCTGACGCTATTCCATAAAAAATCTGCAATCGACTTGCCTCCTTCAGAAAATATTTATAGCTACTATCCAAAGAAATTTTAGGATAAAAATTTAGAGAAATAGGAATCAAGAAAATAGGAGACCTTAGAATGAGCATACTTATATAATCTGGAACATACCGGACTGAATCCACCTTGCAAAAGAAACTCCAAAGCCGCGTGACAGAAGAAACCAAATCGTTCACCGTCATTGTTACAACCGTATACACACCCTTTCCAAAATAACCTATAAGAACAATAATGCACTAAACTTATGAATCCATCAAAATGCCTAATCCACTTATGCTTGACCATCAAATAAAAACCAGGCACACATAGTTGAGGATGTGATTTCGTGTTTTGCTGGACTACATACCATGTAACAATTAAAAGGATCCAAAAATTAGAATTGCAAATATCATAAACATCGATCTATAAGAAATTAAATTGATGGAAGCAGGGCCAATATTCAGTTGTCAGTCGATCAATATATTATTGATTCTCCATTCGTTACTGTATTTGAGCTGAGGATCTTTCGGAAATAGCCTCTCTATCTCCATGAGGTAGTTATAAAGACTGAGTATACTTTACCCTCTGCAGACCCAAACTTGTGGGATTTCGTTGGTATGTTGTTGTTGTTGCATTCGTTACTGTATGAGACCCAAGGTGGTGTTTCTAGATATGAAATCTAACTACTGATAACTTATAGGGCCTTATTTTTCTTTATTCCAACCTTTTCAGCTTCTGATTTTTTGCATCAGAATGAAGTCTGGATAACCTTTTGGGGTGGCCTAGTGGTTGGGCTTGAGACTTCCATGTTGGAGGTCTCAAGTTCAAAATCCCTTCACAACAAAAGCAAGGGGTTAGTCTTTGGGGTCGAGCTTGTCACACCGGACTTGCCTAGTGCCGGTTACTCTCCTATGTGGTTCACGAGTTATTGCATAGGAGCAGGGTTGTACCCTGTGCGCACCTAAAGGGTAGCGGCTGCAAGTTCCCCTTGTCATCCAAAAAAAGGTCTGGATAGCCGGCTATCACATATTAACCTTATAAATAAATCCAACCTAAAGTCACATGTTTTCAAATTTGAAGTAAGATGGATTGGCTTCCCAATCACCATATTCTAAAGAGAGGTTTATGGTCAGTCTCAGAGACCAGTTTGGAAGGGCAATTTGCCTTACAGCCCTGAAATTGTCATTCCATGGAAGAAAGATTAAGAACCTATTATTCCTGAAAGCCTGCGATGAGTCCTCAACTCTGAAGCATGTGTAGTAAGCCAGTTGGAGGGGGAGAACAATGATGTCCAGATCCTAGATAGTATCCTAAATGATTTCATTTCCCTGGACCTTCTGATGCAGTTGTACCTTTCACTTTCATATCTACATAGGTTGAAGTTACCCCCTAACATCCATTTTTCATTCTAGATGCCCTTAATTGTTGCAAGCTCATGCCAAAATTCTTCTCTTCCTGGATTAGTCTGAGGGCAATAAACCCCAATACAACACCATCTGAATTCCTCATGTGTGTTTTCCAATATAACAGATGTAGTGTAGAATCCCAGTTGAACCCTCAAACAGCCCATCCTACTGGACAGTTATCTCACAATTTTCTAACCAAGGAATTTGACCATTCTTCAATTTTTGGTTTCTTGAATACGCAGAATATTTGTTCTCCGCTTCTTCACTAGAGACTTAATTGTTCGTTCTTCTCTTGTTCTAGCACTTTTAGGCACTGCCTAGTGACTCTTGTTTTTGTAGATGCAATTGTCTCTTTTCCTTCATACACAATATGTCGTCAAGGACTTCATGTTCGAAGTCATCCACATTAATCCCAAAAGATTTGCAAGCCTTCCACATTACTGCTTTGGTCCATATCACCGCTGAACTTTGAATTACTTGTGATTTGATAGCACCCATACAATACCAAAGGAACAAACAGGGTATCAGATATGGAAGAGATGTCATCATCGGAGGAGCTTACAATTGTTGGTTCAGGTGAAGATAATGATGGACGAAAGCAACTCAGGATGCTGGTTGTTGGCTATCATCATCAGCATCGGGAGATAGGTCATAACTGACTGCAGGATGACTTAGCTGGAGGTCTCTAGGAGGGTTGCTTGCATCTTAACTGATAGGGGATCGAATTTGTTCAAAATAATACTACAATTTGGTTTTTTAAACATGGGTTTGCACTAGGTCTAGTGACTTGCCACTGATGCACAAATTAGCTTCCGGAAACAATTACTTTTTAAGCGAGTAATACATGTTGTTAGCAATAAAGCCCAATTTCAATGTCTTAAAATTTTGGGTCTTCAAACACCTGAGCCTGCTTCTGCAAATGGGGATTTTTGGAATTAAAGGGGTGTGATCCCAATTGGACAACCATAAAATTGGTGGATTGGACTGGTGGGTTATTTGGGTTAGATTGACGAGACTGCATTATTCTTCTCTTTCATGAAAGCTACCATCACCAACGAGATGTTTTGTGAGAGTGTCCTCTAGGATCGAAATTTTGTATTTCAATTTGCCCACTTCCAGTACAAATATAATTGACAGAGCACCTCACAAAAAGCTTATGCGAACCCTAGACCACAAGAGGTTTGCCTGGGACCTCATGTCCCTTAAAATGTCTATTATGTGGCCACATTAATCTCTGACAAGATGGGAAGTGTCTGAGGTCCATCCTGGTAATGGATTCCGAAAGCCTTTATCCATCTCTGACCAGTAACTTTGCTCGCTGATGCTGTAATGTTTTCTGACGATCACCATTACCTAGGCAATGACTACTATTCCAGAACCAATCACCAGCCTTGACTCGCACTGCTTCCTGCCTCGAGGCTAGTTCGAAGAGTAGGTTATGAGCTAAAGGGATGACTTTGAGACCTACACTTACTTTCCATCAGTTAAGAAACCATTTTTGGACCCTTTTGACCTCAGCTTAATCCCAACTATGAAGTGGTCCAAAAATGGTTTATTTTTTTAATTTCTAAAAAGAGAAACCATTTTTGGACCACTTCATAGTTAGGATTAAGGTGAGATCGAAAGGGTCGTTGAAGTGACAAATCACTCAATTTGGAAAGAAAGCTCTCACCTGCTCCTCCTTGTCTAGGAACCACTAATTGTTATGTAGGCCATTGAGTATTTTTTGTTGCACCAAAATAAAACTTATTTTGCAAATCCACAAAATTTCTGATTTTATGCTAGTGGACTCTGCAAGGAATCGTAAGATCTTAGCTATAACATCCCATACCCTGTTGAAATCTGCTTCTGGAGTGATAATTGCTGACGTCTCATTACCAAGCCATGTTTCAACGCTGATGTATCTGTCAAAACTATTTTAATTTTGGAAGACTGTGAAAACGTAAGATTAAATCTCTCTCCTCCACTTTTGTAGAAATTGCCATACCAGTGAAAGCTTTTTGAAGAGCTTCACACACCCAGAGTAAGTTTTCTTCACCAGTCTTGATTCTAACAGTAAATTGACTGTTATGTTCAATCAAGACGAACTACCTATCAAAGTCCTCACTGGTGTCTATCAATTCAAAGGACTTATCACCTGAACAAAGTAAGCCTTTCACTGGGAAAGACAACGTGTTAGAGAATTAGAGTGGTATAGAGGGGGAGTGCTCATTTCCTAAGTCTGAGCAAAAGAGATAGAGAACATTTTTATGTTTGATTCTAAAAAACTATTTACTAGCACATACCATGTCAGTTAGCTCCAATCAGAAAAAAGAATGTATATCCCTTCATTGCTTAATTTAAGTCCTCCCTTCTTATGAAAGGAAAGACATTGGATGTGTTTGGTATGAGGGAAAATGACTTCCTGGAAAATATTTTCCATGAGGAAATTATTTTTTGGTATTTGATACGTTGAAGTCATTTTCCCTATGTTATTACTAGTCTTTAATATTTATCTATTTTTAAAATATTTTCCACTCACCAACCAAAACTAGAAAACACGTTCATGGATGGAAAACATTTTCCTTGACGTGACTATCATCATAACCAAAAACACCCTTGGAATGACCCCTTGTTCTCATTTCCAGTAAGACTACCAACTCCAGTGATGGCGGCTGTATTTCAACAACGCATTAATTAGGTAATTGGTTCAGGAAAAAAGATATTTTCATTTAGGAAACACATATTTAAGTAAAGAAAGCTTTAGGAAGAAAGGAGTGTAGTACTTCTATTTGTTTTGCGAGATAACTAAAGAGAGTAGATAAAGTTAGCTTGATCAGCAGTTCATCTTGGGACTGCCTCTAGAGTGCATTCTACCTCCCTCTTTACAATTAGCAGCCAGTGATTAGTGAACAGCCGCACGAAAATTGATTATCAACCATTAAACAACAAATTTCATTTATTTTTTCTGACTAAACAAAAACATCATGCATCATTTTCAGCATAATAAGCATACCCGTTTTGAGGCTCCAGAAAGTAGACCGAGAGACCTTCCACCTTTCCAAACCATACTTTTATTTCAGTTCCACCCCAAAAGTAGCTTTTGTGAAACCCAAAGTCCTTCACCTAATAAGAATGCATAGTAACATGCAATAATATTAGATGAAGTATGCATCTCCTTACTTCTCTTTCAGTGTAAGATGGCTTCGTTCAATGATGTAGAAACCATTACTGACTTTTTGAGCTCTTTACACAACATGTAATAGCTTTCTGTACAGGTTTCATGGCATACTACTATTGCTGGTAAATAATATAAGTATATTTTACGGATCAAAAAGATATTAATAGTACGTGATACAAGAACAACTTGAATGATTTATAGGAATTGTGGTTGAACAATCACAATGTAGGGGTAAAGTTTGCATACGCACAATCCTCCCCAAACCTCTCTTGTAGGATTACACCTGGTATGTTATTATTGTGTTTGAACATTTTCTTGAAATCATGAAGCATTTGGACTGTCCCTTTATTAGATATTTGAGAATGGGGGATAACAGCTGGCCCACATTTACAAGTGATTGGCAGGACGACCCAGGGTACTATGTTTCATTTTAGAAACAAAATATTGATGCAAAAAGGTAGCTATTTATAAGTGCCAAACTGCCAATGAGAAGCCTTCTTGGGTTGCAGATACAATGTGTGGAAGTTAATTGATGAATAATGAGCAGACTTGGTAAATCATAAATGAAGCAGTAACCTTACATTATCCATTTTCAAACAGTCATACTTAGGTAAGATGATATCCACATTATGGTTTAAATCTTGAACAGCACGGGAAAGACTAGTAACAACATCACCAAGGCCTCCCACCTGCAAAAACAAAGTAAAGATATCTTAACCATTGCAACCACACACCATTTCATGGTATAGAATCATTCCTTTCAACATGTAAATGAACAATATTTGTTCAATGTGTTCAAAGTATACCTCAAACGATATCTCAGGCTATTCCTCCCCCAACCCCTTGACCCTTTTCCTAAATACCAATCTTTTACATTATTATGTAAAACCACCACCTCTACTAAACCAACTAGTGATTTTTCTAATTTCTGTCACCCAATAATCTATCCGCTATCCCTATTAGAAAAATTGTCCCTTTTTTCTAATTTAAAGTTGAAAAGTAATATAGGAAATACTGTCACTTTTTTTTCACTTTGCAGTTCCCAATAGCCTCAACTTTCTCTCCCCCAAATGTTAAACAATAAACATTTACCTAAGCTAATTAGCCATTTTTTATTGAGAAAGTTCAATTCTAAGCTAAATAACCATAAAAAGCACAAGAGTATCAACTATTTTAAAATGGACTGCATTTATTTAACTAACTGTTTGCTCTGTAACTGCCATACATCTGCTACTACATAGTGTATCTAGGTATCATCAAAGCAAAATCTTCTTTTGCAACTATCGAGGATGCAGCATGGCTTTCCTGAAAAAATTCCCACACAAACTCAATTCCCCTTTTGTTATAATTTTATCTTTCCTCCAGAGATTACTGGTCAGTTGAATTCCTTGTCCACAATATAGTATCTCCGCGTTTGTTCACAGTACATGCTCAACAAGTACATTCTACATTGGCAGTCTCTGTGTTGCTCGGAATCTCCAAAAATATTGCCGTGCTGGTCTTGAATCCCCCCAAAATGCATACCTTTTGGAGGATCTAAAACACACCTGGCAATATTTTGAAGAGCCTCAGCAACATAGGGTAGCACCACCACATTCTAAAATCTACTGATATCTCATGGTTCAACTAAACCTCTGGTAAGACATCATCAAAACATAGAGCTTCTCTCTTAGGCTGTCTCACCTACATAGAGATCCAAGAAATGTTCTAAGATATCACTTGATGGCTTGTTGCATTTTTTCTCATAAGAAGCTGTCCAGAAAATCAATTGAATATACCCATCTGATACTCTTGTCCAGACGAATTCAAATAAAACATCGAACTCGGAAAATTTACAAGTCAAGAAATGCATAGCAAGTGACATTTTTATCTAACTTGGAGGAGAGAGGTAGGTACAAGAAACTATGGTTAAGCACAAATAGTCTTTGGTGGAAAAAGAACATCTTCAGAGCTTGAATTGCAGTGAAGAAGTATCAGTTAAAGTACAAAGGTATTACATTTAGCGTAAAACAAAAGTTGGAACCACTCGAGTGTACCTTTGCAATAGGAGCCATTTCGACAGCAATATGGACAATATGCAATGGAGGTTCTTTAGCGACTCCTCCAAATACAGGTATGTGGTAGTCCATTCCACTCTTATTGTCAAAAACTCCACCATCCTCTCTCTCGGAAAATACAAAATCCAACATATATGCATCCAGTGGAACCTTCACTGAAACACCAGTAGCCAGATGGAAAGAGAAAGTGATGATGTTTTATTTTTATTTTTATTTTTTTGGATGAATAATTAAATTGTATTAGAAAAGGCATCAAGTAGATGCAATGGTTACAACTAAAGATAGAGTTGCTTCAAACATGAAAGTAACATGGAGCTAACCATGCAAAAACCTGTAAAGCAGCCAAAAAGATAAACCCCCTTAAATCCTAATGTGCTGGAGTTAGGGAGCTAACAAAACCCAAAAAATTATCCATATGTTTACAGGGGAGAGAAAGTGCCAATTATAAAGACTAACTCAACACCTAGTCTTAATGGTGCTTATGGGAGTTGATATTCCATCAAAGCATCTGCAGTTTCTCTCTTTCAAATAATCCAAAAAATTACAATTGGGGGAGAAAGTGAAGATGTTCTTCAGATAAAGCTAGTTTTTATTCAGCAAAAATTGATATTGATATCTAAATAAGTGTTTACATACATCAATTGTTCAAACTTATTCCACATCAATGCATTAGAGACTAAAATTACTTTCACTACTTAGAATCCTAAGGTTTCAGATTCCATGTCAAGATGTTCATCTCAGCTCATAATTTGCATTCTAGCTATCAATTAAAGAGAAAACATTCATTTGTCTAGTAAAATAGAGAAATATATGAGCAAGAAAGTGCAACTCAGATTCTATTTCTTTTTAATATTAAAGATACTACTAAGCATGAATGAAATTATTTCTCGTTGAAGCTATGAGATAGTGGTAAGGTCTGCATACGTTCTACCCTCCCTAGACCTCACTTGTGGATTCCACGGATATGTTATACATGTTTTTATGATAATGGAACAGTCTGTAGTGTTTGTAAACTGACATCAAAGTGCATGAAAACTAACCAGTTGCTTTGACATGAGTGCCATTTTCAGCAGGCAACATTTTCTGAGGTGGCAATGGACCCAGGGGGTGAGTCCAGCGATTAAATGAACATCTGAACCAAATTTCAGGTTTACCACTAAGTACTGTATTAGCGGGATTATAGTAAACTGTGACACTGCTTCCAGCTTGGATATCAAGAGGCTCAGTATATACAACGTGCTTCTGAGACAATAAAAATGATTTCATAGTTCTTTCCTTTGTTTGAGCTTTCAGAAGTGCTGTTTTTTCAGCCTGTAAGTGAGAGATCATAAAACAACAGTAGAGATCATAAAACAATAGATGGAAACATATATGAGAGGTAATAAATTGAATTCAGTAATATAAGATAGCAACTTGCAGGAGAACTCTATAAACAAGAAAGAAAATCAGGAGGTCTTTGTTCTCTTTTGGAATAACAAGACCACAACAGTATTTCTAAACTTGACCATCAAATGCACTTCACCAGTTTTAAACTTGAGTGGGACATGACAACCAACCTTAGCACGCATAGCTACTTCTCTAAGCCTTCTCTCCTCCTGAAGCTTCTTAAAGATCTGATGTTCTTCCTCAACCCAATATAATTCCTCCGGAATGTGCTTGGGGACAACGGCATGAAAGTCTTGGCGATGATTGTTATCGTAAGCAATGGCATGCTTGGGTGGACCATCAGCAAAAACCCAATCCAAGACAAGTGCCCGATCAGGAATGACAACTGCAGAAACGTACATTCCTCAGAAGAGTGTAGGCTAATATTAGGATGAAAGCAAAGGAGACTGACAAAAGTATAATTGTGTAAACTTGTGCAAGCACCAACTAAAAGACATGCAACTACGTACAATAACATCCCCACTTACCCTCTGCATACCACCAATCACCATCAATTCTCTCAGATCTAGCAAGCTTTTTGACAATAGACAAACCATCCTTCCAATTGTTATATCCTCCGTGAATCCACAAGTCCTTAGCATGGGAAAGAGGACCTGAAGTTTTGTTATAGCATAACCTGACCTTGTCCTCGCATTTAAATTCACTTGGCTCTATGTACCAGTTGATATCACGAGTCTTCGGGGCTTTTGCCATCAAGTCACGCAATACTTCCTTTTTCTTTGCAGTCTCTTCCCTTGCTTGTGCTCTGTCAGCTTCAATTGCAGCTTTCTCTGCTTCTATTCGCCTTTGTTCTTCTGCTAGTCTTTCTCTTTCAGCTTGTTCTTTAGCAAGTTTCTCCTGTTCTCTCCGTTTCTCCTCAAGCAAGAAACTTTCAAAATCAATGATTTGCATACCAACTTCCACAGTTATACTGAAGTCATTTCCATCATTGTTGTCATAGACATCTTGTCCATTAAAAAACACAAAATCAATCCTATATGCTTCCTTGGGAACATGGATCTTGCAAGACCACCAGTCTCCATTGAGATGAGTCTCAGTTAGCCTTCTCGTAAAAGACCTCCAGCGCCACTCATTAAAAGCTCCCATAATCAAGACATCAGGCTCATTCTTCAAAGTGGAAAGACTTCTATTAAGAAATATCTCGATATCCTCATCAGGTTTTACGACCTCTGGGAAACAAAATAATCTGATCCCTTGCAATAAATTTTCCTCAGCAAGCCTTTCTATTGCCTGCCTACGTAGATTTGCTTCCATTTCCAATCTTAAATTTAGAGAAGGATCTTCAGTCTCCACTGCTGCTACATTTAATGGATCACCCTCTTCAACTGAATCTGATTTAAAGAAACTATTACTGTCTAAGTCATCAATCTCATTGCTTCCAGTATGTTCCACATCACTAGCCTTAGTAATTTCCAATAGCTCACCTGCTACAGGTCCTTTGGATTCAACATTCACAGCAGTATTATCTTTCAATTGTTGTGGCTCAACATCCACCTGCACTATCTCATAAAGTTTTGTACCCACAGCATGGCTTCCTTCGCTAATGGCATTAGCTTCCCCCTGAGAATTTTCACTATACTCACCTCCACTTTTTTCTCTTATTACAGAATCAATTAGAAAATCACTCTCTTCCGTTCTCTTTGATTTATTTAACTTTACAGCATCCTTGTCACCATCACCTGTTTCTTCGCTTTCAACAAATTGAGATGATCCACGAACAGGTAACAGACTTATTGATTTAGTAGAACCAGTGTATTCATCTTCATCCTCCACAAACTCGTGGTCCCTTACCACTCCTTTAGTGTCATCATCACTAGCTTCAACTTTTGCTTCATCCGTCTTCAGGTTAGAAATTACAGATTCTTTAGATGTTGAAGTACTTTGACTTTCTTTATCAGCATTGCTTTTCTGAAACCTTCTTTGTCTGCTCGTCCCTGAAGGCTTCCTTGGCACAAACCCCTTAGGTGAAGAGCTTTGACTCCTAGGAGTTGAAATTTTTCTCCTTCTTCGACTTCCGGAGAAATCTACAGCATACAATCTTTCCAATTAGTTTGACAAGTAGCTAGCATTAGACTAACATTTACAACTAAATAACCATAGCAATGAACCCTCACTTGCACAAAATGGAAATGAAACCCCAGTAGCCATTCCATCTTTCCTCCATGAAGAAGACTGCATAAATAGCAACAGATATGAGACAATTAACAACATTATTGTCCAACTGAAACTATTTTACGGGTGGAAACCATACATTTGGGCATATCAATAACATCAAGAACCATTACCTTCAGTAAACTAATAGGAATCATGAGCACAAACAAACACCAAAAATCAACAAATACATAAATACTGATGATGTTAAATAACCACAAAATGCCCAACTCCAAGACCCATAAAAAAATGCCAACCAAGATTCCATTCTGAGCTTAAATTACTCTGTATAGGAAAGAATTGATATCCAAATTGGAAAGAATGAAACATGGGTGTACTCAAAATACAAGAAAATGGTTAAAAGGGATAACTACATGTATCCCCAAGTTACTGCAAATGGACACACACACACAATTTAACACATGGTTTACTCATTGAGAATACAAACTTACTTGTATTGATAGACCAGTGCTTCCATGAGGGACAAACCCAAGAAAAGGTCTCATCTTGAGGTAGTTTCTTTCAGTGGAGACACTTGTGCAACTGAGTGGTCTTTGCAGTGGCAATGGAACATCCATGGCTGACACCAAAAAAAAAAAAAAAAGAATGTTCTTTGCAAACTAGTGTTCACAACAGAATCAAATAGAACATCCCATGTGAAGTATCCCTCTCTTCTCCTTCATCTACACAATCTTTTTCTCTCTGTATCTGTGCTGCAATTATATATATATATATATATTTGCTTTAATGGGGTCTCTTAATTTATAAAAAACTCGAGAATAATTCTCTTTCTTGAGATTGTACGAACTGCGATAACAACTTGGGAGTCCTACAAATTTCAGCCAGAAGAGTGTTCTTTCGGTGTAACGCTCTGTATTTTCCTTAGGTTGTACCAGTAAAATCAGACGGTCTGGGATTGTTTGATTGGCTGTGAGAATGGTGGCCATTAAGATATTGCCACGTGGCTGGAAAATCAGATTTTTTTCTTTTTTTATATAATAGTTTATAATATAGTGTAGGTACGATCTTTTTCTTGAAAATGAGCAAAAAAGGATGTGACAAAATTTGGGTATGGAGAGTCCAGAGAGTGATATCAGTGGCCTAAATTTGTTTGAGTTGGAATAAATATATGTTATCAAATTTAATATATTTAGTTTATAAAACTCGATTGGAATAATTTTAAAAAACAGAATATTTGAGAAAATTCAGGAATGAGAGAATTTGTATATGAAGGAAGGAGAGGAAAAAAAGGATAATTGGTGGTAGAGTAATCACAAGAAGAGAGAAAGGAGGAACAAAAATTTATAAAAACTCATATTTGGGAAGAAGAATTAAATTTCTTTCAGTTATTTAAAAAAATAATAAATTTATCTTAAACTATACTAGAATTTTTATTTATTCTTTATTTTAAATTAAAAAAAATAATTACGTGATATATAGTATTGTTGAAAAACTTCGATCATTTAAAAATAAGAAAAATTTTATTCCATTCCGCATAGTTCAAGAGTGAATTTGACCCTACCCATTAATTACGAAGGCATGTTCTTACCCAACAAATATTAGAGGATAAATTGTTCTGATTCTCAAAGTTAAGGATTAAATTTGACCACTTACCTCTTAAAAATAAACTTATTTAAGTAGTAACAACACTTTTAAAACATCAATTAAATATTATCAGTAGAATATGCCCCTTGGGTAGCGTTGTAATCACATTAGTGGTGAACTAATGATTTGTTTGATGTCTGAAACACTGCTATTTTGACAAATTATATGGTATGAACAAAGCATAACAACGGAGAAGATCTAATTTTACAGTCGTCTATAAAATTGTTCTTAATTATAGAACTTTTTATGAGAAATACACGAAAATGTATAAATATATGACAAAATGTATATAAAAAATAATAAACAATACACGAAGGCAATGTATGTTAACAAATGTAAAAATGTAATATATACAAGGATAATATATATTAATAAATATAAAAGCAAATTATAAATATATGTATAAATAGAGCGTAAATAAATATAGCATAATGTATTTAAAAGCAATAACAACAACAATATATACAATAGTATACCACAAGTGAGTCTGAAAAAAAAATGTAAGCAGACCTTGTCACTATTTCATAGACATATAAGGATTGTTTGAATATCATTTATGATGGGATAAGTTATAACGAAATAAGTTATGTTGGGATTGATAGTGATGAGATAAGTTATGCTGAGATTTTATTTCTTATTGAGTGTTTGGTCTGTTGTATAGATTTTAAGAATATGTTATTTGTTTATAAAAATATCCTTCACGTTATTAGTTTTTTATACATTTTCTTTGCTAGCTTTATTTATTTAACATTTATTTTTAAAATAAACCTTTTATCTTAAATATTTTTATGTGTGCTTGGTATGCTTTTAAAAATAAAACTTTCTTCTTATTTAATTTAAAAATATAACTTCTATTTTTAAGTTTGTTGAAGTAAAAAAAAATTATGAAAAATCAAAATATAAAAAAAATAAGAATTAGTCAATAGAAATTATATTATATAGTGTAATTTTTTAATAGAAAAATACGAAGAAATGTCATAAAAAATAAGGAGTGAAGGTTGTAAATGTTATAATATACTGTATTAAAAAATAATGTAAATGTACATAAATATTTAAAATGAGATATAAATAAGGTTTAAAAAGATATATACGTCATTTATACTTGTTATCCCGGGATAAGTTATTCCTAGATTAGTTACCCACATCAAGAGAGATAACTTATCCGGTACTATTTATTAATCGCGAGATAAGTTATCCCGAGTTTGCCAATCAAACATCAATTTAATAGTCACTATGTTTTTATCCCGGGATTAAATATCCTTATTCTTCACACCAAACGACTCCTAAAAGTTATTTTCAACCCTTGTCTCAAAAAAATCAAACCCCATATATAGAATGTATTTAAAAGCAATGATAAATAAATATAAAGATAAAAGCATTAGAAATATGAAGACAGTATGGGAATAATATAAAGGCAAAGGTATGAAGAATGTAAATAAAATGTACGAATAACATAGAAATGAGGCTAATCTTGTGAATCTTTCTATGAAAGGAAAACATAGAAAAGTGTAGAGAATATAAAGAAATGTGGGTGAACCTAAGGTGTGTGTAAAAGTGTAAGACCCCCTCCCTATTTATAATACTAAATAGTACCGAACTTTATCCCAAAAATAAACGACCTCACCTTTTCGTGTGGGATCCAGCCCCGATTCAATAAAAGTCACCATTTTTGTTTTCAGTATATTCACAATTGTTGAAATTATGTCTCGCTTGTAACATCATCAATGATATCTAAGCGGGTAAAATTTTTCTATAAAAGGAGCTGTTGAGCTATTCCATTTCATATATCAAAAATTTAAAAAAGAGTCAGAGAGAATAAAATATATTGAGTATTTCATTTGTGAGGTATACCATAGACTATTTAATAAAAATAATTTGTGAAGAAAAAAAAAATGTTTCCATCAATCTCGGATGGAGTCAAAGATTGACTATTTTTTTGGCCTTGGAGTATGATGGAATAAAGCAAAATGGCTCTTTAAACTATCTGCGCTTTTT
>JAOTQR010000045.1:18612274-18641818 GCA_025774065.1 Solanum ossicruentum | reverse complement strand
TTTGTTTTAACCTAATTTTTTTAAAAATAATCATCTTAATGATTTTATTAAATTTTGTTGAAATATATTAAATATAAATAATAAATATAATTTATAAATTAAATTAGATTTGGGGATGTAAAGTAGTAATTAGTATTCAAATTCCCCAAAAATGTCGGCAAAAAGTTTTCACCTTTTAGCCGGTCTTTTTTAATATAAAACATTTCGACCAATTTAATGACCCGCCTAGTACCATTTTCCCGCTTTTACAACTTCCATATTTCAAAAACCCTATTTCCTCGCTTTTTCCTCCTTCATCGCTATCCAAATCCCGCTCTTCCCCAATTCCTTCCCTCGCACAAAAAAATGAAATCAAAGATGAGAAGCAGAAACTTAAGATCGTCAATGCCGTCGTACTATACGTATCTGAAGCCAGGAGCATTAGCCCAAATCAGGAATTCCAAAATCACCGCTAGATCAAGAGTACTGAGCGATCCTCAAAATCTAATTCAGCAAACGCCCAGTACGGAAATCCAAGTTTCACTGCCAGCACCGGCCATGGAGAACATTCCTTCCTTTAATTTGAAGATCAAGAACAATCGCCCTTGCTGTCTTCAAAGAAAGAAGCTCACTGCAGTTGCACCCATTTTCTGTGAACCCAATCATGACCCCGCTCTTCTTACTATCTAATTCGCTACTACAATAAAGGTTTTCTTTTCTTGAATTGAACTTTTTACCTGTTACAGTATATGTTAATTTGTGGGTTTTTTTTTATGCCGAATGTAACTAGTGTATTTGGGACGAAAAAAGGGATGTGGATTTGTTTTTATATAAATATAGTGATATATTTATGATTAACTGATGGCTGTGAGTGTGTTTGAATACTTATAATCTGTTCTTAATTGTGTTTAATGCTCTCTTCAAAGAACACTTATCTCAGTTGTTAATTGAAAATAATTGTGTCAAAGAAACAATTATTTGATTGTCCAATTCCAAATAGTTGGAGTTAGAGAGAGAGAGTAATAGTTTAATTTACATGGATATACGGATATAGCGATAGAAAATGCATTTAATGACACTGTCTCTTTTTTAAGTTGGTGAATTTATTGCCTAAGATTTTATAGTGTCGAAATGAACAATCAGTTGATTCTTTGGTGACTTGATATGGTTATATAATGATTTGAACTCATGGTACTGTTTCATGCACATTGATTACTGCTGTTGCTTGATAAAGTAGTGCAAATGTGATCATGCTCTTATTGAATGGTTTCTCCTCAAAGTATCGTCACCTTGTTGCTTCAAGAATTCATAATAATACGGCCTGAAGAATAGAAGTCTTTGGATTCACGAATCTGAGCATGGAAGAAAGTTCTATTTAGAACTATATGCTCTGCCATATTCTTCATCAAACACTTTTATGTTAAATAAGTGAAGTTATTGTTCATGCTGTACTGGAAGTATATCAACTCGTCCAAACTTTAAAGTCATCGAATTACGAGGTGCATAATGGATTGGTCCTTGTAATCTTTTCCTCATGATTCTAGTCCTACTATTGTCATTATGTCAATTGCTACTGTTAAAAGTCTAAGCTACTCATGTATGAGATGGACTAAGATATTGCCTCTTTTAGCAATCGGGAAGAATGAGGATTTTAGCTGGAAATTCTTTAGCTCTACCTTTGTGGGTAGAGAGGCAACAAATTCTTTAGGTCTACAACAACATATCCAGTGAATCCCACAGAGAGGCAACAGGTTCTTTAGGTCTGATACCTGTAATTCCTCATTCTTACTGACTGATCAAGCTGTAAATCCTCCATGCAAGCTCTTTTCTTTCAACTCTAACATATGCCTACTTTCTGCTAACATTTTTAAAGTATAACTCTGAACATATTTCATATAGCTATATGCTTTTCCTTCTTTTTAGGTTCCGAGTTCGCTGTTTGTTGGAGTTGGGAGAAGCTCAACTCTCTGTTGTCAACTCAGTTTCCACTATATTTTCCAGTTTTCTGCCATTTCTGTTTAAATCCTCTTTAGAGATTTGTCATCTTCCCAAATGTTGAAATGGTTTGGAGGCTGACATCTAATTTCTATCTTCACCTTCTCCCACCTTTATTTTGTTCTTCACTTAGATCTCATAATAATATCAGTCAGGCAATTTATATCTTCAGGCACGCTCGTAAGGTAAAGATAGTTGAATGTTAACATTTCAGAAGAGAACAAATGATAATCAAAGGTAACATATACCAGTGGATCTCTCCTTGGTTGACAAACCATAAAGACAGCTATAAAAGCATTTGGTGATAAGCTAATACTGTACTAGCTTAAGTTAAGAAGCTAATACTGTTAGTTTGCAAAAAGAATTTTAGAGCTACCCTTGGAGATGGCTATTTGAAGTTATTTATCACTAAATAAGAAATTTTAATACTGATGTAATGCATAATGATTTCCTTATACTCCTGTTGTGGTTGGGTGGAACATGGCAGTCTTGTACTCCTTGTGTGTGCAAGGCAGGTATCATTGCCGCTGGCATTAAATGCATTTTCTTGAGTAATGACCTTGTGAGGAAAGAATTGCATGGTTTCTTCAGCGTTTGAATTTTCACATTTAATCAATACTGTATCTTAACTTCATAACTTTGGCTTCTATAATTGTTGCTTCTTTTCTGCAAATTTTGAGATGTGGTATTTTAATGAAGTTAGACTTCATCTCCTTTTGTTCAACACAGATACAGATCTAATTAGAAAGTCATTAAATTTATTTTCCACGGTGGTGAATGTCAAGCAGTAGTCCCATACAATTATCAACACAAGAAATCACTTGCTTACCAATTGAAGGGCGAAACTTGGAAGAAGGATCAACAGTTGAGCTTTATTAGAACAGTGATTGGACCTTTGAAAATGGGAGAGAAACATCTAATGTGTTTAAAATTGGAGAGAAATTGCTCTTGCATGATTCAACCTTTATCAAAAGAATGTTCTAGGTCATCCACCAATAGATGGAAGAGACCTTAGTCAAAGATGAAGTTCACAATGTATCTTCATTGTCCTATCGAACCTCACAATAGATCAGCTTACAGTGCTCCAGTTTTATCATCAAGACTTAGAGGAAGAAAATCCATGAAATGATACATTCTAAAAGTGTAACTGTTGATCAAATCAGTCTATTGCATCCATGTTTAAGTTACCTATGTATTTCTTGGTGAAACTATAAAGACTGGATGCACCATATAAAGAGTGGTCCATACCGTTTGATACTATCAAGTAGAAAGCTATACGAAGAATTGAAATTTCAGACTCAGTAATTCATGTTTTACAAATATAGCAGAAAAAATCTTGCATACAAATATAGATTTGGTCTGTCCTTGTGTACAAAATATAATGTGGTTCTCCTTTGTGCACAAAGTTTGTACGAGGTTTGAGAAGCGGAATGTAAAAATTGTCTACGACTTGATTATTGTACCTACAGAGAAGCACAACCGCAGGGGGTATGCTTAAGCCAAGGCATCTGCTCCAGCAACAATCTCCAATATTTCTCCTGTAATCTTCGCCTGACGCTGTCTGTTGTACACTCTAGATAGATTCCTCTTCAATTCAGATGCATTATCTGTTGCACTGCTCATGGCACTCATCCTAGAAGCAAGCTCACTGGCTAATGACTCCTGCAATGCCCTCAGGATTTGACTGTTCAAGTAAAGCGGCAGCAAGGCATCAAGAATCTGAACAGGGTCCTGCTCAAATTGCAAGATTGCTGAAAAATCATCTGTTTTAGTCCTCATGACATCTCTTTCCACTGTCAATTTCCCTTCCTTTGTTGTCAACCTAAAGAACTCATCTTCAGCAGCATCAACACAGTTCCCATTGATGTCACAAATCTCTCCTTTTGGTGACAATGGAAGAAGGGTGTGAATGACTGGCTCAGATTTCACTAAAGACACAAACTTTGTGTACAGAAGCTCAACTTTGTCAACCTCTTCACTCACGAAAAGTGAGAAAACATCATCAGCAATGGCCTGAGCATCTTTGGCAGTGGGCAGATTGCTTCCTTCAAGAAACTTATCCACAGGAATGAAAGGCCTGCGGAGGAAATAAGAATTACCCTTTTTGCCAACACTGATGACAGTGTAATCAATGCCAAGAGCTTTCAAATCTTTAATCCTCGACTCAGCTTTTTTGATGATATAGTTGTTAAAACCACCACAAAGACCACGGTCACCGGTAACAACAACCAAAGCCACTTTCTTGACAGGTCTTACTTTGGTGAGTGGAACATCAATGTCATCTGTTTGAAGCTGCTCATTGATGTTGTAAAGTACCTCAACTAAAGTCTCAGAGAAAGGCCTAGCACCCACAACAGCTTCTTGAGCTCTTCTGACTTTAGCAGCAGCCACAAGCTTCATAGCCTCAGTAATCTTCTGGGTGTTCTTGACAGAATCAATTCGATCACGCAGATCACGGAGACCACAGCGAACAGGGATGACTGATGATGATCTTGAGGGGTTTGAAGTGCCTGATGAATTGTGGTTAGGAAGCTGAAAAGGGCTGACAGCAGAGCGGAAAGACAGTGCAGAGGAGTCAGAAAGAGATGGTTTTGAGGACACCAACATTGTCACATTTGAGCAAGACATGTTTTTTTCTTTTAGCTCGAGAAGAAAAGAATGTGGCTGCTATGGAGGAGGAAAGAAGCCAGCCAAAGAGGAGGAGTGAGAGATAAAGATTGGCTTTTGTTTGATGGTATTTTTGATCTCTTATCAAAATGGTAGAAATCTTGGTGTTTGGTGGTGTGGGGTGAAGGGAGAAAGAGGGAATGAGAGGTGGAGGGAAGGAGCAATCGGATGAGGTTTTAGGATAAGGATTTAGACCGTTGGAAATTGCGGTTGGAAATGAAACAAAAGCTTTTGATTTCCTACTATGGAAAATAGTAAGATTTTTTATTTTCTTACTTATATATATATATATATTTTTTAAAAAAAGAGAATATTCTTCCATGACAAATGCACTCGCTAGTGATTTATGGAAGACCGTGAGTCAAATATTAGCAAAGGTAAAAAAATCTTATTTCAAATGACAAAATTAAGTAGCACTTATACTAATTCATTTTAAAAAATGCTTATCTATCGAAAAGCTTTTGTTGTTAGTAAACAAAGACATATTTTGACTAATATTATATGATCATTTTACAAAGTTGAATCACATATTTAGACAATTTCTCTAAACAAAGATGAGAATGTTTATGGTCCTTAGTGTGTAAAGTCTCTCACAAAGGCCATGTTGAATGACTTCTCTGCTCGAATATTCGTAACTTGATGTTGTGATTCTAAAATATATTTCTTGCCCTTCTTATTTGAGAATTGATTTTGTAATTTTTTACAAATTAATTTTATCTACTTTTAACTAGAGACTTTCATTTTTATGTATACATGGATCTAAAAAAAAAAGGTTATTTTCTTCTATCAATTTGTAATTGGTCATGAACTCCTAGATGATTGCTTCTCTTCGTATTTTCTCCCTTGAGGCAAAATTTGAGTGATTGAGCAGTTAAATTTTTATTAATGGCTATAAATTCAATATCATAACTGAGTTTTCTCGAATATTGAACGATTATTATGGTTTATGATAGTTAGGAGTTCGAAGGAAGTAATCATATGATATTCATTTGAAATCAAAAGAGAATTAATTAATATGCAGTTGAGATCAAGATACATTACATGTTTTTTTTAGTCTAATTTATAAACTCACTACTAACTCTCTTTCCAATTAATTATTATACTCTTTTTTCTTCTTCAGATAGCACTAAGCTCCGCAATATTAACTTGAAAGTGTGATATTTTGGTTATTGGTCGCTAAATTTTAATTCCTCCAAATGCGCTTATATGATGATATTTGACTGAAGAATCAATTTTAAAAAAAGAAGAGTGACTTTTGGCACATGTTAAATGAAACCTTTGAACTTATATTTTTAAATATGTCATGCTATTTTTATAGTTATAAGATCATGTAATTAAGCGTAATTCAAAATTTTCAAATATAAGCATATATAGACTTTGACTTCAACATCTTACATAACAGAACAGTTGGAAAACAAAAAATCATCTTGCACAACAAATGTAGTCAAAATACAAAACAATTGTCTGGGCTTCTTAGATAGCCCATAAAAGAAAGAGCCCAATTGAAAAGTATATGTAATCATTCCATCATCACAGTTGGCCCCCCATGAAAGGACAAGTGCACAAGTTGAAGTTGGGGCAAACTTTGGATCCAAATACCTAAAGTTAATATATTGTGCACGTTATTCGAACTTTACTCATTTAGATGTAAAGTTAAATTTGAAATTGCCAACTTTATATTCGTATATTTGAAATTCAAAAAATCTCTAGCCTTTCGATTTGAACTAAACTGGGATAGAATGAGTACGATCTTTATTTAAATTGTTCATCTATCTTTACTTGTTATAGTAAAAATAAATGTTTAAACAATGTTTATCCACTTTATGAAATCATGACATAAATTTACGTTTAATTCTTAATTTATTTTTATCATTCATTATAGTCATTACTCTATTATATTTTTAAAGACATTATATTTATTATATTCAAAGTTTGATTTAATACATTTGTCTCTATTATTTACTGATTCTTAATCCCTGTATCAAATTAATTTTGGATGATTATTATTAAAGGAAAAAATAAAAAGGTAAAAAGAATTAATGATAAAATAATGTAGGATGAATAAATCTCTAAATTAAAATATTATTAATTGTCAACTAGGTTGCGTGAGCATAGAGCAACGGAGGCCCTGTTACATGTCACTTACTCATCACAGTGTCGGTGCGCATTATTTATTAAGTAAAACTCCTCTTCTGCTCCGCTACGACATAATTAGTAATTATATTATCATGTTTTACTTAATCTTTTTTTATATTATTATGTTTGTATTTCATAAATATTATTTTTTTTTGATAATTTTGTAAAAAAATTAGGTGAGATATAAAATTGTTTTTTATATAAAATATAAATTTGTGATCAATTTTTATATTTAAAAAATATGAAATTTTTGAATTAAACTTTTTGAATAATTTGAAATTTTCATGTCATAATTTAAAATTATAGTATAAATTTATATGTCTAAACACTAATTTCAAATCACGAGATAAAGTTACCTATCCAAATATAGTAATTTGCGCAATATTTTCTAAATTCTTTTAATTAAATTTAATTTTAAATTTCTTATTTTAGCATAATTTATTGTTATATAAGTTTACTCCTTATGTTTCAATAATATATGAAATAGTTCTTTTGTGTATAATTCCTGCCAAGTTGTCTCTACACCAAACGACCCCAAAATAATCATTCTAACTCAATAATGCATCTCTCCTTTTCTTGGATAAATCAAAGAGTGAAGAGTGAAGACACTGCTTTCTAAATTACTCCTTCCATTTATTTTTTATTTTTTAAGTTAATTTTAGAGTTAAATTAAAATAAGTAAATTTAATCTTTAAATAATTTAAAACTATATATAAAAATTATAAATTATAATTCTTTCATATTAATATATTAAAAATATATTTTAAAATATTAATTATAATTTTAATAAGTAAAATAACAATAAACAAAAATAAACCGATCAATTAGTGTTGATGTCCCACATGGATTAAAGCTTCTGAACAACCATTAATCAATGGGGGCTGGTAAAATATAGTACCAATTGGCATTTGGATATTCATCTCAAGTACAAGTGTCCATGCAACACATGATTCCAACTTCTTGTTTTCTCTTTTGAAATAAAGGATTAAAGCATTTGATAATTTCTTCCAAAAAAAAAAAAAACAAAAGCTGTTAAATTCATAATATTTTAGACTACATCTACTTTTGTTCTATTTTATCAAATTCTTGAGCTTTTTTAGTTGGATTCCATTCTTCTGTCTTGTAACTATATACAGAAGTAAAAAGGTTTCGTACAATTATAAGGCAAGAGGTCTATCTTGTGCTCTTACCATTATTTTTTTAGTATTTAATCATCTCATATTTAATTAACTCAATTATTTAGATTTTTCTAAAAAAATTTCACCCGATATTTGAAGCGCATTGCAGAATTCATTTTGGGGTCACGCTTCCAACAAAACTTTTTGCATTCTCAGGATTCAAATTGAAATCTTTAGTTAAAAGTAAAGCATTCTCACAAATACATTACAATCCATATTAGTAATTATTCAGATTCATATACACAACTTATATTAAAAGAAGGAAAAGGCCCCTTTGAGGATTGGACTTGAATTATTTAATTAAAAATTTTAAAAAATACATCCATCCATCATATTCATTAGTGGTCAATAAATAATTTTGATCTTAAGATTTTCTCATCCAATGTTTATTTTTTCTTTTTAATTTGACAATATTTGTTATCGTTTTACCGCAATGGCATGTGATGGACCTCCCGCTTTCAAGCACTGTCTTCCGTGAAAACGACAAATGGTACCGAAAAGGAGATCATATACGTAGTTAATAATTTATTGGTTTTGTGTTATGACTTTATTATCCGTATCGATTTTCCTCGATGGAATCTAAAATGTAGTATATTAATGCTTTCTTTTTTTTACGAAAATATTAAACAAAGATAGGAAAAGAGTCTAAAATGTCCTTGAGCTTGAATTATTGAAAATATTATAGAAGTATTTATCCTCTATCCAAATTTAAAATGTCCCTATCATCTATCTTTATATTAAAAAATAAGTTTTAACCTCTATTCTTTTTCTTTTTTTATACATTTATTATGTTTATATTAATTAAATTATAATATAAATATAGAATATTGCACAAATAAGTTCCACAACTTTAAGAGATATTTATTACTATTACTCTTTTCATCCTTATAAATTTTGATCAGTATTTTATTGTTTTCTCAAATAGAATGAGAAAATTTCTAATTTTTTAAAATACTTTTCCTACAATTTTGAATATTTGTACTTTGAATCATAAACTATTAATATATTGATGAAATTCAGTTTAACTTACAAAATTAGTAAAATTAATTATGGATAGTACGGTATTTGAGTGGAAAGAAAAAGGTCATTTTCTTTGTGGAGAGTTTGAGCACTCTCTCATCTTATTTAAGAAGGTAACTAAGGTATCATACTAAGAACAAGGTCTACTGACCATTCAGTAGAGAAAAATGGCTTCCAAACATCTTTTTTTCTTTGCTTTCCTCTTCTTTTCAGCTGTCTCTGTTTTCGCAGAGGACAATCCTGGCCTTGTAATGGACTATTACAAGGACACTTGCCCTCAAGCTGAAGAAATCATCAAAGAACAAGTCAAGCTTCTTTACAAACGCCACAAGAACACTGCATTTTCTTGGCTTAGAAATATCTTCCATGACTGCTTTGTTGAGGTACCCCCCCCAAAAAAAAACTTTTTTTAGACACCCTTTTTGAAGAAATGATAATTGAAGTTCTTTTTTTGTGCAGTCATGTGATGCTTCATTGTTGCTGGACTCAACAAGGCGGATGCTGTCTGAGAAAGAGACAGACAGGAGTTTTGGTATGAGAAATTTCAGATACATTGAAACTATTAAGGAAGCTGTTGAAAGGGAGTGCCCTGGTGTTGTTTCCTGTGCTGATATTCTTGTTTTGTCTGGTAGAGATGGCATTGTGGCTGTAAGTAGTTTTAACTACGGGGATTTCCGACCACTGTAGTCGGTGATTTAATGTCTTCTTTTATTTCTTGAAATGTTTGTTTCCTTTATTTCTCTGTGTACTTGTAGTAGTAATAGATCTGGACTTAAAAACAACGAAACAACAACATACTTAGTTGTATCCCACGAATGGGGTTTGGGGAGGATAGAATGTACTTAGAGTTTACCATTATCTTAGAGAAGAGAGTATATTTCGTGACAACCTCGTCTGAAAAATTCATAAGAAGATCTGGACTTAGTAGTTCATAAAGTTTCCATTACTCTGGGGGCATTTACTCTTGTACTTGTTGTAGATTTATCCATTTATGTATTTGTCTTGTGTCTGGTTCTTAAAAGTGGTTTGGTTAAATATACTAGTACTAATATCTTTTGATATGTTTATAATGGACTTGTACACAGCTAGGAGGCCCATACATCCCACTCAAAACTGGAAGAAGAGATGGAAGGAAAAGCAGAGCAGATATTCTTGAACAACACCTCCCAGATCACAATGAAAGCATGAGTGTTGTTCTTGAGAGGTTTGCCAACATTGGAATCAACACCGCTGGAGTTGTTGCCTTGCTAGGTAGTATTATAGCCCAATGCTCTCAATTAATAGTTTGGTCTAAAAATGTGTCGATTATTACTTACTTGGTGTTTGAACAGGGTCACACAGTGTGGGAAGAACACACTGTGTGAAGTTGGTACACCGTTTGTATCCAGAAGTTGACCCCCAATTGAACCCAGACCATGTACCCCACATGCTCAAGAAGTGCCCAGACCCAATTCCAGACCCAAAGGCTGTGCAGTATGTGAGAAATGACAGAGGCACACCTATGATCCTAGACAACAACTACTACAGGAATATATTGGACAACAAAGGGTTAATGTTAGTTGACCACCAACTAGCAACAGACAAGAGGACTAGGCCTTTTGTAAAGAAAATGGCAAAGAGCCAAGATTATTTCTTCAAGGAATTTTCAAGAGCCATCACTATTCTTTCTGAAAATAATCCACTTACTGGGACAAAGGGTGAGATTAGAAAGCAGTGCAATCTTGCCAACAAGCTCAACTAAGATAATCCTGCTTTTGCTATGTGCTTGTACTACTCATTATCACTTTTCCCCTTCCTTTGTGTATATGTGAGGGAGGTAGTGGACGGTGAAGATGATAGGAATAAGATGGTTTTAGTTTCTCTATGTTGTAAGTTTGTGGTAGTGGCATACCACTGGTGGTAACTATGTTCTTTACCTTCCATGTTCTGTTTGTAAAATTCACTGTTTTAGCTATCCTCTTAAAGTTATGAAGGAGGTATTAATTTGATGTTGTTTACTATGAAAGAGTGCTCATCACCATCATTCATCGTTCATCGTTCGACGAATAGATAAAGAAGAGGATCAAGAAACTATTCGAGTCCGTACATTTGCAATTATGAATCTTAATCATGTCCACTTTTTAACAGTGGAATCAAAGATTCCAGCAACTTTAGGTGGAATTCAATGATAAAAAGAAGCATCTTCTTGAAGAAAGTTAAAGCAGGAAAAGCAAATTAGGGCCCTTAAATTTTTGGATAAACTATAGGGGGAATCATTTTCTAAATTTAAAAAGAAAAAAGTAAAAAAAGTTGCTTTACAATGTCATCACTTACGTCATGGCTGCTAAAACTAATTATAATGATAGTAATATGTTGAGGTTCAGACAAAGAGAAAGAGGGCCATTAATGTTATGCAGGAGGGAAGATGGGTATTGCCAGTACTACTTAAAACCAAACAAAAAAACCAGACAGTTGGCTTGAAAACAGGAACATCCTATGCAAGAAATAGACTGGTGTTTTTGTGCTATCAATTCACAAGAATTTGGAAATTTCCCCTCTAGAAATAAACTGGTGATATACAATATCTGCATTTCGATTAATTCTTTACTTATAGGTAAAATAGCTCCCTAAACCAGAACACCAAATATTCAAACGATCACTTGATCAGGAGGATTACTTTGCTTCTTGCTTGTTGACGGAGAAAACGTTTTACTCCCACTAGCTAATCAACATACAAAGTGAAATTAGACGAGATTGTGGTGCTTTAATGCAAAAGATTTAAATGTCTAAGCCCCATGATTAAATAAAATTGTATTAAACATAAATGAAAAGGATAGAATTAAAGTAGGATGGTCCCTCTCTTTCTGACTAGATTGAGTTGATTTAGCAGTTATTAGACCTGAATTATTAAGTTACTATATAGTACAGGCGTTGCTGAAAATATCCAAAGCCTCTCTCTTTACTGGACTTGGCTCCTCTCCATTTATCTTGCCTCCATTTCCCCAAGCTTGCCTTCGATGGTTGACACATGGCACGAGTTATATTTAATGGCTATGATTTAATAAATTAAAATAAACTCCTAACTATGATTTAGATTATAATTAAACAATAATAACAACAACATATCCAATAGAATACTATAAGTGGAGTCTGAAAAAGAATAAAATATACGCAGACTTTACCATTATAATAAATCCTATTATTTCTATCTTTTTCCTCCAAGTATTCTTTATCCATTTTTCCCTCCACAATTATCTTTTATTTTATTTTTGCAACACCTAAATACACAAGGAAGAACTGTCTGTTCAAGTAGATTTCCTCTATGATAATATCAACGGTCATTGCTACTTGTAAATGTGTGTGGACATTCTTTTATTCCTTCCCATCCAAATTATCTAAACCGCTTGGGTCGTTTGGCGTGGGAAATAAAAATAAATAATTATGGGATAAAAAAATAGTGAAGGGATAAAATTTTGATATCTTATTTGTTGTCAAGTTTGAGATAATTTGTCTATCATTTATGTCATAGTGATGGAATAATATAACTTACTCCGGGATAGCTAATATCAGGATAACTAATTTTGAAATAAGTTGTTCCTAATCAAACAACATCTAACTGTAATTGTACTATGTTCCTCTTATCATGATCAGTATTTGATATGATAATGAACTTTTTAACCGCGGATGATTTTCAAACTCATTTAGAAACTCAACCTCTAATCTCAATCTGGTGTTGCTAGGAGAATTTACTAATCGTTCAACTTCTTTTTATTTTCTCAAAGTTACTTAACTAATGATTTTTCTCAAAGAAAGTTACTCAATTAAATTTTTTTCTTACAGAAAGTCATTCAACTTTTTTATATAACCACAAACTCACTCAACTATGAATATTTTACCTACAAAGTCACCTGACTAAAGTATTATATTTCACTTAGAAAGTCATCACTCACTTTAAATAAATTTTAATTGAATTTTATTAAAACACAAATATGTTGTAAACTATTGTTTGTTTTTTTTAAAGTAAGACGCAATTCTTGTTTTAAACTAGTTTTTAAAAATAACAAGATACTCAATATAAGTATTGTATTAGAATATTATTTTCGAAATATATCTGTGTAGAAATACTACTGTATATAGTAGCATACATATTAAATGGAAAACATTGATAATAAAAAGAAAGGAAAAAATAAAAAAATAAAAAAATAATAAAAATCATCTAGAATCAGTAACATTAATCCTCCCGTGTTCATCTTTAAATCTCATTTTTTTTCTAGCCAATTCCCTATCCCGTTCTTTGTTTTTGTCAATCCACAAAAAATGTCTACAAAATAGTATTTTAATAAAATAAAATAATTAAAATGAGTATCTTATATTAAAAAAAATAATAGTTTATAGCAAAAGTTGTGTTCAACAAACTTTAATGTAATAATTAAATGAGCAACTTATTATTTTTTTTTAAAAAAAAATAGTTGAAAACAAAAATTGTATTTTAACAAAATTTAATGAAAAAGTTACTTAAGTTGGTTGAACAACTTTTTTGGTTAAATATCAATAATTGAGTGACTTTGTAAGTAAAATATTCATAGTTGAGTGACTTTGAGAATATAAAGAAAGTTGAGTGATTTTCTATGAGAAAATTTTTTTAGTTGAGTGATTTTATGTGAGAAGAATCGTTAATTGAGTAATTTTGAGATTATAAAAGAAAATTGAGTAACTTTTTATAAAAAATACTAATAGTTGAGTAATATTAACTCCTATTGTAGAGATAATTTATTTTAGGTATCAAACTGATCTAGTGTGAATGCATCATTAATTTATTTCCCACTCATTTTCCTTTAGTTAATTTTATCTTTTGGTTAATTTGTTTATTGTAATTTTAACATGATGTGGAGTTCAACAACAACATACCCGGTAAAATCCCACAAGTGGGGTCTGAGGAGGGTAGAATGTACGTAAACCTTACCACTATCATAGAAGTAGAGAGGTTGTTTACTGAGAACTCTCATCTCAAATCTCGTAAAGCAAGAAAGAACTAGATATGACAAAAGAAAGGGAAGAGAACAGAAAAGAGCGACTAACAATGACAGTATGTAAATAAGATAAACTAACACAAAATACGACAATGATGCGGAGTTCAAGAAAGTAAAAAAAAAATCTAATAATCTTAAATTAAAATTATATATAATGTTACAAACTATTGTTTAATCTTATAAATTTAAACATATCATGTCAACTTATTCTGATATCATGTCAACTTATTC
Organism: Solanum ossicruentum; assembly: GCA_025774065.1. NCBI lineage: Eukaryota > Viridiplantae > Streptophyta > Magnoliopsida > Solanales > Solanaceae > Solanum > Solanum ossicruentum. Next base: position 18,627,603 of record JAOTQR010000045.1, on the reverse strand, counting down.
TGATATCTTTATAAATAGGGAGGTGGGTTTGGCGCAGATGAGAAAACTTCCAAAGTTGAAATCAAAGAATTGTTTGGAAAAAAAATTATTCATTTCGAAATGGATTAGAAAAGAAAAAAATGCTACACATAATATCAAGTTAAATTGGGCCAAAGCCTAACACCCTTAAAGCCCAAGCATTCAATCCCCTAATATTTTAGCCCATACCCGTTAGGTTAATTCCTTTTGAACAAATTAGGTCATAAACTATTTTCCCTTTCAATTCTCTCTCTGTGAGCAAGTGATTCTGGAGAAATTCAAACGCGAAATTTGAGCTGTGATAACTTGGTAAGATTTTATATCTTTTTTTTCAATCTGCAAGCTAAATTTTAATGTAATTTTCAGTGAAGATGCAAACTTGTGGTTTTTTTATTTCCATTTTATTGTGTTAGGATGCTAGCTGCGGCCATTTATTTTGTATTTTAATTTGCTTTGTGCTCGTTGAGTTGACGGCAATGGAGTTATTCATCTCGTATCTGTAGTTTTTAGATTTAAGCGGCTACTCGTGTTTGTTGTCTAAGTTGAGTACATATTCAGTTTCTTTCAAGTTTCTTGTTTTAAATTAATTAACAACTAAATTAAGATTCAGTTTGTTAGAAAGACAATGAATTGGTTGTTTGATAATAAAAAAAATACTCCGTCACTTTTAAAATAAGTGTTGTTTCACAAATTCAAGAGGGCGTTTGTTCAAGTAAATGGAATTTTACAGGACCAAGATACTGTTAAAGAGCTACTTCTTTTTCAAGGCATTTGATTAAGGGTAAGTAAGTTAAAAACATGTTTTACTTTCTATGAGTGTGTAGTGTTTTAAGGGGTGTGCCCAAGTTGAAAGCACCACTTATTTTAAAGCAGATAGATTAGTATTTGTATGTTAAGAATAGTGGTGTGTTAAGTGATCACTTCTACTATCCTTGTTAGATAAAGTAATCTATTGTTTGCCTCTATATTTCATCTACATTTGGAGTTGTACTGTTAGAATTGCTGACTTCTACTTGCAAGTAATTCCGAATGAAGGATAAGTTAAGCATGTCATGTATTAGTATTACTGAAGAAATTAGGTTTGGATTTGTCCTCCGTAAGTATTCTGAGTTTGAATTTGTCTCTAACTAGGTTTAGAAGTGATAAAAGATGCAACACGATGAGGTCATATGGCAAGTTATCAGACACAAGCATTGCAGCTTCATGGCCAAGTGAGTTCCTTTTTTAATTTGAGTTTCACTTCATATGTTATCTGTTTGGCATGAGGTCTTTATTTGATTTCTTTTTTGTTGCAACATTTCACAGGATTGAAACTGGGATATTTTGTCGAAATCCATATAATGTAACTGGGACTTGCAATCGTAGCTCATGTCCTCTGGCTAATAGTCGGTACGCCACCATTCGGGATCATGATGGTACTGGTTTGCAGCTTATTTTCCTGTAATTCCTGAAATGATATAAAGATGCTGTAGCTTTTCTTTAAATAAAAGTATCCACAAGAAGGTAGCTCTTTTTTCAAGTTTCAGGGAAAAAGGAGTAAGAAAAGGCAAGTAAAAATAAGTAAATGGTTGTCATTGGAATCCTAATGCATACAAGATACGAGTTAAAAGGTTCGGCCTGCTGTATAAGAAAAGTGTTTTATGCGACCTCATTAATGAATGACTTGGCTGCAGTAGGAATTGCCATATACTTGGATTATATTGATTTAATATTTTTCTTCTGTCTTAGTTATGACTTGTGAGGTTAACTTGGAAGTTTTTTTTTGATGGGAATAGCCAATGTCAATGTGCCCGTCTAAATGGTTTGATATTTATAGGAAGCTGTCTGGTTTCGTTGAAGGGTTCTCCAAGACTGCTTCTTCTGTATATCTTTAGTGGAAACTGGCACACTGTTAATTTTAAGAATGATTGGGGATCTCTGGAGTTTAATCATGTACTTCTGTTGAGTTTCTCTATTGGAGGAACTAAAATTTCCTTTTGGATCCTCCAATGAACTCTAGGTGGTGTGCATTGCTAATTACTTGTTTTTGATGCTATGCAGGAGTATTCTATTTGTACATGAAAACAATAGAAAGGGCTCACATGCCAAACAAACTTTGGGAAAGAGTTAAATTGCCAAGGAATTACGAAAAGGCTCTTGAAATCATTGATAAACATTTGGTAATGAAATTAATTGATTTTTACTTACTGCTGTATATGTATTGTTACTTGTGGGATCATACTGGGTATGTTGTTGTTGTTGTTGTTGCTGTATATGTATTGTTCTTCAAATCAATAACTTACCTCCTCTCTCTCTCTCAACTACAACAGATGTACTGGCCAAAGTTTCTTGTGCACAAGGCAAAACAACGATTAACAAAAATGACTCAGATGCGAATAAGAATGAGGAAACTTGCTTTGAAAACAAGGTTCGACCTCCCATCTAAGACAGTTAAATATATACACTTGATAATTTGTTGGCTTAAATTTGCTTTTTTCGGCCTTGAGCATTACTATACTAGAGATTACAGGTGCATGCTTCAAAGTTCTAGATTCTCGTTTGTGTAGTTCATCTGCGTTGTTAATACGTTTCACTTTCTCTCACCCTTCTTCCAGGAGAAGGAATATAAAATAAGTAACTTCGTGGCTTGCTAAATGTGTAAAGTTTGGGAGGACTGCTAAGAGTTGGTCCAAGTAGACTTGTAGTTAGATGTTCATCTAACAATCCAGAAGTGGAAGGGAGTGTGCTGCTTTGGTAAAGAAAGTCGCAGGGTTGTGCTGCTTCATCAAAGGGCCTTTATTTGTTACATATTTGATAACCATACCAATGGCCTGTGATATTGGATAAGGACATACCTAGTGTATGCAGAATCATAACTATCCGAGCTTATCCAGTTAGAAAAGTTTAGCTACAATTTTTACCCTTTAGTTCCTGGATATACCACTAATGATTCATGAAAGAATCTGCTGTGATAAGTTTCTTTAAATTGCAGATTTATTGCTATGGCCATCATTTAACTTGAGTTAGATAGTTCAAGTAAACATTCGTCTATGATAAATATCAAATGGTTTTTTCTTCTGGCAAAAGCATGGACATCCTTTTATTCCTTCCCATCCAGATTATGTACAACATAGTTTCCATATCTGTAATATGACTATTTTAGTATGTTCTTCCTATCGGATAGTGGCTGTGGGTTTTCCTTGTCATTAAAAAAGGGTATGTTCTTTCTCTCAGTATTTGATATGATAATGTACTTTTTAACAGCTGGGTGGTTTCAAATTCGTTTAGGGTGCTCAACCTCCCGTGTCAATTAGGTGTTGGTAGGAGAACATTTCTTTTCGCCAATTCAAACTTATGCTTACAAAAAAGCTTGCTTTTAATCCAAATAAATTAGTGATACTAAACTCTCCTATCATCTTTTCGACAAGGGACTTGTTTACTTCCATTTTGGGGTTCCACCTCCCCTTTTAGCAAATAGATCTTTGTTTATGGATGTTTGACTGTACACTTTTTTCTGCACTAGCTAGTATGTGTTTTAATTTGTTGTGTGTCCAGGGAGAAGATAATGACCACACCTAGGAAAGAAACAAAAAGAGAATCTCGGCGACAGGAAAAGGCTGAAAAAGCTGCTCTTCTTGATAAAGTGAGTTTATGCTTGTAACTCGTTCCTTATTGTTCATGGCAGCTTTGTTGTCTTTTTCCTGCTTGGTAGGTCCTCTGCATATACCCATTCACAATGTATGCCATTTGTATTCTGCAGAGTATTGAGAAGGAACTGCTAGAACGCCTTTCAAAAGGAGTATATGGCGATATATACAATTATCCTGAGCAGAAGTATCAGGAGATTCTTGATAGGGAAGCATTGCAAGTGGCTGGTGAAGAAGAAGATGAGGAGGTGTTTATCAAAAGCTTTGTGATATTTTCTCTTAATATTCCTTGCTTTCCTAGGTTTTTTTTTATTTCTACTCTCCTTTTTTTTGTGGGGTGGGGGGTGGGGGGGTGGGGGTGGGGATTTAGGGTGAGGGTGTTGTGACTCAGCTGGGGGCTCAGGACTTACCCTCTGGCAAAACTTTGGCTGAGCCAGTGTGATTGATTTATTCATTCTATTAATGACTGAAATCAGCAGGAACTTGAAGTAGAATATGTTGAAGGCTATGAAGATCTTGAAGAAGAAGATGACATGGAAGATTTTGATGGTTTGGGAATTAGAGATAGTGGCTTGGATGCTGATACTGGTAAATTTCTTGATGGATGTGCCCGTCTTTGCTCATCCTCTCCCCCCCTTCCCGTTGTTCCATTACTGCAATATCTTAATGACACATCATCCTTTAGTGAAGGAGGCAATGAACATATTCAACTCAGAACTCACAGCCTTCATAGGTTTACCAAAACCAGGGAGTAAAGAATGTGCATTTGTTTTCTTATGATGTTTATCAAGTGTTTGGACAATACTTGAAGTTTAAAACAGAGAGCATTTGAAGCTGAAAAAGAATACTAGCTCATGTCCTTGATGAAGTTTTCAGCCTTTGAAATAGAAATCACAAATTTGTATGTCCACAACCTTCTGGTGTTTTGTGACTGATGCACGCATTTTATGTTTGGCTGAAGCATTTATTCATGTCGATTGTTGTTAGAGTGTTTTTAAAATCCAGAATTGTTAACTAGTTGTGTACGTTCAGATTCTTGCGTCTCTTATCTAAAGCTTGTCTAGTAATGTTAATCCTTGTCTATGCATACTCGTTTGGTGTGCGAATCACTCCACTAGGAATGGGTGATGATGATGATGACGACGATGACGAAGAGGCTGTTACAATTCATCGGAAGAGCGGTAGAAAAGATTCTGCTTTACCCAGAAAAAGAGCCGAGAAAGATGATCCAAGTGCCAAATCAAAGAAAAAGGCGAAAGTACTTGTGGAGGTAAAAATTGTCAACGCATAATCTGTTTCCTAACATACAATAGACCCTAAAGAGTCTGCATAGGGCGAGCTTACTTCATGTCCTTAATCTGTTTCACTTTGTTTTTGTTTTAAAAAAAATCACATTTTTTGTTATTATCTCCTAGGTTGAGCACGATGATACAGATGCAAGACAGACAGCAGTACAATGAGAGCTTGCTTTTTTAAGTGGCACGGCAAAAAGATTCAGTTGGTAACAAATGTTAAGCAAAGAGATGCTGGTTTGTTTCTCTAAGTATGTGTCCGACTTTGCTTGCTAGAACGAAATGGGCATACGAGCAATGAGTTCGTACTAAATTTTGATCTTGTAGTAACAAATTTTGTGGTAATTGTTCGTATTCTAGTGGAAAATAGAGAAGAAAAACTCTTGGGCCAAAAATTCATATGGTATACGTACACTAGGATCAGAGGGCAAACCAATTTTTTATTTTAATTTATGGGTTCTAACTGGACCTCAATTTGTTTTCTTGTTCGTCTTTGAACAGATTATGCGTACATTTTAGACAATAGTATAAACAACATAATCACAATTACGCACGATTGAAAATTTTGAACCAAATTTCAATAGTTTTTCATTCAACAACAGAACAACGAAAAGTGGTGGAGGTGTTGATAGTGGTTATAGGATGCCAATTATTTTAATTTTAATAAAAAACAAATATGAGCTACCGAATGCAATAATAAAAGTTTGAACTATTTTATGAGTATGATTTACATACATTGCGAAATTGTCTCATTTTCTCGTATTTATTTTTATTTGTCATTTTATCTTGAGACATTCCTTAAAAATCCTAAAATATAATATTTGAATTTGACATTAAAATTGTACAATTACTAATTTACGAGAATAATAAATATTGTCCTTTTCACTTAAGGTAAATGGAGAAGTGTAGTTATATTATGGATAATCATTTTGTTTCCGACAAGCTTAAATAAATAAAATCATAAAATGTTTAGCTAGGAGCATGAATCATCAAAATGTAACGAGAATAATAAGCACCAACAGGACTTTGTCCCTCTTTGTTTTTTTCCATCAAATTATTACAATTACAGAAAAAAAGACTTGGAAATTAGATTTATGCAGAAAAATATATATGCTTGAACAGAAAGGATATGGTGGGAAATTTCTAGTTACCTCTTTATAAGTAATTTTTTTCTATCTGGTATCTGATATCTACATTGAAATATGATTATATTCAAATTCGTGCCACGTAAAATTCTATTTGAAGAGAAGTACTTCTTATCAAGAATTTTTCTATTTTCATAACTCTTATCCAAAACTCTAATTAAAAAAAACCACATTCTTTACTTCTCTCCCCATTAAGTAATTTAAGGGTGCATTTTGGTATGTCTTTCTCTTTTGATTTGCAGATAATGGTGGACCTCGTATATTTTGTTCCTTTCGATATTTTATTGGATTAGTCTATTGGTGCATTAATGTCATGTCTTGTCAATCTCTTATAATATTATGTATGTCTCCTGAAAAAAAAGTATTTTCTCCATCCTAATATACGTGAGCACAATTTTTCTTTAGCATTTTTATAAATAGAAAAGGTCATATTTTTTTATATTTAAAGTATTTCGTCGTATTTTTGGTATCCAAAGTTCCCAAATGAGGACAAAAGAACATCACACACACAAAGGTAGTGTCAGTCATAGGAATTGTCAATTTTTTGTGTACGTATATGCTCCCACCGTGAAAAGAACGATTTTTTGGTCACATTTTAATTTTAATTTTCAAAATTAAATTTTTTAAAATATATGTAACATAATTTAAATTTATATCAAATTTATTTTATTTTCTTAAATTTCATTTTAAAAAAGTCCACCAAATCCACCAGGGTCTCTGTTTTTTTCCTCCTTTCCCCTGTTTCTAATCTGATTCATAATGCAAATACTATATTAAATCAGTTGGAATTTCTAAGTGTAATTTTCATTTTCATAACTATTTCTTCTGACACAAGTTTGAGAATGAGGATGAGAGATGGCACTTACAAATCAACAGCTAGTTCAATTGATAATGAACACAAGCTGCACCGTCGTCGGAAGAAAACAACAACTCAGGTGGCCGGAGCTTGGAGAACGGTTGCCGGTGAAAGTGGGTCAGCCTCAGCCACTCAATTCTCATTGACCAAGTTTCAGGAAAAAGCTGATCATGATCCTTTGATGGAACGTTTTAATGCTGGGGCAAAGATGGGTGTCTCCGCCAGAAAACTCGCAGCCGGACTGTGGCATTTGGCGGCGGAGTTCACCTCGGATGGTGGCGTTTGCGGCGGCATAAAGCGGCAGTCTAGTTCGATTCACCCGGTAGGTTTTCAGGTGTCATGCTCTGTTCCTGTTTCCAATAAAGTTTCCGTTTTTTTCTTCTCCTTATTTGCCTTATCTAAACCTTTGTTTGTTTCCTATTTCATTTTTTATAAGTCAAAACCATAAGTCATTAGCCGATCCATGCCGTCAGGATTTTTAATAAAGGGGTTCAAATAAAAATATATAAGTTGCTATTGAGTACAGAAAACGTGATCTTAATCAATTTTTGCAACTCTCTGACTACTATACTAAATATTTAGCTTGTGTCAAGACTCATATAAATAATTATTAAATCAAATTTTCATCTTCGGACTAAGGTATGTCGCTTGACAACCCTCAGCCAATGGTGGCTCTGCCCCCTGCATCCATGCAGGCTTTAAGACATGTTTGGTGTATTGATAACCTAATTGTGGAGGTTGATCTGCTTATTATGGAGGAGCTAAGGAGTTTAATTTTGTTAGTTATTAACTAAAGTGCACAAAGTTAAGTAGAAGAGGAAGGAAGGTAACAGATCCTCATCGATATATGAGAAAACATCAGCCTTTATGATAATATTACAAATGGTTGTGCATAGCCACGTCGAGACAATGAAATAATTGTTCCTTAATCATCATGAGGAAGCCAAAGGTTGAAATTCTAAGTAGACCTAATGTGCTGTACCACTTTGCTTGACAAGTATATTGTTTGTACCGGCTGCACATGCCCGAAAAGCCAGTATATTTTGCTTTAGTCATTCTGCAGTTCATTGCAAAACCATCCAGTATATTTCTGTAATACAGTTATGGCTTAAAATAGCCATCTTTATCCTTGTTTTCAGTTTCGTTTTATGCATCAATCCAACACTTGTATTCCTGTTTTGCATTTGATCTCCCCTTTCATTTTGATTAGAATCCAGACTTTCTTTCCATTTGCTTGATTATTTTTAATTTTGTTATTGCTAGCTCCCTTCATGGATACCAGTTCCTAAACATTTGATGGAGGGAGCTACAAAGTGGGATCCTGGCCACTACAAAATGTCCAGAGAAGTTAGTCACTCCAACAGCCTTGTAAAGCTTCATAAAAGTCAACATACTGCTACAACCTCACTTGCTCCTGCTTTACGAGTCGAACTTATAAGAGCAAGAATTTGCATTGAAGAGCTAGAAGCTGAAAGGAGGCGCCTTAGAAAGAAATTTAAGCACTTTGTAAGGAAGCTGAATGAAGAAAGAATCTCATGGGTGCGAAGAGAATGTCAGAAGATGCATGCTGTAATTAGTGGCTTAAAAGATGATCTGAAAAGAGAGAGAAGAAACAGTAAACAGCTGGATATTGTTAATTCCAAATTGTTGGTTGATCTAGCCGATTCAAAGTTATCTTCCAGACAATATATGCAAGATTATGATAGAGAAAGAAAATCTAGAGAGTTGCTGGAGGAAGTGTGCAATGAACTAGTCAAGGAGATTGAAGAAGACAGAGCTGAAATTGAAGCGTTGAGGAGTGAATGTGCCAGACTTGGTGAGGAAGTGGAAGAAGAGAGAAAAATGCTTCAATTGGCTGAGGTTTGGCGCGAAGAACGGGTTCAAATGAAGCTGATTGATGCAAAGCTGCTTTTAGAAGAAAAATATTTCCTGATGAGTAATCTTATATCAGAACTTCAGAGCTTTTTGAGAGCTAACAATGTAACTGTGGACATAACTGACTTAATTGAAGTGCAAGTGGTCAAGCAGGTTGTTGGCTCGTTGAACATCCCAGAAATAAAAGAGGTCTCTTCTAGCTCTCCAATATTAAATGACATATATACGCATAATGAGGGTTCTGATATATATGAAGCTAAAAAACTGCGAACAAATATGTCCAATGATCATGGTACTTCTTCTGCTATGAACACCAGCAGTGAACTTTTGAATGGCTTTCTTGATCATAATGAGAGTTGCAAAGATGAAAGTGGCATGGAAACAGTGACCCAGGCTGAAGATCAGTTACTGAATTACACTGTCGCTGAAACTGAGCATTCTGTCAATGAGATTGACCGAGGCAGATATCTTTTTTGTGGCAAAGTGAATCATGAGCAAACCACTGGTCAATCTGGTACTCTGGATTTTGAGACCAGGGAAATCTCCTCGGTATTACCAAAGAAATCGAAGAAGAAAGGATCCTCTTTTCGCAAGCTTTGGAGATCCTCACTATCAAATGATGACTTCTGTGAGAAAATCTCACTCGATGCCAGCGGAAGATTTTCAAATGGAGCAACATCTAATGTGGATGTTATTTTGTCAGAGAATGTACCAGCAGAAAGACCACTAGCGCACCAAGATTTTGTGAATCATTGCTGCCCAGGTGGCCCAAGAAATCCACATACCGCTCGAGCCTTGAAAGGATGTATTGAATGGCCACGGGGAATCCCGAAGCATGGTTTGAAGTCCAAGATTTTGGAAGCAAGAATTAAAAGCCAAAAACCACAGTTGCGCAATGTGCTTAAAACTTGAAGTAGGTGGAGGATGGCTTCACTTTGCTGCTTTAGGTAATTGTACAAATTTAATGAATATCATGAACTAGTAGTTGGATTCACATGGTAAAGAGCAGCTGGAACAGTTTTGTCTCATCATAGCTGCTTCTTAAGGATTTCAATGATGTTCATCCTTTCAATGAACTTCCAGATGTCATTACACTGTATCCACCCTAATGTTACATGAAATATGTTACTCTTCTCTTGGACATGCCAACTTCCATTACATAAAACATGCATTTTAAGCCTGTCATTAATGAACTAAGCCGCCTATTGTCTAGTTTGTGTCTGTAGAAGTCTATATAAAACCAGAGAGTTATTTATATCTATGCATGATTCTTAAAGGTTAAACTCTTTCTTTCCTCAAGATCCAGTTCTCTTTCCGCGTTTCTTTTTCCTACTCATGAAGGTGAACAAGAACGGTTTACTGGGGAGAGGAGAGGGCTATAAAGAACACTCAACAAGTCATCAAACTGTTTCGCGCCCTTACTTGGACTTGCATTTTAGTGATGCCTTTGATAATGCTTGTTATGTATCACTAATGGAAGTGATTGTTTTTCCAAGTATATATGGAATGACCTCAAGAAATGAATAGGAGAGATCTGAGAATTGCGGGGTGAATTCATTCACCATGGATTTCACATGATTTAGGAGTGGGGGCCTAAAAGATATCCATGTTGTTAATATCTTCCAGTGGACTGCTGAAATGATTCTCCAGCAGGATGATGTGTGTCTGGATGCTGATTGTTTTAACTTTTCTCTTGCATTATTTTCGGAGACACCCATGGCCCAGGCTTTCAGTCTCAGATTTCTTGAATTTAGCATCATTCATTCACAATCCAAGTCTTCAGGTGGGAGACTAGTGTGGGATTGCTGATTCAGAAAATCTACGTATATAGCAATTAGCAATGGACGTGGACAAGGCGGAGAGAGCTTTAACAGGTACATATCTAATTTCACTTATGCAACTGTAATGTGTGTCTGGCATCAGTAAAATACGGCATAGCAGTTGGCTTATGTCTCCCCCTGCTCCATCCTATTGGAAGAACTGTTAGGTTCATATTCTATGCTTTCTATGATGTCCTGTCTATGTGTACAGCTTAGTCCAGTTATTGTTGTTTGGGCCAGATTTTTCCAATTTCAGTCTTGTAGATCTTACAAAAATTATTATGACCAGAATACAACTTGGATGAAACCATATACTATAGAGGTACAAACTCACATCAAATCAATTAAAAGACAAACAAGCTAAGGATTAAAAGTCTATATTAATGATTGCAATGCAAAAGCTATGATTAACTTAGGAAATGTGGTCACAAGTATTTCTATTTTTAGCGGAGCAAAGTGATTAACAGATATCAAATATAGTTTTAAAAAAATAGTGGCAATTATTATATACTACTACTAGCTAATCCAGACATGCTATTTATATCAAATTAATTAACGACATTAACTTACTAAACTGAAGCAAGAGTATTTAGTAATTGAGTATCAGTAGACTGCCATTGTTATTGTTCCATGAATTTCATTTTGTTTTTCTTTAACAAAATTTTCTAGACTATCAAGTTTATTAATATTAGTAGTTCAATCAAGTCAAGATGTCGGGTATCTTAATATATAATATATTGGAAAATTATGTAACTAGGCAAACATATGATATTTATTTATGTTATATCAGTATATTTTGAAAAAAATTATAATTTATAGTTATAGGTAGGATTTTATTATTATTTTATCTCTCCTCTCATCCTCTCTCTCTCCAATTTCTTACTAGATATACAATTATATATGTTTACTAACTGCATGTATACAATTATTTTTGACAAATATACATAGTCAATTCGACAATATACATATACATTTGGCCTCTCTTCACTCTCTGCCCTCTCTCACTCGTCTCTCTTCCCTCTCCCAATCTCTTTTGCCAAATATACAAATATATAGGTATATTAGTTACACAGATACAATTATTTGACAGATATACACATACACAATTCGCCTCTCTCCTCTCTCTCTCGAGATCTTGCTCACTTCACTCCTCCTTTCGAGGTCACGTGGTCAAAGTTATACTGTGTAATTATGTAAAATATAGCTATTTGATTGAAACAATAATTTTTAGTTTTGATCTTGAATATTCTGCTGCCTTAAAAATAAGGGGAAAAAAGAGATTTAAAAAATTTATGCAAATATCGTTGTCATGGTGACTTGGTTAAGTATTCATTTCAATCAAAATTTATGATTGCCTAGTTTGATATAACAAAGTCCCTATCCAAAATGGAGGTAGTCAATTGCAACTTGTTCAGACAATGGCATAATTGTTTATCAAAATTAAGGTTTTAAAACTACTAATTAACTAAAACAACAATAATAACAAGTGAGCATGTTAGCCAAAAAAAAAAAAAAAAGATAATGACGAATGAAAAAGAAGAATAATAATTAGGTAAATGTCTAAAATGCAAATTCAATGGTGGAGCTTAAAAGGGGGCCTGCAACTGACGTACAGTAAAGTAGCATTTACTTTTAAAATCTTTTTTCGGATTTGCCAAAAGTCCTAATATTCTCTCTAAATTAATTTCTTTATTCTTATTAATTAAGGTATATTATTCATAAAGTGGGGTTTGTCATATGATTAATAATTCTAATTGGAATCTTTGAACCTACTATTACGTTTAATTGTTTGTTACGCTGTCAATTCAAATACCGTCTATAGTTTTAACTCATCAACTAATGCGGCTAAGAAACACTATTTGAATATCTATATTTATAATCAGGTGAAAAAAATAATAAAATCAGCTACTATTCTAGGATATTTTAAATAGTGAGCAAAAAAAATTATTTTTTCTATCTCAATTTTTGTGATAATTTTTTAAAAGTCAATATGATTAATTTTTGAAGATAAATTGGATTAGACCATCAATATTTTTAAATAAAATTTAAATATCTAAAAATATACAAAAGTACTATAAATTGCAATTTATTTCATATCGGGTAGTAAAATAAATAATATTTTAATATTCTATTGATCAAGATTTATATAACTTATTTCAAAAACTGAGTGTTATATCCAATAATAAATTGGATAGAGAAACTACATACTCTGTTTTTTGGCTTATATCAAAAAAAAATTAATTTTAACTTTACACATGCGCATGTTTAAGATCATAAAATTAAAAGACATTTTGATATATTCAACATAACTTTAATTTAGGACCATAAGATTAAAAAAATTTCTTTCTTTACTTAAAATTCATGTCAAGTTAAATTAAATTATTTTTTAATACAAAAAGAATACTTATTATTAATTCACCGGATATATTCTACTTAAAATAAGTGACTAGAAGCACACATGAGTTGGACAATCTAGCAATATTGGTGTCATGGAACAATCACTTAAGCAAAGAGGAAGTAAAAGAAAAGTGACATCAATTACAACGATTCGATAGACGCTCATTGAGATAAATATAGATGAACAATAATTTATACATGTTAAATAAAAAGTATAAAATAATCGTAAAATTTGAATAAAAACCTACTGTAATTATTTTATCAAGCAAATAATTAACATTGTAGATCCAGCCGCAAACTAAAGTGAAACGTGCCAAACTGCACATGCATGCAAAAGCCGAAATCTGCAAGTTGACGTGGATGATTTGGTAGTGTTTTTATTTTTAAAAGAATTGATATACTAACTGGACTCAACCTCTTTATAGAAATCATCAACGGAAGTGGTGCAGCATATGAAGTTGTTTCTTTCAAAGTTTTCAAGTTTGAACTTTAGGAATGGAAAATTTTTTGATAGAGAGTGTTTCCTTTCGGATGTAGTCGAGCTTCAATGTAGATATTGAATATGGAGTGGAAAACAAAAAAAAACTTTTGTATAGAAGGGCCTCATTTTATCTAATTGGTTAAACATACTCCTTTTGTTCATTTTTATTTGTTACTATTTTATTTTTCGAAGTCAACTTACTAAACTTCAAAGCTAATTAAATTAAAGTAGCTAAATTCAATGTTTGAGATCTAAAATTTAAATGGTTAAAAACTATATGAAAATTATTATAAATTGCAACCATTCTCATATTAATATGCTGAAAAAATACATCTTAAAAGGTGGGTCAAAGTTTGTAAAATTTGATCTCGATAAGTGAAATAATGACAAGTAAAATTAAATAGAGGGAGTATATATGTCTCAGCCTTCAATTCCTATTTTATTTTATTTCTTTATTTTGAATCACATAATACTGCAACAGCCAAACTCTGCATTATAAAAACTAATTATTTTTTTTTATCACAACAAAATTTTAATTTATTTTCATCTCAAAATCCTGAATTTAATTCTTTTCAAGGAAATGTGAATGGTTTTGCCTGTAGAATGATCACGCTTTGAAAAGACATTGACAAAATTTTAGGAAATTTTGAGCCCACCTATACTAGCTCATTGTACTGTGTTTGGATACATATATATCCATTTCGTCTGTTTTGGCTACATCACATTATTTGATGCCGACTCCTCAATACCCTTTTTTACTATCACTTTTATTTATTTATTTTCACCTTATCTTGCATTCCGTCACAAGTCTTTGTTAGGAATATATTATCATCTCATTTTTCACATCGGTATTTTATACTGGAAAGAGTTATAAAAATATGTAATTTCCTAACAAGGACGATTATATATTTAGGGCCTTGGATTTAAGATTTTGAAATTAAGAATAAAAGAGTACTTAAATATATACCATGACCCTAGGCAGGTATAGAGCTTTAAGTTGGTGGGTGTACAGAAGATAACTGTACGAGTACTCCATGCCAACTGGTACATACTCATACATATATTTAGGATTAAAGACAGAAACAAGAATGCGTGTCAGGACCATCGTCTCAACAAATTTGAAGATCTAAAATTAAATTCCATAGAAATTTCTTATTTTTTCGAATTAATACATATTTACATATAGAATAATTATAGTATATTTAGTGTAATCTTACAAATGAGATTCAAAGAGATGAGATATATATACATTCTAAAGTAAGAATATAAACGATATAAAATTTCAATAAAAAAATATATAATATAAATTTAGAATTATAAAAGCTGACTTAGAAATTTGAAAAGGTTATATAATAATATTAAAATAGCATTCATTAGTTTTAGTGCTTTAAATATAAAGGAAACATCAAAACACACATTTGATTTTTTTTATAAACACAGAATAATAGATTTTGCATAATGTAGAAGGTTTGACCGTTTGAGAGAGTCTAGAATATTTAATAATGAGAGAATAAAAATAGTGAAAGAAAAATAATAAAATAAATATAAAAATAATAATATTGATTCGTGATAATTGTCAAAATTCAAATGCAATAACAAAATAGATAGCTACATAAGAACTTGTGTTACAATCAACTAAACATTATTTCATTTCTCAATAATTACAACATTCCCTTATAGTAAATGAAGTATAGTCTTTTATCAAATTTTTTCTTTTCAAATTTATGAAAGCATGAAATTATTTTAACAATATATATATATATCATTGGAAAACAATAAAGACCCTCAAAAATTGAGTCCAAATGATTAATTTAATGGC
>JAOTQR010000045.1:18593356-18611230 GCA_025774065.1 Solanum ossicruentum | reverse complement strand
TTATTCATTTTTACTTGTGATTGTTTCACTTTTTGAGATCAACCTGATTAAATTTTAAAATTAAATTTAATTTTAATATCCAAAATTTAGATGATTGAAAACTATACGAAAACTGTTATAAGTTGCAATCCTTCTCATATTAATATGATGAAAAAATACATTTTAAAATATTAGTCAAAATTCATATAGTTTAACATCAATAAGTAAAATAGTGACAAATAAGTGAATGGAGGGAGTACAAAAGATGAAATAACTATACATTCTTCAATTTCAAATACTTTCTTCGTTTACTTTTACTTGATATAGCTAGTGGATGTCTTTATTCATCGTAAAGTGGTAATAACATATATTTTTTTTAATTACAAAAAAATGAAATGACTAATACACTCTTCAGTTCCAAATATTATACCTCACATTAGCAAAATCAAATTGGTTTCCAAATATTAACGTTTTAGAAAAATAACAAAGTCACTCTTTAGTTCTTTTTTGTTTTACAAATCTACCATTGGCGTGATTCAATTAACTGAGTGTTAATTAAATAAAATTTATTTATTTTTGAAAAAAATAAATAAAGAATAGTTAGACAAAATTAATAAATAGCTCATACAAGTATATATGGAAAACATATGTAGCATCAAATAATTTAGTAACACTCAAGAATTGATCCTTAAAAATCTTTTTGTTATTAATACAGATGATGTTACTTATTGTGTTGGATATATATATTATCTAGAGAAGAAAATTTGTATATCTGTAATCCGTAGATCACATGGGAATCACTACTAGCTATAGAGCTACGACAGCAATTCATAAGATTCTGTGCAAGAAATGCCAACCAAAATCTCGTCTTTGTGTCTCCATTATATACTTTTAAATCACAGAAAAATAGACAAATCAATGACCAAACTAAACCTCCTAACTTGGAATCATCTTTTATTTTTTCTCATATAACAACAACAGTATCACAATACATCAAAGGCTTCCACCCATTGTGGGATAAGGAGGGATCGAATGTCTACAGACTGACTCCTATGTTTAAAACATAGAGCGACTGTTTTCAGATAATCCATGATGAGCGTCGAAAGTTGCATTGATTCACTGCTACTTCACAATTGAACGAAGCGCAAACAATTTAAAGAGGCATTTTGCTTTATTCCATCTTTTAATTTTTCTCATATATTATCTAAATTACATGTACTTTTACAATATTATTATTCTTTCTTCTGGAAGGAAATACAAAAGGATTTTTTTTCAAAAGTTTCATGGCTTTCAAATAGTGACGATAGAGCCACGATTTTTACTAAAAAATTTAAAATATATATAAAGAAGTAAGTTCAATATCTATTGAATTGTATGTATATATATGTGTATGGTACAATTTTTACTTTGTATATACTATATAATTTTTCAATTAAGATGAATGGATCTTTTAATCAGTTAAAATATTGAATTATTTTCCTAAGAGTGGGATGGCGGATGAATGGGAAAGACAATTCGATGACCGTTAAATATTTGAGATCATTGTTTAATTAATAATAGTGTCCAATTTTGCTTAGAAGTTACATAACGTACTCCTCGTATCCTATTTTAGTTATCATGATAAGATTTGATATAATTTTTAAGAAGAAAATAATTAGAAGCATTATTTGATTAATATATCTCTTATAAATAATTAAATTTTTATTTATATATATGACTCTTAATTCTAGAATAATTAATATTAAGGGCAAAATTGAAAAAAAATACTTAATTAATTCTCTCTCGGTTCTCTAAATTAATAAATAGTTCGAGATAACTATTTTTAATATATCTGACAATTAAAATGGAGCAGAAAAAATATTATTTTACCCCTACCAAAAATTATCCACACGCGCTTTTGATTTACCTTTTCAATTACTTTTCATTGGTCGATCCCATATAAAAGAATTGGTTAGAACATAGGTCATATGCTTTATTCTTATAGGAAAAAGATAGACCATTAATTTCCATATTTGAAAAAATGGTCCAAAATTCGTACTCACAAGAGAATTTGTTCAAGCATAAATGACAAATGTCCAACCAATGAATGATGTTAATTAAAAGTGAAGCCGTGAAAGTGAGAAACTAAATAGACACGCAGAATATTTTGTGAAATCCTCATCTACTTCATGTCATGTCATAAAAGCCAACAAAGTGAACACCATTCATCTCATGTTGCTTTAAAATAATATATTATTCACTTCCTTTATTTAACAAAAAAAGAAAAAACACGTGGAAGATAATTCATATTTAAATTCCTTGAGAGGATTAAGAACGAGGGTGATTGTTGGTTCCAGTCAATTCAAAATTTTGAGTGTATTGACATTGAATATTCTAGAAAAAAAAAATGACTCGTATGAAAATTGCTTGTAGTATATATGAATTAAGAATTTTTTAAAGTATAAATACAAAATTGATCAAAGTACCTAATTAAAATCCTATATACTTTATCTGTTTCAAAATGAATGACCTAGTTTGACTTGGTATAGAATTTAAGAAAACAAAGAAATTTTTCAAACTGATAGTCCTATATTAAAGTTATGTTAAATGTGTCAAAATTACCTTTAATCTTGTGGCTTTAAACTTGGCATATAAAAAACTGAAATTAAAAATATTGCTACAAAAGGAAATGAATTATTCTTTCTTAAATAGGTTAGTAACTAATTTGTTCCTTGTTGGAAATTAACAAGAGTGCACTGTTAGGATTTGACTTCTATCGTATTAGCAGAAAAAAAACTCTCTTCTCATGCGTGCGCGCACACATATCTTTTTCCAGGAAGAAAAATTTTTGGCTTTCCGAAGGAGATTGTTAATTTCTCCACCATTTTATATTTATATTTCAATGAATATATAAGTCAATTGATCAAATCATATTTAAGTATATATTTCTTTATCTAATGTATCTTGGTTCAAAATTTACAACTATCAGTTTCTGCATAACGCCATATATATTAATTCGAACGCAAAGATTGAAAATGTCAAAAAGATGGTAATTAATTGGAAATCACACACAAAAAAAGTGTAAATAAAAGGATGAGCCCCATGCAACAACAGCAAAGTCAGTACTTTCTGCAGAAAGCACAATAAATGAAATCTAGGACGAAAAAAAAGGGGGTCCATTTTAGCACTATGAACAGTGCACAGCCCAACTCCAGCATAGGATACTTTTTGTCAAGCCTAGCACCATCAACTTGGCCTTTTGAAGTATAGTAAAAAAAAAATATATAAAAGTATAAAAATTGGGAACCCCGGCCCCCCTTCGCAACCCAGCAGGGTTCACGTGGGTCTAGACAAGTTGTACTTTTGGTGATGTTCAATCACATTGAGCTAGTCTTTTTTCAAAAATATCATGAGTATTGAGAGACTACAGATGTAACGATTCAACTTGTAGCATCTCTTTGATGTTTTGTTGATATAGATTCTTATCTTTAAGATGGGTTGTTACATATATCATCTCTATATACTTAGTGTATTTGCTAAGGTTTGACCCACTGTAAGAGATTTGACTAGACTTAGCACTGAAATCTATACATCACTTTTGTGGGCTCAACATCCTCGCTGAGGTTTGTCTCATTGCATAAGATTCGCTTAGACTCAACACTGAGGCTTGTCCTGCCTCATCGGAATTTGCCTGAACTTAGTTGAACTCTAGCCTACATCGACACGGCTGACACAAGATTGATTCTGATACTATCTGTAACAACCCAACCTGTTAATGATATTACTTATTTTAATTTTGGCCTAGACCCACACGACTTTAAAAGTGTCACTAGTAGGTCAGGTCTGTTTACTTATATACTCATTATCTCTCTATATTCTCCTAATATGGAATTTCTCAAAGGGGTTCAATTGAATTCTCTTCAATGAAACATCATAGGCTTGAAGATGAACATCATCGTTTATGTATATATAAATAGCCGTGCGAATATTATATATAAGAATTTTGTTTTAGTATAGCCACAAATGTAAATCTTAAAAATTTTTAGATTACAAGTTTTAATCCTTGAATATGTTATTTTTTATTGTTCGAACTACCTATTTCTTCATTGTCAAAATCATGAAAGCATTTACGTTATCTTAAGCAATAAAAATCTTGACTTAAAGAGTCTCATTTTCACACGTATTATAAAAGCATCACTTTTTTAAATTTATCTTTTAGATTCATTTTTTCTTCCCCATCAATTGCATTAACAGCAACATGATGTACTAAAAAAACATTAGAAGTTAACAGATAACTATCTAAATTTAATTAATTAACAAAAAATTTAAGCTCTCAAAAGTCCATATTTTTTGGACGATTGTTAGAGAGTAACAAATTAGAGGGGCCCTATATGTTTTTATTGTTGGATGATGATGATGATGATAACGTTTTTTGTTTATTTTGTTAAAAGACAATTTCCTTGTGGGTTCCATTTTGTGTCCTGTATATTGTATATATCCAAACACTTCTCTACCGTCCAGTGTGCCCTTTAGTCTTTATATATATTTACCTTTTTTTTTTAATAGTGGATTTGATATGCAGTGTTCGTATTAGAGTTTGACTAATTCGAATTTATGTCGCGGAGAACTTATTCAAGAAAAGCACTTCTTGCAAAGGACTTTTTTGTACTCAGGGCACAAACTCAAGATTTTAATTAAGGAAGGAGAAATCCCATCCACTGCACCACATTCTTTGATGGTATTTTTATATATATTATAGTATAAGTTTTGAAGCCTTTTGCTTTTTATTTACCTCATCAATTCATTTTTGTTTGTTCACTTTAATAAAATAACTTCTTTTTTAAGTTTTAACATTGATTATTACTTTCAAATTATTTTTCAAGTCTATTAAAAATTATACACCTATTAATATGGGCATCATGATAAAATTGCACTTTATTTATTAATTCTCAACGAGGGTAAAACTGAAATAATATCTCATATAATCACTAAACTATCGATTTTTTTTACGAAAAGTTACTCAACTTTAATTTTTAATCCGAAATTCACTCCTTTATGGATTTTTTTGATGATAAGTCACTCAATTTTTATTTCAACTCAAAAGTCACCCAACTATGAGCTTTTTTCATATAAAGTCACTCAACTTTGATTTTTAATTCAAAAATCATTCAACTGTGATCTTTTTTCACATAAAGTCATTCCACTTATTTAGTTGATTTTTTTTCATTAAAAATTACTTACTTGGAATCACCTTAATTCAATTTTTGTTACAACTATTTATCACGTAAATTGGAAAAGAGAGCGAGAGTTAATGTCGCAAATGATCACTCAACTATGAGTTTTTTTCTCAGAAAATCATTTAACTTTGATTTTTAACTCAAAAGTCACCCAAGTCGTCACTTAGCTTATTTGATTCATTTTGTTTCAAACCAGCTTCTAAAATTAAAATATACCCAATTAAAAATTAAATAGGTTGAGTGATTTTTCTTTTTTGCTAGAAAGGTTGAGTAATTTTATGTAAAAGAATACATAGATTAGTATCTTTTGAGTTAAAAATCAAAGTTGAGTGACTTCCGGTGAAAATAGTTCATATTTGAGTGACTTTGACTTTATAATTAAAGTAAATTAACTTTTGTGAAATAAATCTATAGTTGAGTGACTTTCTACGGAAAAAGTTCATCTTTACATGGTAATATGAAGTATTATCTCATGCAAAATTTATAGCACAACAACAATAACAATAACATACCTAGTGACATTCTATCAAGAAGTAAGAATAGAGTTACACATTACCGATACCTCGTGCAAAGTCTATTATAAACAAGTAAGAATAAACAAAAAAAAATATTCTTTTTCATTTTAATTTATTGATCTAATTACTTCAAAATTTAGGAAAGTAATAATTTTTTTTTGAATTTTATAATTTAAATTAAAAAAATACATAAAATCAAAATATCCTTTTTAAAATAAGACAAATAAATTAGCAGAAAAAAAAAACATTAAATTGATGATTCCTTGTTTTGGTATTTGATTCAGAAATTCGGGAGTCCAAATTTTAGGGGAAACCTTATCATATATAGTAGAGGACAAAAATTAATTTCTTTGAAAGTGAAATTGTACAGGACTTCAAGTTTTTCTTACAACTTCTCTCAAAAATGAATGACAAACTTGTCCCAGTATTATTTGCCCTTCTCAGTTCATCAGGGTAGGGTCATTGTCCTTTACAGGATTTTTACACATTGGAAAAACCTTTGGACCTTATAACTAAATCTAATTAATAAAACAAGAATTTGTTCAATATACATTTGGGGACCATGCAGACAAATAAAAGAGACATTTCATGGCAACATATAGTTTTAATTTATTTTACCGGTATTATATTATTGTTACTAAAATTATTTAATAATAGTTAAATTAGTTCTTATTTATTATAGCCAAAGTTGCTAAGATTTTTAGCAATATTTATATAAAGTAGTGATTATAATTAAATATACATACTTACTGTTGTCACAAAATATAATTAGTATAATAATGATTATATTATTACCTCTAAATAATTATTATATTTGTAATAGCAATGACATGTGTATATAATTGATGAGTTAAATAGGATGATAACAACACATACCTATATATATATCATATTAGTCATAATAGTCTGTGCTTGGAATAATATTATAAAATCAAATAGCTAAAACAGATACGTTAGTCAACAATGATTTTAAGAAAAATTTAAATTTGAGAAGGGGAGAGAGAAAAAGTGAAATTATTAAATTAAATTTGCATGAAAATATCATGTAAATAACTTATATGTATAACCAAAATATCAAAAAATATAAAAATAAAAATTGTACGATTAAAACATTAAATCAGTGCCATTCCTCTCATACAATAATTTTTCCCCAAAGTAACTAAAAACATGTTAAATGAATTGAGAATGACTAGAACCGTCACAAGGACTGCCTACGGTGTGTGGACAGGATTAGAAAACAGATAAGTGTCAACTGCCTTACGTGTCAAAATTTTAGGGGCCTTAGTTTTTTTTTTAAGTAATAATAAATTATAGATTTTTTTGTTAGAAAAAATATTGAGCAAGTACTATTTATAATAAAGATTAATTATTTCATATAAAAAGAAAGAATCATTAGAATAAGTTTAGTACATCTGGATTATACATGATCAATTGAAAAGAATTACCGAAAGAAATCTATCACTCCTATATAATTTTTTAAAAAATAATTCTACATAACAAAGAGATAAAAGAATAAAATTTGTAAGCAAATATAGTAATTTATTTTTTAAAGTTTAAGACCTCCACTCAATTTTGACTTTAAGTCACTAATATACTTAAGCCGCTCCAGATAGTGATAGTGCAGAGATTTTTATTATTGAAGTATTTATGAATTAAGGATTAGTTAAATGGAATATAAAATAAATCTATTGGCACTTGTTGCCATATTTGGTATTATTGCTCTAGTGTATCATTAATGAATCCTCCAGGGATTAGGTATAAGTACTATTTTAGGAACTCTAGACAAGAAGAAAACTAAACCAAATGTTTTTGCTATAATCCAGAAATGTAAGTTCTGGCAAACAGATGTTAATGCAGTCATTAGTTATCCAAATCTTCAATCTTAAAATGAATTAGTATGTGACGATTATACTTATATTGTCTTGACCTTTTTAATGTTAAGGTAAAAGATGACTTTTTTCAGTAATGTTTGAAATAAAAGTGAACTTTATTTTTACTTTTACTGCTAAGGTTATCACTGACAATCAGAATCCAACATCTAAAAGCCTCACTAATCATTCCAATCTGACAAGACAATTTTTGCATTCAAGTAATTGGCACGTGTTCTTCACTCTCGTCCTATACGCGTTTAATGTCACCACCCCACAATCACTTCTGCCAATATTTTTATTTGCTCAAATTCTTTTAAAAAGTTTTATAAATAATTTTGCGTATTAACAAATCATTTTTCATCTATGGTAACAATTAACAAGCAACATAATTTATTTTTGATATTTAAATCTCATATTTTTTAAAAAAAGTTATTATTAAATATCATTTGAATAATTTGATGGTGAATTTTGAGTTCATTAGTTTACCCCCTAGTAGTACTAACCGGCAGTAAACGCAAAGTAACAAAACTATTCTTTTGACTCTAACTAAAATTTTTAGGTGGCTTGATTATCGAGATGAGATAAATAAATATATTTTAAGAATTTAGATATTGCATAAAGTAGCTAATTAACTTTTATAATATGAGATACTCATAATTAAATATGAAATAAAAATAATTAATAAAATATCTTAAAACTTCGTCCTTAGCTTACCAAACAACCCCTTTAAGTGTTATAGGTTAAAATTTTGATAAGTTTTAATAGGTACTCTTTATCTTATTTCATGTGAAACAATTTTTGTATTAAATAAGAAATGCTGCCTTTTGTTAATTAGTTAGATAATTTATTGCCAGAAAGATAGCAAATCATCTTTTAGATCATAATTATAACTATTTTTTCTTAAATTCTGAAGATATTCCAACAAACTAATAAACAGAAAATAAGTATTCATTCATTAATAGTGTTGTTGCATCTCTACAAATTTTTACACAACGAAATTTTAATCCTTTGTTTGCACTCTTAATTTCAGCAAAATAGTTAGAACAACATATATACTACATAATTTAAAATTGAAAATAATAGTTTAACCTGCTATCGCATATTAAAATTAATTAGGTAAGAAAGTTAAAATTCTTATATTAAAACTAATTAGGTAAAAACTTAAAATTCGTATATTCTTCTTTTTTGTTCTAAATTTCTTGCTCGTCATCAATTCTCACCATATACTTCTTGTCGTTATTTATTCATTTATGAAATGCAGGCAAAATGAACTCCACATTCACATGAAATGCAAACCAATTTCTCAATATCCCAATCATCATATCTTATATATACACACTTCCTGCCTTCGAAGTTGTGTCTCCGTTAATTATAGCCCCTTTTTCCCCCACCATGGAGCTATAACATTAAATCACAAAAACAGTCAAAAATTTTTTTTTCTTATTTTGATCACCGGAAAATCAAGATTCCGGTAAGGAAAAAAAAACAACCATTTTGTTTACACCTAGCAAATTCTTTCCTGTCACCGGGAAATAAGAAAAGGTGATGATAAATGGCAAAGGGTCGGAAACTGACCACTAGTCGTAGCGAAATGTTATTAGGAAACTACCCCAGCTATAGAAATGGAAGTGTAACTGTCAACGGTTCCTCAGAACTAGGAGAAGATGATGTCTGGTCAACGGTTGATGACGTGGTCAACGGGGATGATCATGGTTCAAGGGGAGAGTGGAGCCCACGCGCCGCCGCTGAGAGTAATAGCCGGTACGTGAACCGCAAGCAGCCATCGGACCGCCACGGCCGCCAGGTGGGTGGGTTGTCATTGGCTTTTGATGATTCAGGTAAAACGGCATCTCCTCGGATCTTGCACCAGTTTCGGGGACAAGACGCGCCATCCCCACGTGTGGCACACATGGCCACGTCAGCACCTGTGAATGTCCCTGATTGGTCCAAGATATACCGAGTTAACTCGGTAGAGTCGTTGCATGACTCGGACGACGGCGGCGTCGACGATCACGACTCGGAGATGGTTCCGCCGCATGAATACATCGCTCGGAGCCGGAACTCCAACGCTCACTCGGTGTTCGAAGGCGTGGGCCGGACTCTAAAGGGCCGGGACCTGAGCCGGGTTCGAGATGCTGTGTGGAGTCAGACCGGGTTCGATGGTTGAGTTCATCAAATAAACTTGCTCTATCTTTTTTAGATTAAAAAATTTTATAACTATTTTAGCTGTTTGGAGGATTAAAGAAGATGATTATTTAATTTTGCTAGATAAATTTTTGGTCTTGGGGAATTCTTCAGGTTGAATGAATACAAACTCAGTGAGTCAACCAGCTCCTATTGAGTCTTAAGTTTAATCTTTTTTGTTTTTTCTCATCACTTTTAGTTAGTATAATATTTCCCTCTATTTTAAGATGTTACTATGGTGGATTGTAGCAAAATAGTATGTTGTCATTTTCAAATGTCTTGAATAATGGTGAAATTTTGTGTGCAAATAATGTAGTCCCACAGAAGTCTGGATAAAACTATTATACACCAAATAGTCCCACAAAGTTGCTGCAGTTGTTTATGGTCACTATTCAATTGTTCATAATTTCATTATTATTCCCTATTAAAAATAGTCTCTCAATTGTATTAAAATAAAAATAAGATTAATTTTTTATTATTTTTAGATTTCATTTTATATTATGTTTAAATTCAAAAGATTAAAAGAAATTACATGATTCCACAAATCTATAATTTATCATTATAACTTTTAAAAATTTTATTAAATGATTAAAATTAAACTAAACAAAGTGAGTAAAAGGCCAATAATCTACTTAAATAAGCTAGTGATATATTGGTGATGTCCTCATCATTTGGTTTAGATGTTGAGTCAAAGATTCCAAGTCTTTTGGAGGGAACACTTAAATTCTTTTTTTAATTTTTAACATTCGATGGCATTTTTGTCATGCCTGGATTGCTACTCTAGTCATTTTTATCTTCTGTTTTGTCTGTGATCATATTCAGCTATTCCATAATATTATCAAAACAAATTTCAGTTACTCAAGGGAAATTAGTAAACCCCACCTCTCTAAACTTTATATTATCGGCGTTATGGATGAAAAAGGAAAGTTGCGGGATCTAGGTTTTCAGTCAAAATATAAAACTAATCAATGTAATTTAGAAAGAAAAAAATTAGACGAAATGACTATGAATAATTAAAATTCATATAAATGATTTCAAATAATTTGTGATCCATCTATCTTATATGGAGTTTCTAAAGAAAGAATTACAAAATTAACATGTACAAGTGAACCCTTTATAATTAACAAGTAAGACGTGTTTATGAACCAAAAAATGATGTTTTTTGATATTTATCAAATAATAATCACTGGACACATACAAAGCATTTGAAGCATGAAAATCGCAATAATCTCTTAAAAAAAATTGTTTGACAAACATATATTAAAGAGATAAGTATTGAACACATTTCTAAACTTAACAACAACAACAATAATATACCCAGTGAAATCTCACAAGTGGGGTTTGGGGAGGGTAGAATATATGCAGATCTTACCATTACCTCATAGAAGTAGAGAGACTGTTTCCTAGAAACCCTTATTTCAAAACCCATAAGCAGAAACACATCTCTTAACTTGATGTGAATTATTAGTTCTTCATCCCGAACTATTGACAAACTTAAAAACATCCTTCTACTTAATTAAATGAACTTAAATGCATCCTTGATCTTGCAACATGAGTGAAATGCACTCCTCAATTCTCATCAAGTTTAGAGGTATTTTTAATACTTCTCTCAGCTTTTTATTGAATCCTCATGCTCCTACAAGAGTTTGAGACCGCTTGATATGTTATTTGGTAGATCAGGTTGAATCGGGGATGTATTTAAGTTTATTAGTCAAGTAAGAAATGTTTTTAAGATTTAAAATTATTCAAGGACAAAACTAATAATTTGTATTTTCAATACTTTCCCCTGTCTGAAAAATTTCCCCCCATCCTAAGAAGATCGGATAAGAGGTGGTCTTTTTTAATTCAAAGTAAAAATAAAGAAGGTCAGGAGGACATAAAGACTTGTGAAAATTGTATCCACAAATATTTTTAAAATTTCTTAAATATTTTTAGAATCTGGAATATCTTAAATCAAGGTATGAGAAGATTTCATATATAGAGACATTGATCAATTGTGGGGGTTCAATTCCAAAGTCCAGAATATTGGGATCCAATTGCTTTTTAGAGAAGGTGATTGATAGGATTCTAGCTACGTCATTATTATTTTCTATACATTTGTTAATAAACAAATACAAAATATGAATAATTAATTTCAAATTATACTCCTTTATTTGCTGTATTTTCGTTATTCCCGTCCATTCTAAAAAAAATTTAAAACCCTTCTTTTCATTTGGATAAATTAATTTAGTAATTCGAATATATTAATTCCGATTTTTGAATTATCTCTATGTTTAATATATCATCATACTTTATATGTTACCCGTTCATACTTAAAACCTAATTTTTTGTATCCAAAATTGAATGAATGTATCCGAATTACTGAATTAATATATCCTGATTGCTATATTAAGGATTTTTTTTAAAATTGAAAATGACTAGAGAAAAATGGTAAGAAAAATGATAATTATTTACACTATATGATTTATGTAAATTCTACTATAAAATATAAAATTTACTTGTATAATTACGGTAAGTATTTTGTTATACAATTTTTAAATGCATTTGTATATATATTTTCTCGTCTGATCCTTGATTTTCTTTAATATTTTTTCTGTACATTGGAATGACAATAAAACTTAAATTTATGAAATTCTTAATAATATTAAAAAAAATTACTACTGGAAAATACAAATGGAAAAAAGAAAGGAAAAAAAAACAAGTGAAAAGATACCCTTTTGCTATACCTTTTTATAGAAAGGGACACGAGTCAATTCAATGGGCTCATGAGTTTTGTGAGCCACTGGTTTTTTCCTCTCAGTTGGGACCCCCCGTATTATCAAGATAAATATTTCCAAAAATAATTTCAATCCAATGAGAATCGTTGATAAGATTTTAACTTCTTGTATGTTTGAAAATATAATTTTTAAAATTGTACCTTTCGTCTAAAGCATCTCATGTTCATGGGGGTTTGGAAAAGACCCATATACAAAGAGGGCACAAACAATAGTAATATATCTAAGTTAAATTTCATAAATGGAGTATGTGGAAGGTAAAATGTATGCAGACTTTACTACTATCTCATAAAGATAAAGAGATTGTTTTTGGAAACCCTCATCTAAAAGAATAGAACCCTATAAGCAAAAGATACTAAATATTAAAAAAAAGGGAATAGAAGGAAAAAAGAAGAAAGAAAAAAAAAATGTAAATACGATAAAGATCTATTATTTCGTATAGTGTTTGATTTTTTTATTTTTGACTTAGGTGAGCTTAAACTACGTTATAATAAACGAAGGTTGATATAAATACATACAACAAACAAAGAAGAATATAAGCAATTGATTAAATTAGAGTAATTAACACTATACAATAATGTTAGTGGATGTATAGAAATAAGATAAAATAGTACCAATAGTAGTAGTTACGATTGTGGTGGATATGGAATCGTTCATTTTGGTGAAGCTGGTGCATTCAAACCCCACTATCCTTTTTGTTTTGTTTGTTTACCATGTATTTTTTGATATTCAGGTATAAATCCGATTAATTATGAAAATAAAATAGTTCCTACTAATTATTAAAACTGATTTTATTAATATCTAAAATTTAAATTCGAAATCTCTAAATGCGTTTATTACCTTAGGTGGTACTCCCACTATCCATTATTACTATGAATGGATGAGCAATTTCCATCACACTTTTTTCTCTAGATAAATGCAAGAGCCAAAAGATAAATTCAATACTTGGCATGTTCTTGATAATATAATACGGTTGAAAAAGTACCGTAGTTCCTTTATTATAAAAGATAAAATTTTACTATATAAGTGACGATGCACTTCATTTATTCATTTGTTGGAGGCATGTGATACCAAACTTAATAAGAGAAGAAGAAAAAAAGTTGTGACCACAAAGTGGAGTACATGAGGTTTCACCATCAAGATATTTGTTTGAGATAGTGATTTTGTTTTTTGGACCAAGTCTAACAATAATTATGATATTGCTTCGGAATCTTAGTAGTTTAGTTGATTAAATATTTAAGCTTTTACTTTGTCAGTAAAGATTCGATTCCTGATTTTACAATCTCTTTCTCTTGATGTCATTAATAACCTTTGATTTGGAGAATAATTGAGAAACAACGATTAAAGAATCATTTGAAGCTTCATTTCAAAATTTAAAAATTCTTACTATTTATTTTTTGATTGGTTGTGGTTTGAGTTTAAAGTATAAAATTGAAATCGATTTGAAAAATATCAGTTGTTACAATGTATGTCACGTGACACACTCCAAATTTTCACGGATATATACACAAACACACATGAAAAATTATAGGGGGAATACATAAATGTACAGGGAAGGTGATTATTTTTGTACTTAGTTACTGGGAATAAAAATGGAATGTAGCTAAACCGGATTGATAATTAATAATTAGAACAGACTGATAGTAATTAGTTGTGTTGACAAAGGGTTTAATTTTTACGTGAAAATTCTTGCTTCAAATAGACTCACAAACAATACTTTTGTTTTTTTATCATTTTCTTTAAAATTGGGGATTAGGAAAAGAAAAATGGGAGAGAGGATTACAAATGAATAATTGAATTTTTATCAATAAAATAAAAATTAATATAATCAATCAATTAAATTATTAAAATTTTTTATTTAAACAACTTCGCGCTGTACTTGGAGTTTCTTGTTTTGTTTACGGAAAGAGAGCATATTTATATGGGTTCTTGTTAGGGTCACAAAGGAAATTTCTGAACCCAATGCACTTCTATGCATATGGACCGACCCACTTTCAATCGTTTGTAGAGCCCATAATAAAAAGGTTAAATTACTTGAGATATTAGACATGCATTATTACTATATATATATTATATTAATCTTCTCTATACTCTTAAATATGAGCTAATTTCAGATATATACAATGAAATAATTAATTTAGAATGAATATAATCATATTTTTATTTATCTAAAGACACCATGAACCCAAATCGGCCCAAGGCCAAGAAGAAGAAGGAGAAGAAGGATGAAATAGAAAGAACAGAAAAACTATTATATGCCATAAAAATTTTAATAGATAATAAAAATTTTGCTTGTGAAAATCATTCTTACGGAACAGCCGTCCAATTTAATGCGTTAAATTTCACAATTAAAGTAGTGGGATCACTTCCTTTATTGCAGGAAATTTATAATTAATGGGTACAAATTTCAATAATGGCATCAATAAAGGCAAAAAAAATTCAATAGGTAAGTGAAGATATTACTTCAAGAGTTATATACATATGATTTAAATAAATATTTTGAAGATACAATTAATGTGAAATATTATTTATGAAACTTATTTTTTCTATTTTGATCGATATTTATATATATCTATATATTTTATTTTCCTATTAATTTGAAAAAAAATTATAACTTGCAATATTTTTTTTGTATAATTTTAAATAACTAAAATTTAATTGCAAAATATTAAATTAAATTATAAAAATTAATTAAAAAAAACATGAAAAGTAGTATTAGTTACAAGTTAAAACCAAGGGAATACAATCTATTAAAGCCAGATAGATATTATTATGTGCATATATAATGAAGTACTAGATTACACTTAAATTAAATAAGTATAATTAATCAGGAAATTATGGTGCCACGTGTTGCTGCCTTATTAATAGCTCACAGCCCCGACCACAAAATCCAGAGAGAAAATAAGCTCAGTGGACTCGCGCGACTAGCATGTGACCCAATATTGGTTCATTTTATTTGATATTTATAGCAAAAGCAAGAAAATGTTCTAGGTATTGCCCTTTTCATGTGAAATAATTAGTAATTAAATTTAGAAGTTCTACATTATTATTGGCAAGATTAATTTAGTATAAGTATATTTTTAATTATCTTTTTAAGGAAGTATGCCAGATAAAAGGATAACAAAATAAACAACAATAATAACATACCCAATAAAGTCTTACAAGTAGAGTTTGCAAATGGTAGAATGTATTCGATGTCATTACATCATAGAGATAGAAAGACTATTTTTAGAGGGCCCTCAACTCAAATATATTAATCCCAAAAGCAAAAAGATACTAGACATAAAAACGACAATCAAAATAAATAACAACCAATGACAATATAATATATAAAGATACAATTAATCCTACTATGCTACTATATCACAAGGCAAGAAATAGTCCTACACCTAGTAGTCCCCTAACCTTCACCCTAATACGTGACCTCCACTTCTTTCTATCTAAAGTAATGCCCTCGGTGATATGAAACTGCACTATATCGTATCTAATCATCTCCTTTAATTCTTTTCTAATCTACCCCAATCCCTTCATATAACCCATAAACCCAACCTCTTACACCTCCTAACAGGAGCGCAATTACTTCTTCACTACACATTAACAAGTCATTGTAATCTTGCTTGTCTCATCTTATTTGTCACAATGACCCTCTCTAATTTCTTTCAAATAATCTCATACCTAAGCTTATCACTCCTAATATGTCCAGACATCCATCACAACATCCTCATTTTCGCAATTTATATATTCTGAACATACAAGTTTTACTGGCCAACAGTGTACCCGGCAAATAAAAATGGAGAGAGAAAAAAAGCGGTTGATGGATTTTAATGTTCCTTCATGTTAATATCTCAGTTTTCACACACCAAGTTTCTTTTATTTACACACTGACATTAATACAAGTAGGGTCATTTGTACAGGTATTCCTTAATTACTGCTTCTTGTCCCCACACAACTAAGCAACCTCATTCATGGCTGCCCCAACTCCTCACACTGCCATTACTATGCTCTTTCTTCGCATTAATTAACAACCATCATCATTTGTGAGCTCAAAGACTTCACACTTGTTCCTCTCTTTCTACTTCTAATTCCTTTGGGGTTTTCTTGAATCTAGTGCCCATTACACATTTGGGTCTATTTGGGTTTTGGTTCAAAAACTGCCAAGGATGAGAGGTGGGGTGTCAAGTTTCAAGCTTTACCTTCTCGATGTGTTTCTACTGCTTCTTTGTAAGTATTCTTGCAAATTTTTTCACTTGATTTCTTGTTTTATTTGCTTGTATCTTGGACGATTTGTAGCTATTGTAATTATTATTGCTACAAACCTAGCTGGGTTTCTATTAATTTTTATAATTAATGTGGGTGTTGGGTAGTTTCTGTTTTATATAGTAAGAAAACTGTTAGTTGGAGCTAAAAATAAGTAGTTTTTATTCGGGTTAACTGATTACTGTAATGTGAAATTAGGACTATCCAATAGACGGAATTGCTGTTTTGCTGCTATGGGGTTTTGTTTTCTTAAAGGGCTGGAAGATGTATGGATTCTAAGAACTGTAGTGGACAGGAACTGCACATTCTTTAGGTCTGCTCTAGGGTTTAAGTTGATACGCTGGAGGTTAATTTCTTTAAATGTATTTTCATTGTGACTGTTCATCTGCGGATTTCATCAAATGAACAAGGTCTTCAGCTCCTCGATCGGTTAATATTTCGAAGCGACTAATTTTCTTTTCCAGCTTATTGAATATCTTTGGGTGATCTACAATAGTGTATTTATGCTATCATACAGAATTGTCATTTATCTGTGATGATCAAAGTCATAAGTGAGTACATGCACCTTCATAATAAATACTCTAATCTTCCTTATTCATGAACTAAGGAAACATAATTCATGTACTTTAGATGAATTAAGTTTATGAACTTTTTTCTCTATTTTTTTCTTGCCGTGATAAGTGAATTAAGTCTAAGTTGCTCGGAGAAGGGTGCAAGTATCTGCTATGAGTGCGGATTTAGAGGTAAGATCCTTCATGTTCTAAATTTTAAGATTTGTGGGCATGAATCCAAGTAAAAATTTGTGGGTATGAATACATAATTGATTGACTGCATCTAGTACGTATACCACACCTATACCAATGGGGCGTGGACCAGCGTGGATTAGGGGGTGGGGGCAGCCAAAGCCGGGCCTTCGATACGCCCGTGGAATGCCGTCTCCTCGATCGTGGCAGGCAGCGCGCGCTTGCTTCGGTGTCTGCGCGCTCCGGACGCCAGCCTGTGGGCTCCCCATTCGACCCGTCTTGAAACACGGACCAAGGAGTTTGACATGTGTGCGAGTCAACGGGCGAGTAAACCC
>JAOTQR010000045.1:18577449-18593256 GCA_025774065.1 Solanum ossicruentum | reverse complement strand
GGGTGCACCGCCGACCGACCTTGATCTTCTGAGAAGGGTTCGAGTGTGAGCATACCTGTCGGGACCCGAAAGATGGTAAACTATGCTTGAGCGGTGCGAAGCCAGAGGAAACTCTGGTGGAGGCCCGCAGCGATACTGACGTGCAAATCGTTCGTCTGACTCACAAACTACATCTGAATGAGGTATATCCAATTTCTTGGGCAAAAATCATGTCAATTAGTTCTTTGTTGAACTTGTCTCTTGGTATCACCTTCATCGGCAGATCTGAAGGTTTTTTTACTCAGATATTGCATCAATGTGCTTTGTCCAATGAGCTCCATTATATCTGTGAAAGTTCCCATTGGACTAAATTCTATAAACATGGGCTTTCCTGCAACGATGGGGCCTTCTTTAATCAGCATTGCATGGTTTACAGATCTCGTGCCCAAGTTTATTGCAATCGAAAGGTCACAAGAGGCAACAATATGGCTTTTGTTATGATCCAAGTTTTTTCTTAAAGAAACCTTTCGAGCCATACCATCTTCTTGCAGGTTTCATGCAGTATGTACTCCATTCTAGTTGCTGCAAGTATGACATATGCAACTTAGTCATGATATGTTTCCCTTGCTGAAGAAGCAAGTAGATACCTAATTGTGTATTTTCTATGACCAAATGTAGGATTCAACCCCAGTAATAAAAAGATGAAAAAGGAAAAATGTGGCCGGCCTATAAATTTGACAGTCGTTAAATCAATGCAAAGAAGATAGAGATAGGCAGCTGATGTCATCAGTGATGTGAGTGCAGATTTTCTTTCCCTATAAATAGAGGGTCTTATTCTATTCTCCGTGGATCATCTAATTCACAGAGAAGTTATCTATGAATGAATAAATAAATAACTAAATAGAGATAGTTCACTTTCTTTTTATTGTAACATCTACGAGGACTTTGTGATACTAGAGTGTTCAGTGTTTCACAACTGACTTAAATTATAAACTTTTTTCCTCGTCCCGATCCCTGGTTTTTCCTTGGTCCAGAAGGGAGTTTCATGTAGGAAATCTTTGTGTCCTTATTTCTTTTTACTTGCTATTCAACTGTGATAATTTATGTGGATATTTTATGGTTTCCCCACATTTTGTTGGATAATTGATATTGAGGAGTGACAAGGCATTGAAAAACATGATAAAGATATAAAATCCTATTCTCTGTTCTTACATTTTTGCAGACAATGAAGTTTCTGATTGCATTTAGTTGGCTAAGAGTTAAGATACTATTATTAATGTACCAAACACTTCATTACTTGTTGATTATCAAAAAGTTATCCTGGGCCCACTGCTCATAGACGAATGCTGACTCAATTTGCTCCTATTGTGCGGGAATATGGGGATTGATGTTGGGCTGCCTTTGGAGTAATTGTCCATCAAGCTATTTTCGGAGTAGGGAAGTTGCTCTGGACCCTGGTTGTTGTTTTCAGGATATATGACACCCCACAAATGTACTATTTATGAGCCAACAGATTTCCTTTTTGGGATGATGCTAATATTTTATAGGCTTCCGCTTCAATAAGAAGAGAATCCCTTGCATCTCTGTCTTTGAATCAATTGGAGAATTGTGAGTCACTATGATAGTAGGAAAGGGATTATTTGATACTAGGAATTTCAACCTCTATATTCCATAGTGGAAAGCTTTAAAGAATGGAAGCATACAGTGTGGGTAAATGCAAATATAAGATAGTTTGATGGGTTAAATTTTGATTTTTGACAAAGTGAAATGTGAGGCAGTTTCTGTTATGGACAGTAAGATTAAACAACTCAGTGGCACAAAGTGAAACATGAAGTAAAGTACGGGTTTCTCTAGTATACAACTTTTCTGAATCTTCTAGATCTCATTAGACATTGAAGATGTTAAGTCACATCACTGCTGTTCTCTTTGGGTGACTCTATTATCTGAGGCTCTACTGGTTTCTTGTTGGCCAGTTAATTCTTTCCATTTAGGTTGTGTTTGGTAGAGGGAACTATTTTCTAATTTTTCCATGTTTGGTTGGTACAATATTTTCTCTAGGAAAACAAACTCTTTAAAAAATGAGGAAATGACTTCCCTAATGGAAATAGGGAAAAAAAGTTCCATAAGTAACTAAAAAGTTGATTGTCTCCTCCACACTCTCCAAACATCCCCGACCCTATCTCTTGACCATTCCACCCCCCTCCACATGCACTCCCTATCCCATCCTACCCTCATAATGTTTTGCTAGCTTACATATAGATTAACTGCTCATGGGATATTCTTCTTTAACTTACTTACCAAACAGTAGAAATTAAGTAAGAAGTCCACTTGTTTTTCAAGAAGATATTTCTAAGAAAACATTTTCCGTCATACCAAACACTCCCTTAGTGCATGGGAGAACAGGCCCACAATGATTCTTGTAGCTTTTTTCCATATGTAACTATATATATGTCTTTGCTGGTTGTAAGTATTTTAAGCTGGTCATCTCCTAAAAAGAATCAATGCTATTTCTTGTTTCTGATGGAACTTCTGATTGTCCAGACCTACAGGATTCTAGTTGCAGCTCAGTGAATTCTCTCAAGGGTTCTTTAAACATGGAAGGAAAGGAGGACGCTCTGTTGCCTGAGATTGCCCCAGCTGATTCGCCTCAGCCCTTTCTCCCTCTTCTGGCACCTTCTCCATGGGCACCTTTCATAAACAGCACTTTACCAAAATTATCGGGTCTGGTTCAGTATTTAATTATGACAATCTCTTATGCCTGAGCAAGATCAAAATTTTAAAAACTGGGGCTACTTCAAATCTTAGGGCAATTTAGAGTTGAAAAAAATAAATACAGCTTGGATCTTGATTTGCTGTCAACTCAGTCAGTGACTCTTCCTTTCATACTCTTCAGGACTCTGTACACTGAAATTTGATGCTGTGGAAAGCATGATGGGTGTCACGTCAATTGATTGTGTTGCTCCATTTGCACAGTATCTGGCTAATGTCATGTGTTGCCCACAACTGGAAGCAACTCTTGTTATTCTTATTGGGCAGTCTAGTAAATTCACAAATATGCTTGCTTTAAATGGCACACTTGCAAAGCATTGCCTTTCAGATTTTCAGCAAATTCTTGTGAGCCAGGGTGCCAATGACACTTTACACCACATATGCTCTCTCCATCCATCAAATCTTACAGAAGGTTCGTGCCCAGTCAAAGATGTCCATGAGTTTGAAACCACAGTGGACTCATCTAGCCTATTTGCTGCCTGCGGGAAGATTGACCTTGTGAATGAATGCTGTGAGCAAACTTGCCAAAATGCCATATCTGAAGCTGCAAAAAAACTGGCACTAAAAGCATATGACCTTCTGAGCATGGTAGGCGCTGAGGTGCTGTCTGACCACTCGACTAGGGTTAATGATTGCAGAAGTATCGTACACCGTTGGCTGGCAAGTAAACTTGACCCTAATGGTGCAAAAAATGTTCTTAGAGGACTATCTAATTGCAAAAATAATAAAGGTTAGGAATACATACAAGTCCTTTTCTTATGCTCATTGATTATTCCTTATTCATTATATATACACTTAAGTTTTTGCATTGAACCTATGATCCAAGAATCTATTTTGTTTGAATGGGCACTGAGAAAAGCTGGCGATACAATACTTGTTTCAACAAAAGAACAGGAAGAATTAGAAGAATTTGGTGCATTTGGACGAAATTGTGGAGATTGATGTAGTTTATGCAGAATATCCAGTTGTTCCCTTGTAAATGGGGACGGTTTCGGAGAAGGTGCTGCCCCTGATCAAAATAAGTTGTTTGGAGGGCCTGGCCATTTGATATTGGAAGCCACGATTATCAACTCTCTTCTTCTTCCAGTTTAATGGTTTTCCATGAATCTTCCAACATGTTTCATATGTGTGCTAATGTTTTTTGCAATGATCGCACTGTGGCCTTTTTGTTTTTGTCATTTTCATTTTCACTGTACAAGAGTCGAAGAGTCTATAACAGGTAACTTCCCTCCTAGTTTCCTCTCTATTGACTTCAGAAAAAGTTTCACGAAGTGAAGGCAACGGATTTTTTACTAGGATTCGTGAGCTGACCTCGTCAAACTCCCAGTTTAGTCCTGCTAAAAAAGATAAACACTCTCTCTTTCTTCCCTTATTTTTTCTTTCGCACTATCCACAGCTCACTCCCCTTCATCATTGTAACACTGGTCTAACCCTGCCACAGAGACACCATTATATTATAATAAACGACAACTTCCTTCTCACCTTGCTTAACTTGCCAAAGTTTCATTTTTAACTCAAAATTAGAGAGGCATTTTCTAAATCAGAATGTCCCCCTAACGGCTTCCTGCAAATCCTTAGTAGTGGACAAAAAGAGATAAAATTTTACCTATAACTGGTTCCATGGAATTTATTAACCAAGCAATTGCAAGTGAATTCTCGAGTTCATCTTTGGTCTCCGACTCCCGGCTTTTTTCTCTCTCCCGTCAGACGTCCCAGATTTCCAGGCCACTGATTGCAAGCTTTACGGACTGTGCCTATTTCAGGCAGTTCTTCTCGTTTAATCGATGAGAAGTTAACTGGAAGGGCATGTGAGAAGCTTTGCCTCCTCCTGTCATCAAATTTTCTGTAGGAGCTTCCAGAGAACTTTTGTCTTCTGTTGCTGCTCCAGAAAGAGGTTCTCCATGGAGGGCTGCCTTACCCATCTGATATTAGGGGAAATAGTCCCGCTCTGATATCCTGAAAGTTTAGATATTGGAGAAGTTTATCTTTATTCATAGCATTTGTACAATATTTATAAGAGAACAAGTAAGATCAAATAAACTAATCAATACCTAATTCTTAGGAGGTCCTTGAAACAAGATATTTCCTCTAAACTATTTTCCTAGAATAATATATTCTATATTATAATCAATCTGCCAATCAAATCTGTCGGTCAAATCTGCCAGCCAATTGATGGAGCAGATTACAACTAAATCTGCCAACTCATTCAACAGTACTTATATGATCATCCTTGAGATCACTTTAATTAGTTACTCATCTTACCGAAATTGTCACGCACTCATGCTAGCTAAAAGAACTAGAATCTCTTGCATTGTTTTTTATCACTCTCTATCTTTGGTATAATATAGTTATATAAGTAGAAATCTTTTTTCCTCCCCTCCAGTGTGCCCTCTGGTATTCCCTAATACGAGCCATGTTACAAAGGCTTGTGGAGATGGGATGAACAACCAAACAGCATGCTGTAATACCATTGAGAGCTATGTCTCTCACTTACAAAGGCAGAGTTTTGTAACCAATTTGCAAGCTTTGGATTGTGCTGCTTCACTTGGAATCAAGTTACAGAAAGTCAATGTGAGCAAAAATATATACAAACTTTGTCACATTAGCCTCAAAGACTTCTCTGTGCAAGGTAAGTTTATTATTTAAGTGCCACTTTTTGAGCATTTTTGAGCCTCAAATCTATCAAGCTAACTTGGAATTTCTATTTTGTCATTTCCATCTTGTCTGGTTCTCTTCAAATGGCTACAACAGTCACACCCGAAGGTAATTTACGTACTTGTGTATTTTTTTAATTCATCTCCATGTCCTATATTTTCTTCCATCCTTATTTATCACTAGAACTTGAAGCATCTCTCTACCGAAAGAAATATAATTTTGAAACCCCACCCTACCCCCTGCTTCCTCTAAATGACTTGTGTTGAAGTATCAGAAATTTAATTATGGGATGTGGAAGTAAGTTGGTTAAGAATTGAGATATTCAATTACATGATAATGTTTTTAAAAAATATTAAAGATCAATGTATTGGCCAAAGTAGGCAACTTTTGAATGTAAAGTAGTCCATAGTGAGTTTGTGCCTGTAAGATTTGGAAATTACAGTACTGTTATTCATGTCTGAGAGAAGAAATCTACATTTCAAACTACTATGTGTTAATTTTCCTCCTTTGGCTAAGGTCCTTGTGTGTTATATCATGTCAGTTTCGTTGTGATAGTCTTAATTATAGTTTTCTTCTTGTTCTTCTTGTGGGAGTAGTTTCTGGGTGTCTTTTGCCTAGTCTACCGTCAGATGCTGTACTTGACCAAAGTTCGGGGGTCAGCTTTGTCTGTGATTTAAATGATAACATTCCAGCCCCTTGGCCATCTCTCTCTCACTTACCAGTTTCATCATGCAATAAAAGTATGTAAGATCTCTTGCTTCTTTTTATATCCAGTTTTCAAAGTTTATCTTCTTATGTAACTAACTGCTGATCTTTATTATGACTTTCTGCTATTGCAGCTGTGAGGATTCCTGCACTTCCTGCGGCAGCATCTGGCCAGATCAGTAAGACTATTTATCTCTCATTTACAGTTTCATAAATATGCTGGTTTCTTTTAATGAAAGATAATAAGTTTTAAACTTCTTCAGATGTGGACGTGAGGGGTAAAAGAACATTTGGAAGCTAAAATAGTTTTCATTTCACATCATATTTCTTGATGGAAACATTTATCATTGTTAAGTCCTTCATTGGTTGTGGAACGAGTTGTGGTCTCTTTATTTGTCTTTTGACAATCCTTTTTTTATGAGCTAGCTTTGGGATTAAGTTAGGCCAATGAGCATATCTTGACATGGTATGAGAGCTAGACCCATGAATCCTAGTTGTGTTTCTCAATGTTGTGCCTCCTTGATCTACCTACCCATCTCTAAGAGACAAATGCCTCATGTATCCATATAGCTGGGTTTATTTGTCCCCTGTAGTTCCCCGAGATATCCTTTTGAATTTTGATTGCTCCTTGGCTGTAGTAAAATGGCTATACTCTGTGATGGAACTTCTTAGTTATTTTTGCTACTGCTCTTTTGTAACTTATATGCAACGTCTTGATGCCAGCAATGAAAATCTTCATCAAAAATGTTGTGCCTCCATAATCCATGACTCCATGTTCTACTTGAGTCTTGAGCATGTCCGAGCGTGTTAGCTCTCATATCGGTTGAGGGAATAAGTTGTGGTCTTCTTATATTGTTTCCGACAATCCTACCTACATGAACTAGTTTTGGGGTTGAGTTATATGTGTAGTTGTATAAAATATAAGCATTGTGATTGGGCGATATTTTTGAGTATTAGAAGTTTCAACAAATGGTTGATTGAAGCAAGTGATTAAAGTAAGAATTGGAATATTTGTATAGACAAGTGAACTAATGCTCATAAGTAACAGGTCACTGGAATATTTTTTCCAAGTAATATTTCCAGCTATACCTAAGTGGAAAATCATCATCTTGCACGTGTTAGCTGAAAGAAACAGAAAATTTACTCTCTTTTGTCTTTCTTTTTTAATCTGTTTTCTAAAAGAATGTCTTTTTCCTTTTTGACAACTCTTTACTTCTAACTTTTCACATGGCATGTTTAATACCACAAGATTGCAGGGTATTTTGATATATTCAGCATATCTTTAGTTTAAGATCACAAGATTCAAACGTGTTCTTTAATTTTTTAAACTACTGTCGAGTCAAAAGTAACTTCTTTGAAATACCTTGGTGTGAGATCAAAAATGTCATTGGCCATTGGTAATTAATTTGTTTATATTATAGATGTATAAGAGAAGGATGGATGTGTGGCAGTCATGAAGCATCATTTGATTAGTGAAGATACACCAGGCCTCCACTTTCTTTGAGTTGTTTTTTACCATTTCTTTTAGTATGTACTACATTATAAATAAATTTAAAAAACTATTTTATAGACTGTCCTGAGTGCTCTTGTCCTAAAGCAAAATTAAAGCTACTTCAAACGCCATCTAGCTCTATCCTAAATGAATCTATACTTAGTTGCAGATTCACTTGAATTTTGTCGGTTTGAAAAAGCTTGATCGTTTATCTTTTATTAAGGTATCATGTACTTCTCTCACTGATACGTTATTGTTAATTTGTCAGGTCTGAACAGCTTAAGCATCGGGTCTCATCTGCGTCTCTTGGCCTTGATGGCTCTTGGGAGCTTCTTTAATACTTGATGTTGCCATTCCAGCCCAATTAACCTTTATGGTGAGCAAAACTTATGAAATAATTATACAAGTAGCAAATACCTTTTTAAGTTAATAGTGCTGAAGGTTCTGATTTTCCTCAAGTCCAATGTGTACAAAAGCTGGAAAATCATGCTCCTGAGTAAGAATCCCTCTCGGAGAAGATCCCAAATTTGAGTTCTCCTACCATATTTATTCTTCATTCTTGCGTAATAAGAAAATTTTGTAAACGTACTCAAGGAGGAGGTCGAATTCCGTGTAATTATTTTCAGTTAGGAAAACATTGCCTTGTATATCTGAGAACTTATTGTATCATTTATTACTGCATTAGTTAGGTCTGTATGAGTAAGACTTTAGGGGTTTTGCTTCTTGTTTTTGTTTTCCAATTATACATCAGAACTATTTCATGCTTTAATGCCAAAATTGTACCATCCATTTCTGTTCAGTAGATAAAAGGTATTGCACCTTCAAGAGGTATACTGCCAGTGAGATTAGTTCCATTTTCTTGAGGAGATTAATTATGCTATTATAGGTATTACTTGTATTTTATTTACCTTATAAATGATTTGATCGTGTAAATATTTTTTACACTGTTCGTGCATTTAGTTTCAATTTTTGAGATGGATGTATGGATATATCAGGAGTGATAAGATTATGAATAAAATCATTTGGGAGAATGCTAAAGATGATCCTTGTGGCTGACAAGATGAGAGAAGAGAGACTGCGATGGTTCGAACATGTGCAGAGAAGAAATATCGATTCTCATGTTAGGAGGTGCGAGAGATTGGATTTAGGAGTAACATGAAGGGTAGAGGTAGACTGAAGAAGTATTGAGGGAGGTGAAACTTGATCTCATTGATGACATGATCTTAAATAGAATGGAGTGGGAGTCGCGAATTAGAGTAGCACACTAATATGTTAGTAGGGTTGATGTATGATTGTGAAATATAGTAGGACAGTAGGTTTAGCAGTGCTTTTATATTTTGTGTTGTCATTATTCATTTTATATATGGTAATTTTATCATATTGCATACTATTATGTGTTTTTCGTTATTAGTTGCTCTTTCTGTTTCCTTTTCTTTTTTCATATCTAGTTTATTCTGCTTATGAGTTTTTGAGACGAGATTTCTTAGGAACCAGACTTTCTACTTCTATGAGGTAGTGGTAAAGTCTGCGTACATTCTACATTCCCCAGATCTCACTTGTGGGATTTTATTGAGTATGTTATTATTGTTAGCTCATGAGATAAAAGCATAGTAATCTTGAGATAAAAGTAAATATAAAATTAATTTATTTTGAATTTGGTTGGATTGTTGTCTCCGGAATAAACAGTACTACGATTAATTATTGGTTATACGACAATTGGTGTTTCGTATGTTAAAGTTGATGCACAGAGAGAATGTATAAGTTGGCTACTTTAGATATTAATTGAAAACTACGTTCTGCCATTCACGAGCTTGTCAAAAAAGATTATTTAAATTTTAAATTAAACATTCATATTACTTTGAAACTACTGTTCAACTTGTTTGGAAATATCTTATTTTAAATTGGATGTTTATCCTAAATAACCTCGCCATAATGTTCCTTTTACGGTAGTGCGTATTTAATTTAGATTTAGATTTTAGAGAGCCCCAGTCCCAATTCTCTGTCTCCTATTTTATTTGATCAAAGTAATTATGCCCCGGTTAAGATACATCTTTTTATAGTAGTGCATAATACTTCCTTTTACTTGGCCTGACACCTCAAAATGATATAGAAATCAAGTTAAATTAGATGAAAAAAATAATAAATAATAGTGTAATTTTATTAAATTACTTTGATAAATTAGAAATTATGCGTAAAATTATCTTAAAATATTAAAATGTACTAGTAAGATGGAAGGAAGGAGTATTTACTAGTTCTATATATACACATCCCGGACTATCTTGCGCATCTTTAGGGTTGGTGATTGATATTTTTTAATTTAACTTAATTGGACTGACACGAGTCAACTTTATCAGAAAACAAATGGCTGTAGCAATCAGCATATTAGGTCAGAAATGGAGAAGCCAATAATTAACAGGTACCACTATTCTTCTGCTCCATATGTCTTGTTTTTGTTTTTCTTTCAAAATGATTCATATGGTTAATTACAAAATATACTATAGTTTTATCCGTTTATTTGCATTCACCTTCTAGGGGAAATGCGCCTCGAGTCTATGGCTCTATGCATTTTTCTACCTTCATAATGATATTTTTGACATTTTATTGCATTCATCACGTTCTTTTCCTTATTACGAGGAAGGAGAAGTAAATAGATTTTAAAATTCAAAAAGCGTGATGAAATAGTACTATTACTATTAGTATCTCAGGATTGTGGTTATTCTTTTGGTACATATCCCTTTCCTTTCACCCATCACAGTCCCCGAGCAGCCAACGTGTGAAATTAAAAAAATAGTAGTACGTACCTTTTAATTTAATGGAAGACGATGTGTGTTTATTATTGAGTAAAGTTTTGTTCTTTGAAATCTGCTAGTCTAGTGAAGGGAAAGCATGGATGAGTCG
Organism: Solanum ossicruentum; assembly: GCA_025774065.1. Lineage (NCBI taxonomy): Eukaryota > Viridiplantae > Streptophyta > Magnoliopsida > Solanales > Solanaceae > Solanum > Solanum ossicruentum. Next base: position 18,582,758 of record JAOTQR010000045.1, on the reverse strand, counting down.
AGGGGACCAAGTGAACCTTTGCTAGAAGCAGTGGAAAGTATAAGCTCTGAGCTTGAAGACCTATTGTCCGACACAAGATTGCCGCATTTTCAGCGGCTGGGGAGGGCCTCTATCATAGAATTTAGAAATCTGTTTCTCCTTGCAGCTCCAGCAATCATTGTTTATTTGCTCAACAATGTTACTTCTGTCTCTACTCAAATATTCTGTGGTCATCTTGGTAATCTTCAACTTGCTGCTGCTTCACTTGGCAATGAAGGCATTCAACTCTTGGCTTATGGCGTCATGGTGAGATTTATGTCATAAATTGGAATCAATACTATTTTTATTAACTTGATTCACGCAAATTGCAATAGGGTTACCTTCCCTTGTTGTTAATCCACCTAGCATATGAGCACAGCTTCTTTGGATTGCTCAAGTTTCATATAATCGGTCCCAATTTATGTGGTATTGTTCTAATTTCAATGAATTCCAACTTCTGAATAAAATTTATACCCTTGTAAAATGTACTATTAAGTCGATATGAAAAAATCACTATCAGGAGTTATTGGCTGTCGAAATCTGAAACATAAACTGGGATTGGGATAGAGAGAGTGGTAATTTTTACTTCTTATCGAAATTATGTGCTAATTGTCAATTTTCTTGGAGCAGTTAGGGATGGGGAGTGCAGTGGAGACACTATGTGGGCAAGCATATGGAGCTCACAAGTATGAAACATTGGGAATATATCTTCAAAGGTCGACAATTCTCCTTATGTTATCTGGGATACCGATTATGGTGGCTTACTTATTTGCAAAGCCAATTTTAATCTTACTAGGAGAATCAGAGAAAGTTGCATCAGCGGCAGCATTATTCGTTTATGGTCTAATTCCTCAAATATTTGCTTACGCTGCCAATTTCCCCATCCAGAAGTTCTTGCAGGCCCAGAGTATCGTGAATCCTAGTGCATATATAGCAGCTGCCACATTAGTCCTCCATCTTTTCCTAACATGGATTGTGCTTTACGTATTTGAGTGGGGATTATTCGGAGGAGCCTTGGTTTTAAGTATTTCATGGTGGATAGTAGTCATTGCGCAATTTATGTACATATTGTGGAGCGATAAATGCAAGAAGACATGGAATGGGTTTAGTTCCCAAGCATTTTCTGGGCTGTGGGATTTTTTTAAGTTGTCAGCTGCTTCATCTGTGATGTTGTGCTTGGAGACGTGGTACTTCCAGATTTTGGTTTTGGTTGCTGGTTTACTTCCAAATCCTGAAGTTGCATTAGACTCTCTAGCTGTTTGGTCAGTTAATATATTGTTATAAATTAGTTACCCCTGCATTTTATTATCCTCTTGGGTTGATGGTGGAATTTGTTTGCAGTAATACGATTCTTGGATGGGTGTTCATGATATCTATTGGGTTCAATGCAGCAGCAAGGTTAGCAATCTCTTATAGTATTAAACTACTACATAATGGATCCAGGATGTTTGCTTTATGCATATAGCTTTTAGTATTGAACCCCCCATTATATTCTTAAAGTTATGCAGTCATACATACTGTTTGTTTGCATTTTTTTTTGATTCCTAAGAATGAACTTGTTACCTTTGAACGGCCTGCGCCCCTGGGCATACAATTACATGAACTCGGTTAAATTTGTATGTATTGTTTTTCAAAAAAAATTGCAGTGTGAGAGTGAGCAATGAACTGGGAGCAGGGCATCCGAAATCAGCCTCGTTTTCAGTTTGGATGGTGACATTAAGCTCATTTGTGATTGCTGTAGTGGCTGCCATAATAGTGATGATGTTTCGCGATGTGATGAGTTATGCATTCACTGGAGGCGAAACTATTGCTAAAGCAACCTCAGAACTCGCACCACTCTTGGCTGCCTCTATAATTCTTAATGGCATTCAGCCTGTTTTATCTGGTGAGTCTTCCACCAACCTTTTCTGTCTCCGGGATTGATTTCATGTTCATGGAAATTTATTAAACTATTTCTTGTGACGAAAAAATCATTAAAGTTTGCCTTAATATCATAAAAAATCACTGAAGAATTTTCTTGTAACTAAAAATAAATAAACCATTCAACATTGCCATAATGAATTTATGCGATATTTAGGCAAAATTGAGTGATTTTGTTAACACTTTGGGAATACTTCGATAAAGCTAGTAATTAGTGAAAAGAATGCAAAGAAATAGAGGTTGCACAGTTTTGGGCCAAATTTCAAAAAAAACTACTGTAGATATTGAACACAGACATGAAGGATGAACAAGTAGATATTTATTTATTCAATAGAAAGGAGTGATTCAATCAGAACACTTGCATGTGACTTTTGTTTGGATAATTTAGAAATTTGATTTGGCAAGGAGACAAGACAAATATATTATGGAAGACAGTAGCCTGTGTATTTTTTAATTCAGACTATTTAGAACAAGACGAATAATAGTGAGGGAGGAAAGATTAGAATGATTGAATAAAAGGAATCTTTTAGAGATAAGTGTCAGTTGATCATGACTTAATTCGAGTATCTAAATTAGCTTAATGTGTATGAATGTCTGGTAATAATGGCTATTTCTGGTTGTTTATTTATTTATTTTTTCCAGGGGTAGCTGTTGGTTGTGGATGGCAAAGTTTTGTGGCATACGTAAACGTGGGATGTTACTACGTTGTTGGCATTCCATTAGGTGTTCTTCTTGGCTTTCACTTCAAACTCCAAGCTAAGGTATATACACAAATTTATGATCTGATATTAGTTTAATCATTTGAAATAATGTGGACAAATGGATAAAAAGTTATTGAGATTTTAGTTTCTATTATTGAAATTAAAACAAATTTCTATGATTAATTTTGGGAAAATATGTAGGGATTATGGCTGGGCATGTTTGGTGGAACAACAATGCAAACTCTTATCTTAGCATGGGCCACTTTTACAACCGATTGGGACGAAGAGGTACGTTTTCTACAAATGCAGAGGATTTTTCATGTGGTGTCTTGTATTTGTATTAGGGCTTAAAAATATTTAAATTCACATTATAAAAGTATAACATATTCTCTAATTAAGAAGATTTTATATTTGGTCAAGCTAGGATCTGTCTCTGGAAACAAGAGAATGTCAATGCTTAATACTAATTAACTATATGTGTAGTATAATCATTAGGCAATTAAGCCTTAATTTCTATTTGTACTCTATACTGACCAAATGTAGCTCCCTTTCTGTTTCTTTTTTTCAGGTGGACAAAGCGAAAAATCGATTAGTTAAGTGGCAAGACAGCAGTAAAAAATCATTGTTGAATGAATCATGAGGAGAAAAAAAAACATAGGAATAGATTAGTGGATTTTCATTTTTCCCCAATTCATATTCACGTAAGTTACACCCACTATTCTTTCGGTTGATTTTTACTTATTTATATTTGACTTGGTATATTAAAAAATAATAAATCGAAATAATATTTATACAAGTAAAGATCAATAGAGGGAGTAGGATCGGGTTTTTTATTTTTAGTTTTTTTAAAAATTTTATTGGGATTTCCATTCCATATATTGAACCTCCTGATTAAATCATTGTGTTTGTAGGGCTTATTTGATGGGTGACGTTTCCAACAATCCATACCAAGATTCAAACCCAAGACATTCGAGTAAGAGTAAAGTAGTTCGATTACGGCACCAAAAACACATTGATGAGTAGGAACGACCATTACTTACGTTTGCTTCTAATTCTGTTGTTCTGTTAGCGTTAATTATTACTTAATTAATCACTAATAAATATGAATCATAAGGTTCTCTATTGCTGCTTGTATCAACATCTTTTCGAGTTGATTTGAGAAACCACCCCAAACAACAGGTCATTTGAATAATTTGTCCACACACTTATATAAATTGATGTCGATATTATGTTGATCAAAATTGTAAAGCAGGCGACAAGTGCAACAACAATTGCATAAGCAAACGTGCAAAAATATGCTTCATCTTCGAGCGAACGAAGAATAAATCAAATATGAAAAATCAGAATAAAGCAATAAAAAATAAACTAGCTGTCCAGTAAGAAGATTCTGCGCAGAAAAAAGGAATTAGGTTCAAAGTATCAACATTTCTTTTCTTGTGGATCCCCAGGGAAACTGCATTTGTTATCTTGCTGAGTAAATACACTCTTGTGCAATATATTATGCACAAATCACATATGAGATGTAAATCACGTCGGACAAGCTCGATTAAGAAGACACTAACCAGGAGAATCGACCTTGGACATTGCTAAATAAAAAATGGAGAATGAACAGTCGAGGGGATAAGATGGATGCGCATCTACTTTCCAATTAGCAGTCAAAGATGGCATTAAAATCTTTTGGAGTACAATAAGAATAAGAATATAATGAGTTATACCCAATGGATCGCCACAATCTTGACTAATCTAATAAACCACCAAAAAGAAAAGATACCAGCAGCTTTAATAAGGTGTTTTTTGTATGATTTTTTTTTTAAACTAAATTTAGTTTGGCACACCTATTAAGAAAATTATGATTAATATAGTGAGATTACCATTTTATTCTTATTAATTGATAAAAATATTCATTAAAGATATAATTAATACTCCCTCCGTCCAATTTTACTTGGCCCCTATATTATTTTGGAATGTCCAACAATACTTGTCTACTTTATAAAATGAAGACATAATTTTACACTTAGTTTCTAATTTACTCTTATCATTAATTATTTATAAAATGGCAAGTTGAAGTGTTTCTTGATTTAATAATATTTATGTTTTTTCAAGAAATATTGCCTAGGTAATGTAAAATTTGAATTGATCATCAAATATTTTCAAGTAATTCCACTTTTTCAAAAACATTCACTTTTTAAGTAAATTGGGAGGTAAAATGGACACAAAAATTGTCCTATCTTGATTTCTCCAAAATGACATGTAAAAATGAAAATTAAATTAGAAAAATTTAGCCACCTAATAGTGAACGGATGGAGTATGACATTATTGGATGTTGTATCTCGAAAAGACAAGTCAAAATTATTATTGCTAGATAGGTATAAATTATGCTGCAATGAGTTTGAATCTCCTTAAAGAGAACGAGATATCCGCACTTAATTACTTATCATCATCACTTTATTTTTAACTATAATTAATTGTAATTACGATATATACTCCTTCCGTCTCAAAATAATTGAATTTGTGAAGCAATACACATATTAAGAAAAATATTCAAAAACAAAATTTATATCATAATTTTCACTTTGTCCTTTATAAAATCATAAATACATAGTGTAATTTATATACTAGAAAATATAAAGTTCAATAAATAAAAGGATAAATATGCAAAAAGAAAATTAA
>JAOTQR010000045.1:18549655-18577124 GCA_025774065.1 Solanum ossicruentum | reverse complement strand
CTTGACTAATCTAATAAACCACCAAAAAGAAAAGATACCAGCAGCTTTAATAAGGTGTTTTTTGTATGATTTTTTTTAAAACTAAATTTAGTTTGGCATACCTATTAAGAAAATTATGATTAATATAGTGAGATTATCATTTTATTCTTATTAATTGATAAAAATATTTATTAAAAATATAATTATTTTTTTGAAAAATAATTTCAAAAATTCAAGTAATATAAGACGTATGGAATAAATTTTTTTGACAGTTAAATAATATAAACTTTGAACATTTACGGATCCAAAGAAAATCAATCATTGTCGTTAATCATTTTCTAGTTTCTCTTGGAAAAAACTGCAGAGTGCAGATTGTACAGATTTCTTGTCAATTGGTTGTACAGTAATTTACTCCCCTAATTACTGATTCTTTGACTCCCCAACCCCTGCCACCCAATTAGCTTGATTTATTAGATGGGCTCCAAATAAAGTCTATATCAAAAAAAAAATTATTTCTTCATAAAATATATTTATTGCTAATAATTTTTATACCAGACATCTATTGATTAAATTTTAATACGATGATGATGGAGGAAATTGTATAGATAGATAGTGAGAAAAAAAAATCGAAACAAAATAAAAAGCAAAATAGCCTTTGACTCATATTGAGAGAGGGAAATGGACTCTCTATGATCAATACTTGAGAGATTATTTTATTTTAAAGTAGTACAAAAAGGTAATAGGATTCGTGAAGTTTAGAAGTGTAATTAATAATTGATTAATAAATTAAAGTTATTTAGCTATTTTACAAAAGATGTCTGCAATTATTAATTACGTAATGCATTTGCTTTAGCTAGTGATGTTTTAGCATGAGACAAGTACCCAAATACAAATAAACCAGGCTTAAGGATAGATATTTATGACTCGGATCCCATGATGAGTGTTGGGTTTTAAAAGCCTTAATAAAAAATGAAGAGTGGTGATTTGTCATTCTTCTAAGAAGTTATGATATTTTTAAAAATTGTAATTCTTTTTTTAAAACATAGTATTCTTTCTCATAAAACACAATAAATATCTGTTTATTCTATTTTTTATTGTCTATAAATATGAGAGTTTATCTTATTTTTCAACAACATATTTTACTTGAATGGTTTGCTAATTTTAGGTATTGATATTTTATCGTGGAAGAACATATTCTATTAACCAAGGATAACCAATAATACTTGAAGGGAATAATTTCCTTTATGAAACACTGAATATTCAGTCGACTCAATTTTTTTCTTATCAATATTGTTTCTGTTTCTGATTCTTCACGGATTCTATTTTCATTACTAAATTTTATTTTTTTATTTTGAAAACTTGCTAAAATCTCTATTGTTTTTTTGTTTTATACAAAAAAATTTGTAATGCAAATTGGGCAACAAAATATTCTTATCAAGTTTTTTTTTAAAAAAAAATCAAATTATACTAATTACTATAGAAGCTAATTGCCATTTTCTTATTTGGCCGCTGATTGAGGATTGCTTTATTATCTTTTTGTGCAACAATGAATTATTGATATTAATCTTTTTTCTCTTTTCCCCACTTCTATTACCTACACACTCCTTTTATGCTCGTTTATTGGATTACGTGTGGCTTTTTTGCTACTTTTTCAAGTAGTGGCTCCAAAGTAGGCATAGAAAAACATGTGATGAGCATGGGAAGTTTATATTTACTATTTCCTCTATTATGTATTGATTATATTCGTGAGATAAGGCATATATATATTAAAATATATATATATACGCATCATTTGAATCATGATTTTTATTATTGTTCTTTGTTAAATCATAAATATAATTATATAAATAGTGAACTTTAACTCCTAGAAAATATAAGATCAAGAGAGATACTATTCCGTTTTAAAAAATGAAAGAGGTATTATTTCAAAATATAATTTATTTTTTTCTTCATCTTTTAGAAATTTTTCCTTCATTTCTTGAAATCATAAACTACTAAATTTTTTTTATGCGTCTATTAATTTGTACGTAATTGCAATACAAATTTATAATTTTTTTTCATTTTTGTATGTAAATTTCATTTATTGTTCATTGATATGATGAATTTCTTTGTTTTATTGATGAATTAATTGTTTATTGTGCATTGATATGATGAATTTCTTTGTTTTAAGATTCAATTAAAAAAATTTTGAAATATTTTTATGAGTTGCATGTAATAAAGAAGAAGAAGCAGACTCTCTCTTATTAAATAAGAGAATTTAATTTCTTAAAAACTTTATATCAAATCAAATACGTTCAAATAAAAGAAAAACAACAATGCATCATTTAGCGGAAAGGATGTTAGAACTTTAAAAAAGGAAAAATTAAAAGATGTAAATAATTTCATTGAGGTAGAGTTGATTATTCATTTCTCTTAGTAAAGGGATCGGGCCAAACGCGATGCACTAAAGCTCCTACTACGCGTAAAGTCAGGGGAAGGGTTTGACCACAAAACTGCAATTGTACGCAATTTTACCTTGCACTCTGTGCTAGATTTTCACCTGACTTACCTACCATGCTCTATATATCTAGTATTGTACAAACAAAGGTGTCTTTAAAGATTTCAATCTACCAACTCCAACTATACTGATTGACACATACTATGTATGTATTATATGCCCAAAAGATATGACATTTTCATTCTACATGCTCATTAGGATGCTAGATTCTACAGCTAGATTGATCGAAAAATAGTTGATTCATTGATTAAAAGGCGTTTCGCTGTATAAGTTCAATATACATTGGAGATTTTTTTCTCATATTCTCAAAATGCTGCTCAACGCGATTTTCGATTCTTTAGTTTAATTTGTAGAAGATGACACAGTGGACAAAGAATTACAAATGCATAAAAAGTACTTCAAAAGATAAGTATCTTTACAGATTCCATGTAACAACTCCAACTATACAGTAATACAAAATGTACCTTTCATTATCTCACATTAAACCTCAAGATGACAGCTTCATCTATTATTTATATGCCTAGAAATCACTCTGATTTCATTCAACTTGCCCATTGGCATGGGGAAAATTACGGAGTATGAAGCTGAGCAACCTTTGTTGGCTGCTCATGGGGCGAGCTCTGAACTCGAGGAGGTGCTTTCCGACTCCCAATTACTTTACTTTCAACGCGTTAGGTCCGCCTTTTGGATCGAAGTCCAGTTGCTCTTTCGACTTGCAGCCCCTGCAGTGGCTGTGTACCTGATCAATAATGCTATGTCCATGTCTACTCGAATCTTTTCGGGACAGCTTGGGAACCTTCAGCTTGCTGCAGCCTCTCTTGGCAACCAAGGCATCCAATTATGTGGTTATGGTCTTATGGTATACTTTTATCATCCCTGAGTTTCTTTCCTAAAATGATCTGATAATCAATGAAATGCTAGAGGCGATATGTTGCTTATATTTGTCCGTTATATTTGATGACAAAAATGATATCACATCCTTATTGATTGCAGCTAGGTATGGGAAGTGCAGTGGAAACTCTTTGTGGGCAAGCATATGGCGCAAAGAGATACGACATGCTAGGAGTCTACCTACAGAGATCAACTATAGTACTTTCTGTAACAGCCATCCCAATAGCTGTTGTATATCTATTTTCCAACAACATACTGCTCACGCTTGGTGAATCCAAACAAGTTGCATCAGAAGCAGCAGTGTTTGTGTATGGTCTAATCCCTCAAATATTTGGTTACGCAGTGAACTTCCCAATGCAGAAGTTCTTGCAATCTCAGAGTATTGTAGCCCCTGGTGCCTTTATTTCACTAGGGACTTTGTTTGTACACTTATTGCTCAGTTGGATTGTTGTATACAAAATTGGACTGGGATTGATAGGGGCGTCACTCGTGTTGAGTCTTTCTTGGTGGATTATTGTTGTAGCTCAATTTATATACATATTGACAAGTGAAAGGTGTAAGACTACTTGGACAGGTTTTCGATGGGAGGCCTTTAGTGGATTATGGCAATTCACAAAGTTATCGGCTTCTTCAGCTGTTATGTTGTGTTTGGAGATATGGTATTTCCAGATTCTGGTTTTGCTTTCAGGTTTACTAAAGAATCCTGAACTTGCATTGGATTCTATCTCAGTTTGGTGAGACTCTTGAACCTTCTATTTACTTTGTATGCTACAATATGATCCCTTAACAGTTGCTAATCAACTAGCTATGACTTAATCTCGTTGGCCAACATTTGTCGCGTATATTCTGCTCGAATTATACATGTATGCAAATTGTTGATACGTGTATTTATACAGAGAGGAAATAATTGCAATGGTCAATCTACACGCATCCACTGTCTTTTAAATCTTGGATCCGCTTCTGTTGTCTTATATTTATTTTTGTAGCATGGCAGTGAATGGGCTGCTGGCCATGGTTTCAATAGGGTTCAATGCTGCTATTAGGTAACTTTAACCATTCAGTTTTGTGTAATGTTCTATTTCTACCATTATTTTCCCTTTCATATATAATATTTTTCTTGTCTTGATAGTGTGAGAGTAAGCAATGAGCTAGGAGCAGGACATCCAAAGTCAGCTGCATTCTCAGCGTTTGTGGTGGCGTTCATTTCATTTGCCATAGCAGTGGGGGAAGCTATAATTGTGCTATATTTCCGCAATGTTATCAGCTATGCATTCACCGAGGGTGAAACTGTGGCAAATGCAGTTTCTGATTTGTGCCCTTTTTTAGCTGTCACTCTCATTACTAATGGTGTTCAACCAGTCTTGTCTGGTAAAATATCTCTCTCTCTTTAATTATACCAATTTCAAAAGGTAAACTTCTCTCATCACTTTCGTTTTTCGAAGTCAATTTGATTAAATTTAAAGTTAAATGAAGTAGTTAATTTTAATATTTGAAATATAAAATTTAGAGGGTTGAAAATCTTCTCATAATAATATAAGTTGCAATCCTTCTCATAATAATATAATAAAAAAATATATCTTAAAATGTTGGTCAAAATTCATATACTTTGATCTCGATAAGTAAAATAATGATAAATAAAAATAAACGGAGAGAGTATAAATAGATATATGAAAGTATACTTTTTAAAAACGATATTCTCCTTTGGTGCGTAAGCCTAACGGGATGATTTCTACTTTGCAAATGTAGCTCTCCCTCTCTCTTTGGTTTTATTATCCGTTATTTTTTAGTTCTTTTAAAAAATAATTTTTGCTATATTTAAAAATAATTTAATTTTAATTTTTATTGTTAATAAAATAATTTCAATCACATAAATATCTAAATCTTATTTTATATCATAAGTTTTAAAAATATTTTTTTTTCCTTAAATATTACGTCAAATCAAAAGATATCATATAAAATAGATCAACAGAGGAAATAATTGAAGGAAACTTTGCTTAGAGGGTTGGTTGATTCTGTCGATAGGATAAGGTGAAATATTTCGACATTAAATTTGAGACAAAGATTAAAATTATAATTGATATACCTTCGATGTCATGTTATTTTAACCTATTTTTTTGAAGTTATAATTTCATAATCATAATATCGAGATAACTTTGTCGGCAACCTCTTAAATTTCCAAAGACGTTTTTTGTTTTATTCTCTAGAGTTAGTCATCACTTCCGTGAATGAGAGAAAAAGACACTCATAAGCATAATAAATAAGGCTAATTCATTTGGGGAAAAAAATAATTATAAGAAATATTGTATTTTCAACAGATAATTTTTCCTCATGAACCTAAATAAATCAAATTTACTGAACAGAAGTAAAAAAAATCAATAAAAGCCAACTTTAATCTTTTTTATAATAATTAAAATATTAGACTGTCATCAATGATTGAGTTAAATTTAAGGACAATTTTGCCACTAGAGAAAATGGATCGAAGACAATAGCCAAAGGCAATGGGTCACCTTTTGCGCCCAAAAAGCTAATCACAAAGAGATGGCATAAAGGGACGTATAACAGCAAACATAAAGTCGAGTTGATTTCAACTTTATGAATTTTGAATATGTTATCGAAATTATATAGTTAGTGCTAATTATTGAGTTCATAATTAAAAATTTATAAATATTTTAAAAGTTTCATAATATAAATATAAGATTCAACCAAAAGTTATTGGGTTTGTCTAAATTCACACATAGCATGGTAGCTCAAGGAGAGAATCTAGTGGGTTTATTATAGATTCACATGAACTCAATAATTTTTGTTCAAACCAGCTATATCTAACATTTGACTATAAACATAACATATTTGAGATTGTTATTGGAACTCATAAATTTTAAATCTGACATCCGTCTGTGTTATAGCCCATGCCCCTAATAACAAACTAAACCTAGTCACCATCTTGCACGTGGAAAATATTTCACTTATGTCTTAATATCTATGTTACTCGAACTCTTCAAAAATGTCAGTAAGTGTGTGACAGATCTTCAGAAATAGGGTATTTTTGAAGGATCTAACATGGGTGCAGCAACATTTTTGGAGAGTTTGAGCAACTTAGTCTAACACTAAATACCGTCTATTATCGAGAATTCAAGATGTACGTTTGGTTTCCTACCTATCAATGTTTTTTTTTTTTTTTTGACAAGTTGATGTGAACAAATTTTAGTTTTTCTTAAGCTAGATTAAAGTGAAATTTAATTGAGTTCACACAAAATCTGTAAAAGTTCTACAATAATTTTGTTTCTTCTTGAATTTTCAGGTGTTGCTGTTGGTTGTGGATGGCAGACATTTGTTGCATACGTGAATGTAGGGTGTTATTATGGTGTAGGAATTCCATTGGGATGTCTTCTTGGCTTCAAATATGACCTTGGTGCTAAGGTTTTTTCAATTACACACAATTTTAGATGCCTTGTATATCCTAGATATTTTAGAGCTAGAAAACACAGAGAGAGAGAGAGAGAGATATACGTATTAACTTAATATAATGGCAGGGAATATGGACTGGGATGATTGGAGGAACTGTGATGCAAACCTTCATTCTGCTTTGGTTCACAGTCCGTACAGATTGGGATAAAGAGGTGTGTAACTCTGTCCACTTTTACTTGCCCAGTATTGACTTGGTACAACAATAAATAGTTGACAAGAATAAATTAAAAACTAGGTGATAAATTATCTATTGATTTTTCCAACGAATGACTAAAAGTGGCAATGTATTTTTAGTTTAGTGGACGGAAGGAGGCAGGGAGCATTATTACTTGTAAATTTAGAGGCAAAATTAAAGTTCTTGAGATGCACAAAGAAGTTTGTTAGTGAATTTTGGATTCCATTTTTCTGTCTTTTAATTTTCAGGTAGAGAAAGCTAGAAAACATTTGGACAAATGGGCAAATGTAAAAGAAGATGTAAACAAGGAATGAAGGTGGCGAAGAGTAAAAGGGGGACATCAGACATGAAATTTGCACGGCAGAGAAGTTATCAACAGTTTACATCAAGATGTTTTCTGGCGGATCCATTTATGGAATAGCTAACTATTTCTAAATTTTGAAAAAACAGACAAAAATAATTTGAGATATTATGTGATTTGTTACTATTCTATCTTAGTTGGTATCCAATATATTCGATGCAAGACAGACAAAGAAATGATTGAATCCCCAGAAAAAATGTTTGAAGTTCACTTTTAATCAATTAATCACACCACATATATCTGCAAGTTTCTTAGTTGATTGTGTTATAAAGAGGGTGATGACAATTTCAATTACATAATCACGCAAACAACGTTCAATCAGTCTTTCTACCTCTATAAGGTAGTAGTAAAAGTTGCATACATTTTATACTCTTCAGACCCCACTTGTGGAATTCCACTAGGTATATTCTTATTGTTTGTTATGCAAACAACGTTCAATCAAATTGATACCATGAGCATCTAACCTGGGAAGAAAAATGATAAAACAAAAATCGCCAAGTATGCTAAAGGGTAATTTGGTTACCGGAATTAGAAATGCATGTCCAGATACAAAAGTTGGTATTATCATGCTTTTGGTTAACACTTTCTCCTGGTATAACTAAACGAAATAATTTATACAACACCTCCAGTATAATTTTATGCTGGCGATAAAACGCCTCAGATCAAAATAACTTTGATTCATCATTCTATTTAATGTTACTTTATACAATAGATACCAAAAATTATGAATACATATACACCAGATAATCAAACGATTCTTTATCCATGTGTTACAATTGTTGCATTACAATTCCTATCTAACTTTATCCGCAACAAAAACAACCTCCAAGGCTATTGCACTACTCACAACAGAGAACAATCAGAACAAAACGGAAGAAAATCTTCAGTTTTTTTTTCTTAATATCAAGTACAGAATGTTTCCAGCGTGTGTTGCCTCCTATAAGCTGTTACAAACTACAAAAGCAGCAGAAACTCTGCACATAATCAATTTATATTTTTGAGGCCACTAAGAATACACAGATGACTTGGGAAAGTGAATCCACATCATGAGAAATGCATAGGTAGCAAATGATTCTACCCAAAATAGAGAATGTGATTTGAATTCAAGTACCGGAGACAACTCGCAATAAGTCTCTAGTTGGTGAGGTTTACTCACCCTCAATAACAATTAACCTCATCATTTGTCATGCCTGCTATCATGCGTGTCTCTGATGCAGCTTAATCTACATCCATGCCATCTTCCCTTTTGCTTCTGGGATCGAAACCTGAGCCATCCTCAGTCTTTTGTGGCGATGATTTGTGCCGCATTATATGCTTACACATCCTGAAATGTGTTTCACAATATCATTGCACATCAGGCAAAGAAAAGGTTGATGCTCAAAAACACAAAATATGCAGCAAAACCAGTAAGCTGCAGTTCTCTCAAGAGAGACTTGCTAGAATCTTCTAATTGGGTCTTAACCAGAATTCGAGAACCAATCAGTAGTAAATTCTACCTTGTTAAGGAGTAAGACTAGAGTTGCTTTGCTTTCAGGGAACCAATGCCTCTTTTAAGTATATGTGATAAGTGCAGACAGTTTAAAATGATGATGTAAGTTTAAAATACTTCTTCTTAGTAGTCTTCAATCTCAAGAAACACTTAATAAATATGGGTAGCTTAGATTGTTCTGTATATATTCTTTTTTTTTTAATGTGCGTGAAATGAGCTAAAGCGACACTTATTTGGGACACATGGAGTACATACTAACATAGAGAGCACATATACACACAGTGATATCTATGATTCTAACCTTCAACATGTAAAACTACTAACAGGGATTTTCGTTGTGTTTTTCTAAACTGGATAGAGATAAATTCAAAAGTCACTCGCATCTAACATGCATGTTCTAATTCTATCAAACCTCGAACTGCTCAGAATTTCAATATATGTTAGTAACATCTACTTCTAAATTTACATCCATTAATCATCTGTAGAGAGGTCCAAGTGGAGTGAAATGGATGTTGAAGGGATTGAGGCTTGGTTGTTCATGTATAATATTGTAGACAGTGCAAAAATCAAATATTATGGGTGAATGAAGTACGAAAACATGCAACCATAAGATGTCTAACAACAGTGAGTGGAAAACAAGAATCATATGTTGGGCTGGTTTTAAGATGAACATACGCTTCAAAAGCCTCGGTCTTTCTCTTGATTTCACTAGACCACAATATTGGATCAGCATTTCTGGGCAATGCATCCTGCTGGTGGGTTTTATCTCGAAGCCACTGCTCTACTTTATGGCATTCGTTAATGACCTGCAAGGAAAAAATTCCAGGTAAATCACAACGCCACAAGGACCCGTGGCCTGTAGCATGTTATGTACAGACAAGGTCATACAGCGTCTTTCTCGCTGGTTGGAAGTGATCCTGCAGCCATCCGATGTTCCACAACGCTATTTAATAGATGTCGTGTTGCTTGTGCCCGTGCCTCTTCTTCCTTATATCGATGCTCCATGGGGTCCATCATCTGATAACATAATATTGGTGCGTCACTTTCAAACAGTTTATAGACATTGGAAAAGAAAAGAAAATTCTGCAACTAAGACCAAATGACAGAACCTTTTTAAGATCCTCTAGCTTCTCCGCATAAACCTGTTCAGACTCATCATCTCCATCTTCGTAGAGCCATTCTTCAGTCTGCTGTAGATTACAAGAGATGCCCTCTCGCTCCGAATCCGTAGCAAAGCTCCGGTAGCTATTCAAAAGCTATTCAAATAGATGCATAAAGTAAAGGAAATAGACCAAATACTGATAAAAATTAACTAAACCAAAAAACCAAAATTAACAAATGATGTATTTGAAACTATTTGGAAAACTAAAAGTTTTCGTAACAAAAGGACACGTTACCAAATAGTGATAAAGAAGTAGCATGTATCCACTCCGGCATGTGTTTAAAAGTTATGAGCATGACATAGTGGTATTTGCAAAACAAAAATACTCGGAAAGACTACCTAAAATTGCAAATGATACTGCAAATTCAATGGTCCACCAAAATCTGAAAGAACGTGACTGGTAAAGGAAAGAATAATGATAAATAAGATTTCACTTTTATGTATTGATGTATTCATCACTCCTCAACCTTCTGCTTCAGTTTGAAACTTTATATATCTTTTCAAAGATTAAAATGTTATATCCTCAAAAGATATATTCTTAACTTAAAAGTGTGAACCAAATCAGTTGAATTAAAGTTTTTCAAGAGATAATTATGGGACTTAAAATTTGATGTTATACCTTATTTAAAATTTGATGTTATACCTTATTACGAGTTTCATAGACATATGCCTCCAGGGTGTTTTTCTTATCTTTAGTTCGCTCCACCTTTATATCTTGCTCAGTTAACTTGCATTCTTTCTCCTGAGCTTGGGATAGCTCCATGAGGGTCATTCCACCATCAACACTTTCACTGACAGGAATCTCCTCTCTCTTAACAGCCTTACTTTTCCTTGTATCATCTCCCTGCATAAAGAACCACAGGGTTCCATTTACAAGTAGCCAAGTAAACATTTCAAATAGCCAAAAGGCTTCCAAACCAAAGAACAAAAGCACACAAACAGAGTAACAACTCACTGATGTCCTAGTGATGGTTCCTAGTTTATGACCAAATTATATATAGCTGACATTGGATAAGTATACTTCTTTTCAAGGAAAATAAAAAATCAATTAGCCTAGTGAATGCCCTAACTAAAGGTAATGGCGACACTGCAACGTCAATAAGAAAGAGGAGTGAATATGCAGTTCTGCCACTTCCGTAGATGCAGATTCCGTAAATGATTCCTCCATGAACCAGGCATGTCTTCCGGATCAACACAAGAACTTTTGAAAACTTTTTCCAGTTCATCATCAGTCTGCCTAGTCATTCATAGTCCAAGCCCATTTAGTTATTATAGATGAGAAGAAGCAACAAGAACCACACTGATCCATTAGTTCTAAAAAACTTTGAAACGTAATCTATCAAGCTACCATGACAAAAAGTAAAAACAAAGTGTGTCGACTGCGCGGGGCTCCGATGCAAGATTCCCGAAAAATCATACGGGTGGGTCCGAAATGAGCCCGGCAAGAGGCCCAGGTGGCCCGGCATCATTGGCGGAGGCTTGGTAGGATTTTATGGGTCAAGGAACAGGAAGCAGGCGATTTCAACAGTTTTTGTGGGTGTTAGCCCACGAATTCTAGGGCTGCATGGGACTCCGGCGCAAGAATCCCGAAAAATCATACGGGTGGATCCGCAACGAGCTCGATAAGAGGCCCAGGTGGCCCGACGGCATTGGCGGAGGATTTGTAGGATTTTATGGATTAAGGAATAGGAACAGGCGATTTCAGTAGTTTTATGTTGATGTTAGCCCAACGGATTCTAGGGCTGCATTGGGCTCCCATGCAAGATTCCCAAAAAATCATACGGATGGGTCTGCAACGAGCCTGGCAAGAGACCCAGGTAGCCCGATGGCATTGGCAGAGGCCTGATAAGATTTTATGGGCCGAGGAACACGAAATAAGCGATTTCAACAGTTTTCTGTGGGTGTTAACCCACGAATTCTAGGGCTGCATAAGGCTCTGGCGCAAGATTCCCAAAAATAATTCATTCATAAAGGGTCAAAACCTCCATCTAGCCTGTTTAGTTATTAGAGATGAGAAGAAGCAACAAGAAACACACTGATCCCTTATTTCTAAACAATTTTAAAACAAAATCTATCAAGCTGCAAACAACAACAACATTACCCCATTGCCTCAAAGGCTCCCGCCCATTGCGGGGTAAAGGGAGGGCGGATGTAAGCAGCCTAATCCCTATATTTAAAACATAGAGCGACTGTTTCCGGATGACCCATGATGAGCATCGAAAGTTGCATTGACTAACTGCTACTTCACAATTGAACGAAGCACAGACAGTTTAAAGAGCCATTTTGCTTTATTTCATATTACCCCAAAGCCAAAAAATAGAGAATCTTTGGCTCCATCTGGTTGCCATGACAAAAAATAAAAACAAAGTCTCTCGACTTTGTAATAATTCATTCATAAAAGGTTAAAAACCTCCATCTAAAATATGGCTACTGATCAAGTACGAATGGTCAATCATCAAAATAACCATACATTTTATTCAAAATGCAACAGCTTGACTCCTTTTATTTTTATAGTTTAAAAACTTTATCTTTGTAAAAAATTGTATTGTTCTTGAGTTTTTTCTTCCTTTTTTTTTTGAGAAAGTTAAAAAAAATGCACTTTACCACCCAAAAAGTATAAAAATGTCAAATAGAGCATTTAAATGATCAGCATCTTATATCTTGTTGTATGAATCCCAAAAACATATACTAGCACTAAACGACTTTAAATTTTCAAGTATGCGACCTTTGGGATCTCATTTTTGATAGAACCTTTCTAAAACAATCTACGAGTTAGGAACATTTCCTACATGGTGTTAGTGTTTTTTAGTAATACTTACCTTGCTACAGATACTTGAATTTATGCTTTCAATTTTGGGCCTGGTCATCTTCTGATAAAATTTGAGTAAAACAAATTGCGCTCTGGGCTTCATTAAATATTTAAAAAAAAGGCTATTGCATAACTTTAGGATACCTAACAACCCAGCCTCCCACTCCTCCATTTCATTCCAAGTCTAAAATTAGCCCATCCAATCTTGAGGACTCTTTCTCTTAACAGAAAACTGTACAACTTCCAAAAAGACATACTAACAACAATACACTAGTTCATATTAATTTGAATGCAAAGTGCTATAGTTTGAGTTATGTGACTATCTAATCTAAAAGTTTGAAAGGATGATTTTTACAAATTAATTTATTTAGAACTAAAACACGCCACCTCACATGCAGATCTAATTCATATATGTGAGTCAAGCACGTGGAAATATTTCCTTAATGGGTGGCAGTGAGACTCTAATGTATGATTTCAGCCTGCTCTAGTGGCATGTTGAATTATGCAAACTGCCTCATTTGAAATATTTAAGCAATTAGAGAGGGGATGCTTTATTTATTAATTTATTTAGGTCTACGGCATATATGATTTCTTCACATTTTCTACCAATTATCTATAGAAATCTTTAGCAAATTCAAGTATAAAAGTATAGTCAGACCTCCCTATAACAACCACTCGCTACAACAACATTTCAAATTTGTAAATTTTATTGAAAGAATGTAGAGCAGTATAGCCAGGTATTACATTGAAGTCAATTGAGCCACTTGTTGCTTTCACAATGTAAAGCTCTAGCTGCTTTCAGGACAGTTTGAGCACTTATGCTAGAAATCAGCTCTCCTAATGTTTTAATCTTTGAGGATTTGTTCACTCGGTCCTGATTGTTGTAGACCATTTAATGTCACCCAAGGCTAACAGATTAGAGGAGAACTACTTCACTTGGCTAGGAAAAGCAAGGAATAAGATGAATCTATCTTTTATATGCGGCTTCTATTAAAAGATGATGGTGCCGAAACCAGCTTCACACCTCGAGTAAACCACTGAAACAACCTATGATAACCTACACGCATAAGTATTGGGTAATTCTGCTCAGTGCTCAAACAGACTATAACAGATGGGCTCATGTAGAGTATTATAACTTGAATCCGAATCTAGAACATTCAGGTTGTTACTCTTATGCTTTAACAACTCAACCATCTCCATGGGTCAAAGTACAAGATTAATCTCTTTTAAATAAAATTATACATTTAAAAAGAACATAAGTAGTATTATAATCTACAATTTATAGTTAAAAATATTAAAATGTTTGACAAAATTGTGACAAAAGAAAGAAATGATTAAGTCCCAATATAGTGATTGTGTCATTCTTTTTAGTACTGAACCTACTAATTACTTTGAGTTCCCAACAAACAACAAGAAGACAACAACCAATCCTCTTTAACACAGAGGTCCAAACAGAACCAGAAAACGATGCAATAAGCAGTGATTTCATTAGTACCAGAAGATAATATTTCTAACTAACCATACAACAGAATGTGCAGAGTAACTATCATCAGTACTATGCATAAAACCAGAAGCTTCACGAGTGCTTACCTCCGTATTTTCTGCATGAGTATCGATATTATTTTCCGACATAGAATGACTTGTTTGATCTTTGATCAGCTGAAGAGATGACAAAATGCAGTAACATTGTGTTACATCTTCAAGTAAGTTTTATCAGCTGAAGAGATGACAAAATGCAGTAACGAATTTCCATACTATGAAAATTGGCACTTACCCAGGCCGATTCTACTGTAACAATTCCATGGAGGTTTAATTGAATTTTGACTTTGATCTTTGCTTTTTCAGAATGAGGAACCTGGAATGGGCCAATCTGGAAAAAGTATAAAGTGAGATTAACTGACAAACTGATGGAGTCAATATGGCATTAAGGATGATGAGAGCATTAATTTCAAATTCTTCAGACAGTTATCAATGGCAGATATCTGGCATTAATTTTAGTTACTAAAACTTCTGAAACTAAATGATTTTTACAGGTGAGCATTCTCTTCAAACAGCACATTGAGATTCAGCAAGGAAGCAGAAGGTTGATAACCTGCCTTCTTAAGCAAGCAAAGAAATAAAGTTGATGCTACAAATTTCCTCAGCTTCTAGACTCAGTGACCAGAAAAATTCAAAAAGACACAGATATCGGATAACTCCTTTTACAGCATAAGATTAGATTCCAGTAGATGCATGACAGCATAAAAACACCTAAAAAAAGGCGTCCTTCGATCATATCCGACATGAGAATAACATTTAACATGCAACATGTTAGGGAGCTCCCAGAGAAATAGGCTAGCGGAAAGCCATCTTCCTATACTCCAAATGAATATTTTAAAACCTTTATAACAATTATGGTCCCTTTTCTTTTGTTATTGTTGTTTATACAATGTAGTAAAATAATACAACCAAGTAACTAAAAATATGTTTTCCCTAACAACATAAGATTTTAAACAATAAGGCCACACAATTCAACCTAGTATCGGATTCAGACTCATCTCTACCTTGTGTTGGACCCCCTATATTATGTTGATAACGCTCCAAATGTCCAAGTCAACGTGCAAAGGGGTGTTAAGGTATCCCATATTAGTTGGGAGAACTGGTTGTCTCATTATGTGGCTTTAGGCAATCCTCACCTCATAAGAATTTTTTTTAAAAAAAAATCCTCACCTCATGAGTTATTTTTTTTAATCGAGTTAGACCCAAGAGGATTTTCTTAACATGCTTAAAAGACTTGTCACAAACACTGACTGTAACCTGTCAGTTCTCATGTAACACTAACAAAAGTCAATATGACCTCAGTATTAGTATCTCAGATGTCCAGAAACCCTCCTGAAAGAGAAAGGCTCAAATGACCTATCCAAGAAAAAAGATTTAGACCCAAAAAGCCACTTCCTTCTCTTATTTTATACCTTGAAGCCATCCAAGTTAGACAGCGAGAGAATTCAACAAATATTTGCTACTTTATCATTTTTTATAATGTAATAAATTTGGCAGAAAAGGGTGTGTCGCAAGTTTTCATTATGAGTCCACAAAATTGCAAGGGCAAAACAATAGGTTTTGAGAACATATTTCATTTATAGGAAAAGTATAATATTTGAAGGTAGTAAACCAATAACGCCCTTGGTCAAAAGGGTTTATAGTGAAACTTACTAAAGCAAAATAACTAAGAAAGTAGGGAGGTTGCATCACTGCTACAAGTAACACCAATATATCTTTTTTCATCGTCCCTCAATGCCATGTTCATTTGAACACCGCTCACAATATTCCACCAAAATTATGATTTCCAATTTATTGCACCTCTCTTTAATGTCACAGAAACCACTTAAATGTGTTTTTTCTGGGATACAAAACTATTCTTGGACAGATGTACACATATGTTTATTTGCATAAATCATGATACACTCTTTTCTGGTAGTTTAGCAACTATATTTTATTCTACCAATCAAAAAAGTGAATGTACTACCAGAACTTAATTCTCCAAAATATCAAAAAATAATTATTCCTGCTTAATGATAAATCATCAAAGCTGCAGATATCCAGTCACTGTAAAGCTTATCAAAATTACATTTCCTTTATCCAATGACTCCCCTTTTTCCTTTATCTTCTCATGCATGATACTAATTTAGATAATAACAGCGGATATGGAAGTTCCTTTCAAGTAAATTGGAGGAATTGAAACCTGCAATTTATAGGTCACTCTCTAGCCAAAAAACTGAAACAGTGTTATGGATCAGAAATTTATGCAGCGGCTCACCAGCCATGTCTAGTTTTAAAAATCTTGAATCTCAAAAGTTGGTTGACGTTCATTAGCTGTGAACACATATGGTCCAGTTTATACCCTAGATTGTCCAAATTTGGCAGAGATATTAAGTTCAATTTTCTGTCCTATTTTGTGGACCCACATTGGAAGGCAAAAGTCTATCAGAAACAATTTGCGTACACGCCCTCCCCAAACCCCACTTGTGGAATTACACTGAGTATGATGTTGTACATTGGGGGGCAGAACTGCTTCCAGGACTGGTTCAGGGAGCACTTCTGAAGTGGCTGCATTCGATAGAGAAGATCACCAAGATTTTGAGACATAAAATAAGCAAAGCTACTAGGTAGTGCATGTAGCTATTTAAACATGCAATGAAGTAGTACATTATCTAATATTCCCTATAGACATAATTATTGAATTTTTCCTTCTCTGTTGATGTCTACCTACCTTTTCAGAGATATGATATACAGATGCATTGAGATATCCATCAAGAGAAAACTTCTCTTTCAAGGGATGGTTTACTGGAAACAAGCCAAAAAGGAAAGTGGACAACCAATTGTGTTAGAAGAAAAAGTATGTAAGAAATGATACAATTATCTGCTGCAGTAAATTGTCAAAGATGGTTTCATGGGCTTCGACAAGCTAAGATGCTTAGAGATCTTAAGTCGTAACCTCGACAACTAGAACTTAAGCTACAATTAGATTAGAGTAATCCAACTATTGAGAATCATTCCTAACATAATTGAAAAAAATAGATCAAATGTGATATAATACATGTAGAACTCCCAAACAAAACTTGAGGATAGAAGTTCTCCTATTAGTTAAAAGGGACAAATATATTGTACCTTAGATTTGCTTATTTTATCAAATACACCAGGTGGCAACTCATTCTGGTTAGCATAGAATGCTTCCAAGTGGAAACTGCTGCTCCTTTGCAGTGTGAGCACTTTCATACTCGGAAAACTATGGCCCTTTGGAAACAATACGCCATTTGATAGGGTGCAAACTGGGCCCTCATCAGATGCAAATCCAATGGAGAAAGGAAATGAATCCTGAATCTGCAAATGAATGATTTCCAAACTCAAAATAATGATGAAACTAATTATCACACCTCAAATAATTAGATAAATAAAATGTCATGCACTAAACAAAGTTCAAGACAGAGTTAAGACTTGGTACACTTATGTTCTGTTCCTTTATCCTCTGGACATTGTTTTGGGTTGGTGCTTTTCAAGAAAGTGGTTAAGAGATGAATTTTAGGCTTTAGGTACCATGCATGACAATTATTAAAGCAGTAAAAGGCATAATTATGACACAGATGTACCAAGCTATCCCAATGCACAATATTCTTTCTCATTCTAGTACAGCAACAACATACGCAGCCTTGCCCCTACCAAAAAAATCCTATTTTTTGTTCTTTCAAATGTACTTCTAGCTTATAACAAGAAAGAAACACTAAAGTTAGCAAAAAAAATGATTGTAGTGAAGTAAAATAGTTTCTTTCCATAATAAAGGGTGTAGTTTATTATTTCAATATTAACAGGTTTTCGCTCATATTGTTGATCTAGCTATTCATTTTTCCTTCTCAAATACTTCTGTGGTTACCCTGCCTGGCTCCAACTTCGAAAAAATGACTAAGTCAAAAAATGCACTAGGTCATGTCCTTATTTCATGCAACTTAATCTCTAGAATGCTCTCTGCCACGATGAATATTACAAACTCTGCTTTATCAATTATTAACATGTATGGCTCTCATAACACAATAAAGTACTTCTTTGATTTTATGTGTCTTTTAACACCCCAGTTTGTTTCTTCCTAGAGTAATATTTGGGCTTTCTGAAGCAATACATTAGCATCATGCTATGCTGGAGTGGTCATTGCAATAGAAAAGTCTATTAATCTTCGACGTTTAATGGATTTTTCAATCCTCTATTTCTTCAGAAGTAGTTTATTAGCATCATGATCTGCATCTGCTGGAGTAGCCATTGAACAGTAAAGTCACATAAGTTTTCCATGGTCTTGTTGTCTAATGAATTTTTCATTTATTCATGTGTTCATTCATTACTCGAGTCATTTAACATCATAACCATATCCACCACAATAATTTAGAAAGAAAAGTAAAACCAGTCGATGAGAGCATAGAAGTTCTTGAATCTCAGGCCACTAAAACTAACCACACCTTTAGAAGAAGGGATAAGCCTGTCCATATTGGAGTTCTAATCTAATTTGGACAAACTAAATGCAATGGGACTAAGAAATGGAAAGAAATTCACAACCACATTGATCACAAGTATTACTGTAATTAGTTTCACATCACAAACCTCATACTCTCTAACACGAAATATAGGGCTGAGCATCGCACATTGAAGAGCACATCCACGTGCAACACACTCACTAGCATTGATTGTCCGGCCCGGTTCTTTTCTGAAAACAGAATTTAAAATTCTTCCCATAGCTGGAATTCGAGAGCCTGATCCTACAAGCTCAAGAGTATGAATCCTTTCAGCAGTCAAACCAGAATCAAGCAAAGCTTTACGACAAGGAATGCTTATCTTCTCCAACAAATCTGATGAAAGCTTCTCAAATTCTTCTCTTTTGATGAAACCTTTTACATCTTTCTCATCCATTAAGCACTCAATATTAAGTGGGGCCTCTGGATTTGCACTTAAAACTTTCTTCAGTTTCTCACATGCAGCCCTCAATCTTATAGAAGCCCGAGCATTTGAATAAACATCAATATCGTACTGTTCCTTGAAATTTGCAGCAAAATGTCTGAATAAAACTTCATCAAAGTCTCTGCCGCCCAAGTTGCTATCAAAAGCATGAGACAATATCTTCATATGACCAGGTTCAAATGATACTACAACAACTTGTGTATCACAATGACCGACATCAACAAACACAACATTTGTTGGGCCCCCAGCTGAAAAATCAGTCTTGTATATACCATAACCCAGTGCAGTTGCCGTGCCGTCATGCATCAATCTCAATGGCTTCAACCCAGCAATTTCCGCAGCATATAAATAAGCACGTCTCTGTAAATCTGTGAAGTACGAAGGTATGCCAATAACGCAATCCGAAACATCGGTTTCAAGATTCTTCTCCGCAATTTGTTTCAAATGTGCAAATAGCATTGCCATAACTTGAACAGGAGTGAAACTCTGCTTCTCATCCATGTACTGCAAATTAATCAAAATGCCGCCATCTGGTCCCTCAGAGGTCGCAAATGGAAGCAATTTCAAGTCCTTTTGAACAGCAGACTCCCTATATTTCCTACCAATCAGCCTCTTAACTTGTGAAATAGTTGATTTCGGGTTCATAGTAGCCGATGCAGCTCCAGCCGAGCCAATAAACCTTTGTTTCTCACCAAAAGACACCACTGCTGGTGTCTCTCGTTTTGATTCATCATTTAAAATTACATCAATTCCACGTTGTTTTGCAACTCCTATAACACAGTTTTCATTTCCAACATCAAACCCAACTACACTCATTTCCAGCAAATTAGCTATATAACCTTCCGAATCCCAACCACAAACAACAAAGCTCTATCCACAAATCAAGCCAGCCCTAACACCTATCTACAAATCATCACATCACGTACCACAACACAATTTTCCAAAGTAGACCAATCAAACCTGGAAAAAAAAATTTAAAAATCACAATAAAAAAAATTCAAGCTGAAATTCACCAAAATTGCATCAATTCCATCAATAAACGGAGCATTTCAAGCTTAAAATCGATCGAGCAACCAAATTAAAAAAAATCAACAATATAATACGTATTAACTTGTTAGAATGCATAGCTTCGAATTATCACATGGATTCGGAAGCTAAGAATGGCGGAAAACTATGAAATGAAGGTACCTGATTTGATAGAGAAACAGATGAAACCCTAACAATGGAAAAGCTGGCGGTCTTCTATGGATGGAAAAAACAAAAAGAAAAAGAAAGGGAAAGTCTCCAAATTGTTTGTCAGATGAAGAAAGCGGAATTTTTGAAAATATATTCCTTTATTTGTTGTTACACCGCTTTTCACTCTCACATTTTTATTTTCGGCAATAACTTTGGGAAAAAGAAACAATAAATATCATCCTTTCATATTTATTTTGCAAGTATTTGAATTACAAAAAGTACTCTATTAATTATGCTCCTTTTTTAACCAAAAAATAATTATACTCTTATTTTAACCAAAAAAAAATTGTTCTAAAATATTACTATACTATACTACAAGTAATATAGATGAGAGATATGAAATTATTCAAATATCTTCAAGTCTTTTTGTACTTTATTTATAAATTGAGAAGTCGGTTCAAAAATCACTGTATTAAATACTCAAATTGATGGATATATTTTTATCCAAAATAATTAATAGAATCTAGACGTATGTAGTTCATTTATTGTATAAACGAATAAGCGATTGATTCAATAAATTTATAATCACACTCTTTTTACTTCTTCTTAGTATGTACCTCTTTCTCCTAAATCCTATGCAGCTCAAATCAGATTAACTAGATTCCAATGTAGACATCAAATGCAGATAGATGTAAAGTCAAAAGTGATTTTTTTTTCTCTTTTCTTGAGCGGAAAGTATATGGTGAAAATGAAAAACTAAGAAGTCAACCTAGTGGAAAATGCCCTTTTTGAAATTGTGTGAAATGTTTTTACTCCCTTCGTTGCATATGCACCCTTTCTTTTTTAGTTTGTCCCCAAAAATAACTTTTAAGCTAATTCTTTTGATTTAATTAAAAATTTTAAAAAAAATATCTTGTTGATAATAATAAGGTGACTCGAAACTAAAATTTTTATTGAATTTGATAGTATGTTAAATTGTATTAATCACCAAATTTGGAATAACAGAACTATTACAGGTGGCCTAATTCCTTCTATTCATAGTAAACCAAGATGTAATTGAAATAATATTATGACAACTTGACAAGTTACTTCTTTTAATTTTTGATTGTGAAATTCAGCTAAATTTAGATATAGTTATTGTGAGAACTAATTTGTTCCAACTAACGAATCTTATTATTCAAGGAAATATCAATTTTATAATAGACATTATAGATTTATTTGCATCACATAAATCATTCCAATATTGTAATTTTACTAAAAGAGTGTTAAAATACTTTAAAAAAACAAAAAACCATCCAAAGGTGGACTAACCATACTAAGAATACTCAACATTATGATCAGACATGATTAGATATATTTGCTAAAATTCATATTTTAATATGCATTTACTAAGTTAAAATAGTATCTTTTTGATCTTATGATCTTGATTATTTTATTTTAAGTGACACAAACTTCCCCCATCTCCCCCCCCACCCCCCACAAAAAAAAAGGTTAATTTTCATTAACGATCATTGGTTGATGATGTGAATCTATATTTGAATGACTATTAATATTATTTTATAATATGCTATGTTATATTGTATTATATTATATTATATCGTATTGTTTTGATGATTGTAGCGTTTGAATAGATTTTATTATATCATATTGTTACACAATAGCGCACATTAACAATTAGAAGAACAATAATATAAGAAAATAGAGTGTGGAGTTAACCTACCACAAAAAGGTGAGGGAAAAGATAAATTAGAATTATCAAACAACGAGCAAAGACAAAAATGAAAAGATGATAATGTGATCATGTTAAATTGATCGTTATTCAAAATAAGACCTTTCTGTTGTTAAGAAAAAATTATGGAACTAGTCATAATTCCAATTTATTTACCAAAAACAGTTATAATTTATAAATATTGTTAAAAACAGATGCATTATACTTAATAACAAATTAAAGGTATCCTAAATTCCTAATCTACTTCCGTGCTCTATCCTCTTACTTGCCTTCTCCCTTCTCACTCTCTTTCCTGTCAATAAAAAGAAATACATTCAAACTTATCGTGTACCAATTGTATTCAATAAATATAGGTGAAAATTTTGTATTTTATTTCAATTATATTTGAAAAATTAGACACTTTCTGTCAAATGGATTTTTATTCCGTCTTCATTATATTTTGAATACAATTAATAAATAATAAATTCAATATACTGCAAATTTACTACAAAATATAACTTATTGTATTTTGAATAAAAAATACAACCTTATCTCCTCCTTCCCTCGATTTTACTCACTTCTCTCCTCTTAATATATATTCATTTTGATACAAAGCAATTTATTTTTGTATTCTTTTATCCCAAATCAGCGAAAAAATACACTCTCTCCTTCTCTCCCAAATCTCGCTCACCTCTTTCCTCCCTCTTCCATTAATATTTTATTATTATATATAATTAAGCAAATTATAACTATAAATTCCTATTTAATGCTAAAATATTGCTGGTTTGATAAGTTATTCTAACTTATATCATTGAAAAGTTAAAGCCCATTTAAAGATTTATTGGTTACGAATCCATGAGGCCCGAAGAAAATTATTGGGCCAGAAACCGAAAATAGTCAGATAGGTGGAGCATACATCGGTTTGATACTACATAGTCATACGAGAAAGTGTCGCTAAAAAGGACAAATGAATACCCCTCCATTCATCTTTACTTATTCATTATCTTATTTTGAAATATTTAATAATATTTGTCTAGATTATGAAATTAAAAAATAATTTTACACTTATTTTCTAATTTATCATTATAGTCATTTTCCTGTTATATTTTCAAGATATTGTATTTGTTATTTTCAAAGGATGATTTGATAAAATTATTCAAATTAATAAAGGACAAGTAAAGATGAACGGAGAGAAGTACTTTTGATTGTAATACTAGATTTTTATTTTAATTTACTGCACAATCAGTTTTTTTTTCCTGAGAAGCTCCATTGTATAGACAAACATTGGAAAAGTAATTTTGAGTTGAACTGATTGGATTATGACCATAAAACCTAATCCGTCTTGATCCTAATAAATTTTGAATGTTGATCATGATTGATTTATTTAGTAGTAGTCTCAAACTCGACTAGGAGTAAATTGATAAAGCAGCCCTATAATATGGTCACAACCCATGGAGTGTTGAAGCTGTTAGTTGTGTTCAAAAAGGGGGAAACAATTCAACAAATTAAGAAAGAAAACCAAAATTTATTAGACGATTTTAACATTGATATTAAAACCACCTAAACCCATGTGGCACATGATTTTAGTTAATGAAAAAAAAAAGTGTGTTTAATTCATGTCCTTGTCATTTATATTTGCACATGACTGAGGATTTTGGAACATGGATTATGGATAGTGTTAATTAGGTTGAGAATAATAAATGGGTAAGGGATAGGTGAATGATTAGTAATGTGTACGGCTGTACCCACTGAGGCAAAATTAATGTAAGAGGGGACATTGATGAATGGCCAAAAACTTAGCTGGAAGCCATTTTCTTCTATTGATTACTGGTAGTGTGAAATGCGGAAGGGGTCTTGAAAGTCACCATCGACAGGTCAGACATTGTATGTTCGGCTAAGGTGTCACACATGATCACTTGAGCTATAGGATCGTTTGGTTGTGAACAAGTTATATTGAGATTATAATGTGAATGACATTATTGAATGTATATATTTTTATTAATAAGTATTTGAGTCGTTGAACTAATAAAGGAATGTAAAGGTATAATATACTTTTTCCGTCTCATATTATTTGAATTTTTAAGATTTTTTTTAAGGTTCAAAATATTTGAATTGTTCAAAGTTCAAGATGAATATTTGAAACTTTTTCCATATTTGCCCTTTCATTTATTGAATTTTTTTATTTTCTAGGAAACAAATTATACTACATATTTATGATTTTACAAAAGACAATAGTGAAAAATATGATATAAATTTTATCTTTAAATGTTTTTTGTGCATTACTTCACAAATTAAATTAAAATGAGACAGTAAATTGTTGGGTTTAAGTAGTAAGATGTGAATTGAGAAATGAAGATTGAAAGAATAAGAAAATGTGGGGAGAACCAAATAAAGGGAAAATGAACAGTCATTTTTCCCTCATTTTGTAAAATAGAGAAAAAATTTTGTCATTATATTATATTATAACTTTTAAAGAGTCAAGTAGAGTGAACCCTTCACGCGCGTCTTTCTACACTTTTCAGATATCAAATTTTCTCTTCTTCTGCATACATTTTTTTTACAATATAGTGAGGGGAAGAGTTTGAGGTGCCACTACTTTTACAATAGTAAATTCTTTAATGACACACTATAAATTCCGTGAACTCAAATAATTTTATATAATTTCATTTCTTTCTTTATTGTAGAGAAGGGATAACATAAATCATATGTTTGGTTTCAAACTTGAAAAATGAAGATATTGGATAAAATATTGAAGATTGTCTCGGACACTTCAAATACTCCAAAAAAAAAAAACAATTATAATACATATATTCACAAAACACGAATTGAATAGATTCCTACTATTGAGTATCGTCCCGTATTGGCTAAGGATGGGGATTTGAGATTTGGTCTCTTTATGCAGACTTAGCTTAGACAATCATTATTATACGATCTAATCTTTTAGATTGAATTATGCCCTAAATATCATTTTTTATGTCAACACGTCTCCTTCCGGAGAAAAACATGCTCGGCATTTGCTAATGCTTTTGCTTCTGTTTCTCTCGTAAAACATGATGTTTAGCATGTTAAAATTTTCATTTTTGGTATAAACGTGGATCATAGTATTAACCAAAATGTCAAGCTTTTTTCTCCCTTCATTTCATTTGAATGCCAAATGTGGACTTAGAATAATATAAAAATTCCTTAGGATAATCAGTACATGTGTTTTCACAAGTTGGAATCAATCATGGAATCCATGTTCTTGTTTCTCTTTTAGCTATACAAGCTATTCAAAAAAAGTCAATATTAGACTAACTGTCCAAACCTTCACTGCTACAACACGAAATAGCTAGAAAATGTCAATTTACTGGTGAACTTATTGATTAAAACAATAATAAGAACCTACCAATTGGCTCACTGTTCCTACCAAGTACAACAAACATGAAAAGAAAAAGAAGGGGCAAAAGCTTGTGGTCCAAATTAGTAACAATCAAAAGATAAACATCGAGTATGATTTTCATGACAGATTCAGGATCAAAAATTTCAAATTTTGACTTTGTTCTTTGATTTGCACTATGAAACTGCGTACTGCGGATGGATTAGTTCGATATACAACGGAACAGGGCTAACTAATGGAATTAAATTTCCAAAATAGAATGAGGAAAAATGTATTGAAAATCAATAGTTTCAAAAAGGGTGAAACCCTGTATTTGTATATATTTATATAATCATGTCTCACCATTGTCTTGTGAACAAACATAAGCCAAACAAAATGCAAATAAAAGATCTCTGCTTTCATTCTCTTTTGATCAACCATTGAGCGACTTGATTCATACAGTCGACCTCAACTTGTTTTGCAACGAAAAACTTCAAGTGAACATTGGTGGAAGAGTATTACTAACCATGGTCTCTCTACCTTTAAGCAAACCTTTCCAAGATTTCAATTGTGACATAAATTGTTTGTAAAGTCCACCTCTGGTAACAGAGAATGTCAACAGTATGCTCTTTCGAAACCTCTTTAATTTCCTCCCCATCTTGATCTTCAATTTAAACACTCTCACTTTTAGCCATGGCTGTTTTCTTACAGAATCTGCTTTCTTTAATGCCTTGTAAATCAAGAACTGTGCTTTCCTATGTTGCATCTCTTCAGGGTCATCATTTTCCACCTTTGAGTAAGCATAATATTGTTGTTTACTCAAAAGACTATTCATGATTAATTTTCTCTAAGGATATGGAGAAAATTATGAGAAATTGGTATTTGAAGAGGTGATATAGTGAAGAGGAAATTAGGAAATATTTATATAGTGGAAAGACTCTTTTTGGGGGTGGGGGTGGGGGTTGGGGGGGTCAAAATGCAGTTGCATGTGCCGTGAAGGTTTCTTTGAAGTTTAAGTTGGAAAATAATAATTGTGCTTTTTTTTTTTTAGGGAAAAAAAAGATGAGCTGAGCTGGAATTAGGAAGAACATCATGGAGGTGCTGGAAAATATTAGCCATTTTGTCAACCCAATAAGACTCGGTAAAAATAAATAAGATCCTTTTCCCTATGCACATTGCAGAGGATGGTAATACACAAGTGGTTGATGGGTCCGTTCATTGCATATTAAGAACCTTTTGACAATAAAAATAAAAATATTCAAATAAATTATTTTGTGTTCCACAAGTGAAATCTGGAGAAGGTAAAATATACGTAAATCTTATCACTATATCATAGAAATAGAGAGATTATTTTTGAAAGACCCTCATCTCAAAAAAATATTAAAAAAAAAAAGACACAACTTCATTCTTATTTTGATTTCTAAAACCAAATGCATACTACTTTAATAGGATATTTGTTACTTATGTTCTATCAACATATGCATCGAGTAATTACAACAATAACAACATACTCAGTATAATCCCACAAGTGGGGTCTGGGGAGGGTAGAATGTACGCAGACCTTACCACTACCATAAAAGTAGAGAGATTGTTTCCTAGAAACCCTCGTCTCAAAACCCGTAAGTAAGACCGAACTAGATATGACAAAAGGGGAAGGGAACAGAAAAAGAATGACTAATAATGACAATAATTAGATATGACAAAAGGGGAAGAGAACAGAAAAATAACGACTAATAATGACAATATGTAAATAGGGTAAACTAACACATAATATAACAAGTAATGTGAATACATGGCAAAAACCCCTAGCCCTACCATTAGCCTACTACTCTAATTCGCGACCTCCATTTTTTTCTATCTAAGGCCATGTCCTCAGTAAGATCAAGTTCCGTCAGATCGTGTCTAATCACCTCCCCCCAGTACTT
>JAOTQR010000045.1:18530594-18549555 GCA_025774065.1 Solanum ossicruentum | reverse complement strand
CAGGGTCAGCGGTACTCCTTCTCTGCACATGTCCAAACCATCGCAGTCTCGCTTCCCTCATCTTGTCGGCCACCGGGGCCACCGCCAACTTTTCGCGGATGGTCTCATTCCTAACCTTGTCACTCCTGGTGTGATCATACATCCATCTCAGCATCCTTATTTCTGCAACATATGCATCGAGTAATTAATTATCTGAAATCAACACCTAGCATCCTTAATTAAGAGTTGTGTTCTGGAGCATGGATATTGTTATAAGGACGTTATGAATCATGATAAACATAATAAACTATATGGTCATCTAAAATAAGAGTAAATAAAAGTCTTACAACAAATCGCAACATTTGGCTTAATTGGAAAATTAAAACGGATGAAAGCATTATATAATTATAGTGGTATACTTATAGGTAAATAAATAATGCTATATTCTCTCTCTCTTTTTTAATTGTGTGTAATTATTTATATTCAGAAACATCTTGCGTGCAATAAGTCACATGATTACCTAGTTAATTAAGTGAGAAAATATATATTAGTGGTTGTTTTCCTAAATATATAATTCTTTTAAAAGCAAACTGAAACCAAGTTAGTCACTAGTTCTTGCAAGAGGCTGGCGGCCTCTATTAATTTAAAATATGGATTTACATTTTTTATTTATATACCATATAAAATTGTGAAAAGTATTAAATATAAAAAGTTTTTGAGCCCTTTAAAAATTACTCACATTATGTGATTTAGTTTAGGTGAACATAAATATTAGTCAATCCCGGAGGTAGAGCTAAGTGAGAGTTTGAGAATTTAATAATTTTTTTCGTATATCCTGCATTTGTATTAGAAAAATATGTTTTGTCCTATTTTTCTCTTCTTTAAAACCACAAACTCCTAATTCTGACTCCAAATTTGGTCATTTAATCATAGTATATATGAGAGGACTTTAATTTATGCGCAAACATATATATATATATATATTTATATATATTGATTTGATATAAATATTAAACGAAGATAATATACTTATTGTTAGTATTATCTCAATTTTCATGTTTGATCTCTCAAAGTCACTCCACTATTTTTGTTTAAAAAAAAATAGCTCCAACTTTGCCTAGATATCACTAAAAGTAATTAGACTAATAATTTTAATAACAAAGAAATCACTCAATTTTGCATAATACAATTTTTGTAGAAAGTCACTAAACAAGTTTATGTTATGAAACCATATTTAACTTTATTTGCTTATGTAAAAACTATTACTTATCACTCGAGGTTTATGTTATCAAAAGAATAATATATAATACAGTTAGCATCAGCACTCACCAGCATATATAGTGACAGGGCAATTAGTCCAAGCCCAACAATAATTTTTTATTTCTCACAAGTCAACGACTTTGTCTGATGCCTTTTTTTTCTTCTCCAATTTCTGTGATTTTTGAAGTTATTCAAGAGTTGCCCCTTTCACCTTTTAAAAAAGGCAAGACAACCAATTATGGGGAACACATTTTGTGTCAAAAAAGTTTTCTCGTTAAATGGTTCAATCAAGTGAGGACAATTTTTTGAAAAGCTTTCTGGTGAATTAAAACAAATCTGATCAATGTAATTATACAAGTGAGGTACATCAAAATAAGATGTATACATATCTTATTTCTGTTTCTATTGGATCGAGAGATCGTTTTTCTTAAATTCCAGACACAAAGCGGGATTACAAGAAAATATGACAATAAATTAACAAATAAAGCAATTGCGATTCTATATAATAATTATCGACCTTCAAACCTTCTTGTCTAGAGTTTTGCCTTCAACAAGTTAATATTGAATTATATCCTGTCTAATCACCTTTCTCTTCCTTCAGTTTCTTTTCATCTACCTCACATGCATGCACCTCCTTACTGGCTGCACTTCCACTTTATATGTTTAAAACATCTCAATTATCTTGTTGTTTTCATCTTATTCGCCACAAATATCACTTTCACTATATCCCGTATAACCACATTCTGATATATTTGTCCTAGTATGCTCACAAATCCATCCAAACAACATTTTTTTGATAAACCCAAGTTAGAAAGTAAAGTTGACTTAAACGTATACCAATCAACATTTTTTAAAAATAAATAAAATCTTGAAAAAAGAAAAAATTGTATGCCCTAACTGGCTGTAGAATATACAACCGTCTAATGTCACCTTCGGGTGCATTTAGGATTGTGTCAGCAATAATTTTAAAAAATAATAATATATGGAGAGTTGGTGACTAAGTAACTTGGCAATAATTACATATAAAAATATTTAGTTCACCTTATTAGTAGTATTTCATTATTAATGATCAATTTCAGATAATTATAAGGATATCATATTTTAAACTTTAAGAATTTGAGATCAACTTGAAAAACTAAATAATGCAAATAATTAAGGTACAGAACCCCTTAATGATTGTTTTGACAACAAAATTTAATGTCATTGCCATCGAGCACTCCACCTCTTGAATACTAATTTAGGCAAGTACTGGTGAAGGCAATGATTTATAGTCTGTTTGATCAAGTGTTTGGAAAAAAATATGTAGAATTTTTTCTCTTAAAAAAGTGTTTGATTAAGTACATAGGAAAAAGAAATATTACTTATATAATAGCACTCTAGAAGCTAAAAAAAACGAAAGCAGATTTGGTCCTTGGATAAACACAGGTTTCTGCTCTAATATCAGCAAGACTATTTTTTAGACGGAGAGGGGTTAAAATTGCTCTAGAACTATATAAAATAGATAACTTATATTCTTTGTTACATGATTTATTTTGCATAATTCAGAGGATATAAAGGGTCTATTAGGCACAAGTATTTTTTCCAAAAACACTCCGAACAAAAAACATATTTCAAAATAAGCAGTTTTTCTGGTTATTAACAGAGAACTAGGAAAAAGGACAGAAATTATTTGAGGTATGTCGCAGTTCTAGTATATTTTTTTAAATGCATATCTTTGGTCTGCACTTAGAAGTTTGATCTACAAAATCGAAATTGCATCAGTTAGTTGACTATCTGAAGATGAAGGTTCGATTTTTTTTTAAAAAAAGGGCATTCTCCCTTTATCTATTTTTTCTTGAAATTGTGGAACTTTCTCAGGCACAGCACAATCAATTAGAAGCCATTGAACTGTCAAGATGGGGTAAAAGAAAAGGGATCAGAAGCTAATGCCTTTAACATATTATTTATTTACATGAAAAGTAAATAGCAAAAGTTTGAGTACGATACTGTTACAACTTTACAGATGACAAAACCAATGACTACAAAGTGCAAAATTTCCACACCAGCAATCAGCTGTGTTTAACCTACAGAGCCTTCAAGCTTCAAGCTCATTAATTGGTTCACCTCAGCACCAAATTCATCAGGGAGTTCATTGAAAACATCTCTACAAAACCCAGAGATCATTGCAGCCATTGCTTTCTCATAGTCGATTCCTCTCTGCTGAAAGTAGAACAACTGATCGTCACCAATCTTTGACGTTGTGGCTTCATGCTCTATACGAGCCGAGGGGTTCTTGGCCTGTTAAAATGATGCCATATGTAAATATAGAGACAGAAGTGCAAAAGCACAGTTACATTAAATTCCAAGTTCCAAGTAGCACCAGAGTTATATATACACAAGCAGCAGCAGCAGCTACCACAAGAAGGCTTGACCAAAATGGCAAGCCACTTCAAAGTTCAATGTGATTAATTTAATCTTACTTATTCCAGTTACCAGGATAGCTACACAATTCATGGAGCATCTGACTGAGAAATTAAAAACCACACCAAAAAAACCAAAAATTCACTTTTTTGACCCCTATGCACTAATCTATTTCTTTATAGAAACTACAGAAGCTTTCTGAGAGATCCTAAAATATAGAAGGGTGAATAGGGTAAATCCAATCAAAGATGTTAGAGAATATAGACTGCTTTTAAATTAGTTTGCACTGGTTTCTCCAACAATTCACAAGGATGGGAGCATATTTCCTGCGATACTTTACTAGAAGGCTATCACATCCCAAATTTAGTGAAGGTTCAGTTTCCTCGAGTTAACAAAATTTAAGATGATTATCAAAGGCCAATGAGTTAGACTATATTCATTAGCAAATGTTCTTCATCTGGAGTTCTGGACCAAGCATAATGATAAGTTAATCAAACAGATTAAGATGCAGTTTGCTGCTTGTTTAAAACATACAACACACACATAACAATTACTATTTACATCTTCTCCGTGCACGAGTACAGAGTACACACTATACACTAGCAACGGAGGCTTAATTCAATTGCAACCGAGGTTTCATTCAGCTCCAGAAAAATCAACACACATCCACACTATCATGCACGGGAATACAACAGTTGATGCTTTTCATCCCACACAGGATCTATGGACATACTAAAAGTTAAAATAACACCACCTCTCATGACAATGAACTTCCAATGAAGCTAAGCAGTACTCATTTCTCTCCTCCCCTTGTTTTCATTTTTCATGCACCACGAGTAACATACTACCACTAGTTTTATGGTCTACATGAGAACATTCCCTGAAAGAGAGACAATTTATTGACCTGCCGTACAGCTCAAAGGTTTCCACAAGCCTAGCACGGCCTAATTAATGTAACAACCCCAATTTAACAATAGAAACATGCAAGTATTATAATCACCAAACTTAACGTTACAATCGGAAATAGAACTAACAAAGAACTTAGAACAACAATGGAATAGTAAAGGATAGATCAAGGAAGATGACTTGAAGAGAGATGAGAAGCTTAGATTCAAAGAAAGGGGATGAGAGGCCTAGACATTTTTTTCCTCAACAATTTCCATAACCACTTTCTCTCATCCGTCATCTTTTTATCTAGTTGTTATTTGGGCCTGGATCCCAAATCAGCCTTTGCAAAGGCCTTTCGATTTTATTGCTTCTGGGCCCAATAACTAATTGTGCGACCTTCGTGTATGTATCGACATTGGGCCAAATCTGGTTCATAACAATTAACCTGTTTTAAAAGTAACTATCAACAATGTGTACATAGCCTTTTCTTCTAAGCTCTTATTGGATGATTCCAATTTCAAGGTGGAATTTCTTTCTCCTTTTTCTCTTTTTCTTTTCTGCAATTGGAAAAGTGGAGATATTGGAAGGGGTGGTAGATTGAAAACACTGCTTATGAGAAAGGTCTAATGGAACTTAATGATTTTTTTTTTTTTTGATCAGGTAAATAAAATTTTCATCAAAGATTGGAACTGAATGATACATCACGCATAGATGAGGAGGCCACAGAATACGGTGAAGTATACTGTGATCACAGTAAGATCTTTTTTTTTTTACCTAAAGAGTAACAAGGCCATATCTCACAACTAAACATTGTACTTCTAAAGGTACAGAGCTAAAGTTTCATCAAGAATTATTTTATCATGCAGAGACAGAAAGCAATATTTAAGTTCACACAGAGCTAGTTACCTGAATATATGGATAAGTGTTGGCTGCAGCTTTATCACCGATGAGCATTGAATCACATTGGGAGGAATTCCGAGCATTCTCTGCATTTGATAAGACCTGAACTAGTCCTCTGTAACAGTTTCTAGAATTTCCTGCTGAAATACCCTTCGAAATAATCCTACTCCTCGTATTCTTCCCTTTGTGTATCATCTTAGTTCCTGTATCTGCCTGCTGACAATTATTGGTCAAAGCCACTGAGTAGAACTCACCAACCGATTCATCGCCCTCTAACACAACACTCGGATATTTCCAGGTAATAGCTGAGCCAGTCTCAACTTGGGTCCATGATATCTTCGAACGAGCCCCAGCACAAAGTCCCCTCTTTGTAACGAAATTATAAATCCCTCCTCTCCCTTCCTCATCTCCAGCATACCAATTCTGCACGGTGGAGTACTTAATCTCTGCACCTTCATGGCAATACAACTCCACAACAGCAGCATGTAACTGATTTGTATCATATGAAGGTGCCGTACA
This sequence comes from Solanum ossicruentum, assembly GCA_025774065.1. NCBI lineage: Eukaryota > Viridiplantae > Streptophyta > Magnoliopsida > Solanales > Solanaceae > Solanum > Solanum ossicruentum. Next base: position 18,543,609 of record JAOTQR010000045.1, on the reverse strand, counting down.
CCCTTCTAGATACTCCACAAAACTCCCTTCATCCGCAACAATCAAAGTCCTCTCGAATTGTCCAGTTTCCATTGCATTTATTCTAAAATAAGTAGATATTTGCATAGGACACTTGGTGTTCTTGGGAATATACACAAATGATCCATCACTAAACACAGCTGAATTAAGAGCTGCGTAAAAATTGTCTTCTGGGGGCACAACTCTAGACAAATACTTCCTGACTAAATCTGGATACTCCCTAATAGCCTCAGAAATTGAACAAAAAATCACACCAGCCTTCTCTAAAGTCTTCCTATGAGTTGTGGCAATAGAAACACTATCAAGAACAGCATCAACTGCAACATTTGCTAAACGATTTCTTTCATTCAAAGGAATACCCAATTTATCAAAATACCTAACAAGCTCAGGGTCAGCCTCATCAAGACTATTCAAAGTTGGTTTCTTTTTTGGTTCTGAATAATAACAAATATTCTGAAAATCAATTTCTGGATACTGATTATCAGACCATTTAGGCTCTTTCATTTTAACAAATTTCTCATACGATTTCAACCTGTACTCAAGCATCCAATCAGGTTCATTCTTTCTTGATGAAATTAACCTTATAGTTTCCTCAGAAAGCCCTTTTGGCAGTGCAAAAGATTCAATATTTTCATTGAAACCCCATTTATAATCTCTTTTCAAAAATTTCTGAAGTGGGTCTTCTTCATTTGAGAAAGAAAGAGATGATTCTTTACCTGGAGCTTCAACATCAGGAGCAGCTCTAATCTTGAAATTACCTGAATTTGGGATTCTGGGGGCAGGTGAATTGGGCAAAAAGTTAGAACCTTTTGGGATTTTAGATTGCTCAGTGATGGATTGAGGAGAGAAGTGTGAGATTCCGTTGGTGAGAAGAGAAGCCATAGTTGATGCTAAGGAGTCGTAGGAAGATAGAAAGAAGCCAGGTGCTCACCAATACTCGAGCCTAAATAAATTTTATTTGTTCTCTTTTTGTGGTGTCTGATCTTAGAGATGTGTATGCTGACCACGTGCCTCTTCTCAAAGCCTAGTAAGTATAAGGTAAAGGAAAAGAGATAATGACCATCAATCAATTTTGTGCACTATTTTAATTTAATTAATTGTTGATCTTTGAGTATCAAATCTCCTTTGTTAAGAAGTGTTTTCCTCTTTAATATAAGATTTTCTAAAATAAATTTGAATTAGTTAAATTTTAATATAATATAAGTATTAAATATTGGATAAAAGAATATAAATTATTGTATAGGAATAGAATTTTATTTTGTTGCACTTAAATAATAATAATTGTGAATTTTCTTAGTCATAAAAAAATATCGAGTTGATATAAAGCTTAATTATAAATATTTTACTTATTTTATATTATATATAAAAACTCTTTTCTATTTTGTAAGTTAATTAAGTTCTTGAAGCCTCTTTGGAATACTCTCAAAGTTGTTAAAAGTTAAAAAATAAAATTAGGAATAGTTTGATCTGATTTGAAGGTGCATTATTCTATGTAATAAATTCTATGCAAGTAATATATACCATGTTTGATAATTATTTGTGGGCTAAATTATTTATGTATAAAATTGATTTAATTTGTAAATTAAAAATTAACATATTAATATAAATTATAAGAGAAGTTACGTATTATTTATACAGTTACTCCATTTCACCTTCTCTCCGGTAATGAGTAATAAATTATTGCATAGCTTATACGCATACATAATAATTATATGAGTTTCTAAATAACATATCTCATTTAATTTCTGCAAGGGTTTTACAGTGACTAGATTCTTCTTCTTTTCCATCTTCCTCTTCGATTTTCTCCTGTTTTTTTGGATCTAAATTCACCGATTTGTTCTTAACAATTTAGGGCAGGATGGATATCATATCACAGCTACAGGAACAAGTGAATACAATTGCAGCTCTTGCTTTCAACACCTTTGGTACTCTTCAGAGAGACGCCCCTCCTGTGCGTCTCTCGCCTAATTATCCCGAACCTCCTGCTACTAATCCCACAGAAGACTCGAACAATGTTGCAGAGCAACCAAAGCAAATGAGTGCTGCTTTTGTTAAGGCTGCAAAGCAGGTACCGAATTTTTCCCTTTTTCCGAACATCAATATCAACTATTTGCTTTTTGTTTCTGTTTTTATTTCCTTTTGTGTAAATGTGCTGAAGTAGTGATAGAACTCATACAACAACAACATCAAAAGAAAGGGAAGAGAAAGAGCGACTAATAGCTAAAAACACATAATGGTATGCAAGATATGATAAAATTAACATATATATATATATATATATAGTCATAGAGGCTCCCATGAGTTGTATTCGGGGTTTTGTATTCAGCTTCATGAATCTTAGACTTCACCACCACCAATCTACTTAACACATAATGGTATGCAAAATACGATAAAATTAACATATATATATAGGATGGCTAATAGCACACAAGATATAAAGGCACAACTAAACCTACTGCCCTACTATACCCACAGCCAGGTATCAACCTAAGCTACGAACCTATTACTCTAATTCACGACCTCCGCTCTTTCCTATCTAAGATCATGTATTCAGTAATATCAAGTTTCACCATATCTTGTCCGATCACATCCCTCCGATACTTCTTCGATCTACCTCTGCCTCTCCGTGTAACTCCTAAATCCAATCTCTCGCACCTCCTAACAGGAGCATCGACACTTCTTCTCTGCGTATGTCCAAACTATCGCAGTCTCGCTTCCCTCATCTTGTCAGCCACAGGGGCCACCTCTAGCTTCTCCTAAATGGTCTCATTCCTAATCTTATCACTCCTAGTATGTCCACACATCCATCTTAACATCCTCATCTCGTCAACCTGCATCTTCTAAACTTACTTTGATTGGCCAACACACCACTCCATACAGCAAAGACGGTCTAACCACCATCCTGTAAAACTTACCTTTGAGTCTAGGTGGTATCTTCTTATCACACGGTACTCCAGAGGCAAGCCTTCATTTTGTCCATATTGCCCCAATACAGTGTGTGATATCATCATCGATATCGCCACTACTCTGGATGATGGACCCAAGATATTTAAAATTTTCTCTCTTGGGAATTGGTTGAGTAGCAAGTATCACAACAGTGTCTGTTTCATCCCCCGCTACATTGAATTTGCACTCCAAGTATTCTATTTTGGTCTTGCTCAGTTTGAACCCTTAGGACTCCAAAGCGTGTCTCCAGACTTCCAATCTATCATTAACTTTAGTCCGAGTTTCATCAATCAATACTATGTCATCTGCAAATAGCATACACCATGGAACCTCCTTTTGAATAGACCGTATCAGTTCATCCATCACCAAGTCAAACAGAAAAGGGCTCAATATAGATCATTGATGAAGTCTCATCTCAACATGAAAGTATTCTGAGTTTCCTCCCACTGTTCTTACCCGAGTTTGGCTTCGTCGTACATGTCCTTTTATCACCCTAATATATGCTATAGGGGCACCTTTAACTTCTAGGCACCTCCATATGGTACCCCTCGGAACTTTGTCATAAGCCTTTTCGAGATCAATGAATACCATATGAAGGTCCTTCTTTCTTTCCCTATATTTCTCCGATAATCTCCAAACAAGATGAATTGCTTCAGTAGTCAATCTCCTCGACATGAATCCAAACTGAATCTCTGAAATAGCCACTACTTTTCTCACCCTCATCTCCACCCCTCTCTCCCAGACCTTCATAGTGTGACTTTAGCAACTTGATACCCTTGTAATTGTTACAGTTTTGAATGTCACTCTTATTCTTGTACAATGGAAAAGTATATCCCTTAAAGAATAGGAAGGTATATCCTTTTGTTCCTTGTAAATACTTTTGATTGCACCTTTTGGTGCTATACCAATAATGCCTTACTGTTCCTAAAGGAAAATTTATTTTTGGGACAAAATTGGCTTCCTTTGACTAGTCTGTGTACTTCTTGAAACATCAAATCTTTAGATTATATCGTGGGATAAATTATGTTTCTTGGCTCATCATACATGATGTGTAGGTGCAGTTCTACACCAGGTGATGCTAAGTTGTTTCTTAGCTCATCATATCTAATGTAGCTCTATACCAGATAACATCTGGTCTTTGTTAGTTCAGACTTGAGACCTGTGTGGTTGAGTTCAAAGACCTAGTCTTTTGTCCTTTACTTTAAGGGCAAATACTATGATGGTATTGGCATCACGAACTTCTTGAATTAAAACCAGACTGAATCGCATAATGGTGGACAAATTCCAATTACCAGCTTCACAGGATCTCATACCTCTAGGGAACTTGATAACTTTGATCTCAGCCTCTCAGTTCTGGGAACCTTGACATCTAGGCCAGGTCTCACCAGTTAAACCTTGTTTGTCAAAACTGGAATACTGAATTCTAGTTTGTCACCCTTTAGCTGTCTTCTGTGAAATGTATATGGACAACCTTGTGATTAGTTCTAAAGTGTTCAAGTTCATAGTTATGCTTCCCGTGTTTCCTTCTTGCCCTCATGATCAGAGGTTGCGTAATGTAGAATCCAATCAAACTCGAGCTGCACAGCCCAACACTTGACAGTAGTCTTGAGGATTGTGTGGCTCAAATTCAGACCAATTGAAAATTTGCAATGTGATTCTAAAGTGTATGCTTTGCTACAGTGTCATTGTATTAAAAAAATAATCTTTTTTTTTCGTTTTCGGGCAGTTTGATGCGTTGGTTGCTGCTCTTCCTTTATCAGATGGGGGTGAAGAAGCCCAATTGAAAAGAATTGCAGAACTCCAGGTATAGGCTTCTCCATGAATAATTGGTGGAAATAACTTTTTGACATATTATATTTGAACAAAATTGATTGTGTCTTCCTCTAATTCCAATGTCATATAGCTCTACAGTCGTTAAACTAAAAAAAAATATAGAACAATGAATAAAGATTAATCTGTCTGTTTTGGGGGCTTTAGTATTTTGTCTTGCTATGCCCGAGTTCTTACACTGTTATGTATGTATATTATGTAGGCTGAGAACGATGCAGTTGGCCAAGAACTTCAAAAACAACTGGAAGCTGCAGGTTAGAGTTTGGTTTCCCTTGTTTTCTCTATGAGAGATAGTGAAGTAGTTCTAATTAAGATAAGGTCCAAATTTCCATTTACCTTTCTATATTATTAATTGTTTGTTTATTCTGAGACTCAGTCTGCTGATTTTGGTGATTTAGAGAAGGAGCTAAAGCAGGTCCAGGAGTTGTTCAAGCAAGCAACAGATAACTGCCTGAACTTGAAGAAGCCAGATTGAGTAAAATAGTAGATATTTCAGTTTGATAGATCTAAGGGTACAGTATTTGCTCGAGGAGCCCATTCTTGCTGGGATATGCCTTGGAGGAACATCAAATTGGTTTTGTCAGTCTTTCTTATGGGTACATTAACTAACTGATTATAACTAGGCGTGTCGGTTCATTTCCATTTTAAGTTCTTGGCCAGTGGTGGAAAGAAGAATTCAGAATATCAATGTTTCGCATACCTTTAATAATAGCTTCTTTTGTGCCATGAGTTGTATTTGGAAGTTGGCTAATTTCTCTGCTTGTGTTATCAAAAGTTTTGTAATTATTGGACTGTATCTTCCTAAACAGATCACAAAACATGGCAGCTTGTTTATATAACTACCCAAACGAATTGATGGTTTTAATTTGTAGACATATTTTGGCACTTAACAAGCTTGTTAACCACTAATACTGTTTCAATGGATACTTTCGAGCATAGATTGCTCATTGTCAGACGTTACCATACTGAGTGCACTTTTCTGTTTGATGCTGGGACTGAGGCTCGCCAGCAAACAAGTAACAACCATACCCAATATGTAGAAAACCTAGACCATGGAGATGGAAGCTTGCTTTAGCAGCAATGATCTACATTCACTTGCTGTAGAAAAATTAAGCTGGACAGAGGCATTGAAAAAATTAAGCTAGACAGAGACATTCAATTCAGTTCTAATATTAAGTTGGATCAAAAACCAATAGAGTTATCTCTAGCAGTCCCTTGAGTATGTTTGAAAGCAAAAATTTTGATAGAATACAAGTCTAATACTGGATAGCTGAACTTAACTACCTCATTCGGCAACTTCGTATCAATATGAAGTTTATTTGTTTACTTTACTTTCCTTCGTATAAGTAACTCGTATCAAAGTGCAATTATCTTCGAGAACGAAAAGTGTCATCCTTAGTACCATACCTTTAGATCAATATCTGTCTTATACATGATACTAACACGGGATATAAATTGAAAGACAAAAACTCGGTTAAGATATTAAACCAATACCTTGCGGGCATTTTATCAAAATAAAACTGAACTGAGAAGGCAATCAATCAAATGATGGCAATTATTTTTGTAGAAAACATTAGTAAAAACTGCTATTGAAGGATGAACCAACATCAAGCAACAAGCAAATGCAGAGTACGCACTGTTGGGATAGCCAAAACGCAGGTAGAAAATACATGCCTACTTCTCCAAAACCCTCAAGTATATCTAGATCTCATATCTAAGTATCAAAATGGCAACCAGAAAACACAAACAGCATACAATCAGTTGAACATAACCATAAATTGTGCCCCCAAGCTATAGCCTACAAAAGTTCCCAACACCCTAAGATAGTGAAACACACATCTGGATTCCAAAGGATAATCTCATGCACCGCTGATAACGTCAATACTTAATCATCTCGGAAAGAACTCAGCAGCTCCTATGACCAGCAGATCACTGCAAAAAGGAAGTGAGATGAGTATTCAAATGTATTATCACTCTTTATGGAGCAACTGTTCTATCAGTTTAAAGTTCCAAGTCCTTCAATAACAAAAAATGTGGGGACAAGCATTAAAGCAGTCAAAACTAAGATATTAATCTAATAGAATTTCACATTCACTTCCAGTCAAAGTAGAGCTTTAGTTAATAAATAAGCTCTCAAAGGGTTCATCAAACCTGGGGATGCTGCAAAATTTGCTGCTGCTGTTGAGGTTGTGCGTAATTTCCATATCCGGTATAGCCTGCATAATACTGGTTTGGATCCTGAGCAGGGGGAGCATAACCATAGGCATCGTAACCAGCTGTATACCCATAATAAGCACCATATTGGTTTGGATCAACCTGAGGCTGCACAGGCCAGAGAGGGAACATAAAATTAACATAAATCAACAGAGAAATGCTAAAACCAGAAATTATAATTTAAGCATATTAACATATATCAACAGAGAAATGCTAAAACCAGAAATTATAATTTAGGCATTACTTACCTGCTGCTTATTTGCAGGACTACGACCCCAGGAAAGACGGATGCTTTGTCCACCCAGCTGAGTTCCATTTAATGCCCGTAGAGCTTCCTCAGCACAACTTCTGCAATTACAAGGATGGACCATGCGTTAATTCTCCAAACATTGAGATTGATCATCATCTTGAGAAGGCTTACCTGTCAGCAAACTGAATAAAACCACACCGCTTGCCTACTGGTATTTTTACATGAAGCAACTGCCCATAATGTCCAAAAATCTGCCTTAGATGTTCATCCGTTATATTAGAATCCAAGTTTCCAACGAAAATCTGCAACCAAAATCATTTGGATATAAGTACAAGCTAACAGAACATCAAGTGATGCCCGAAAGAAATGTACTGACTGTGGTATTAGAAGGGTCATCCTCATTTTGAGTTCCAGGTGAACTTTGATACGAAGCTGCAAAGGGAAGAGACGGAGAAGAACTTTATGCTCCATGAGTAAGATGAAGTACATAGCATGTTTTTGCAAAGACAGGACAGTAGGAATACAAAACTACAAGCATATCCACAAACCATAACTACAGGGCAAACATCGGTCAGAAAACTACCACTATCACCATCAGGTAAACAAATCAGCATACAGGTTCGGGTTCCTACTAACACTATTACATATGATTCAAGAGATAAGACCGCATTGTCGTTTCACAATTAAATAGACCAAGCATCTGACTAATGATGGCATTGCTCCAAAAGTGCAAGGAGGCTAATAACTTTTAGCTCTAGCAGGTCTCAAAAGAAGCAGAATATCCGTAGGTTGAGAACACAAGCTGACAGACATTTGACTAATAGGTTAAGAAACTCAGGAGGCATGTCTAACAGTTTAGAGAGGCAATCAACCCTTCGAGAAATGGACACACTTTCTAATTGATGGATCACCAGAAAGATGCTCTTCACATAACACAATGACTATATTCAGATATGCTTTTGAGAGTTCAAAAGATTTATTTTCGAATTTGTGAAGGATGGGCCATTGTTTGGCAAATGGCCAAGAGGAAGAAGAATATATAAGTAAAAAAAAAATTGAAAAGTTATTTGCAAGATGTATGCACACCATCAGATAGTTCTGGTTAATGTCATGAACTTGTTTGCCTGCACGGCATTATCTTATGGCAGACTATCACATGCATTAAGATGATGCTATTTTTAATGCTTTAGCATGTGCCTAGTAAACAAGAAAGGCGAGAAAAAGCAGGAAAGAAGCGCTACTTTCCCTAAATAATGTAACAAGTGACTATACATACAGCGCTACCAGCACTCCACGGCAGATGAAACATTTAATCCTTTTTAGATCAATAAGACATTATTTTTTTCAAAAAATGTGTGTAGTTGGGCATAGTTACCACAAGCTTCTATAAAACCCACAGATCAACTGAACTGTATAAAATGTATTCCCGAGTCGTAATACTTCATAATTTAAAAATAAGAAAAAAGTCGAAGAAAAATGATCTTAAAACCCCTAGACAGTAAAAGTATCACAAAAAGAAATGAGTACTGCGATGTTGTACTAACAAGAAACAAATAACGACGTCTTTAGATTACAAATGTGGCAGGAAACTTCTTGTCTCTATGAAGGGGGATTTGCTGAACAGGTTCCCGAGGTACAGGACTAGTATTACTAAATTAATGAATGAGACTGCAACAAATCATAGAGGTATACTGAAGACCAGGGTGCAACTTGAGGCAGGATAACAAGATATTGAAGTTAAAGAATCAGAAGGCTGAAACATAGAACTAAAGTGAAATGGCCGAAACGTAATGATAAAGCGAGTGGCTGAAACATAATGATAAACCAAAATGACTGAAAAGTAATGAAGTAAAATGGCTGAAAAGTAAGACACGGCAAAACGATTGAAAAGAAAGTATTATAAAGTAAAATGGCTGAAAAGTAATTATGAAGTAAAGTGGCCGAAAAGTAAAGATAAAGCAATCTGACTGGAATACGGAGTAATGTGAAAAAATTGCAGAACTTAGAAAGGATAAATGTAAAAAGGATCCTACATAGAGAAATTTAACCACAGTTAAATGAACTGACTTACGCCACACCACGTCCTAAAAGGTAACCATTTCAGCTGAAACAAGCGTCCAGGCCCTTAAATCATAGAGCCTCCAAATCATCCTGCTTGGAGACAAGCGGAGTTTTATGAGATTCAATATTTCAAGGGGAAGTTTTTAACTACTGGAATGAAATGACGTCGATAGCTGGGTACTCATCAAGAATTCAAGAGCATAACGCAATGAAAGAAAACATAATGGCACCTCCATAGGCGAGCAGAACAAATCTAGACTATCACTTTACCCACCAAGTTAAAGGAACAGCATCCTCAAGCTATAAAGATTCGACCATTAAAGGAATTTCATGACAACTAAAACAAAAGACAAAAGATCCAGAACCTAAATGCTGATTGAAGCTAGAAAAGAAGCTGCAAGCTGAATTTGTTTCACTTAACTGCTACAACAATCACCACACAGGGCAGAACATGTACCAACTAGGTTGAGGCATACCTTGACTTTGACCACCCATAGTCTTCTTGTTAGCTGCAGGACCAATCCGCATAGGCCTAGTGGAGCAAAACTGTCCATTCATCTCAGTCATAGCACGTAACTGCTCACTTTCATCCCCAAACTTAACAAAACCATAACCCTTGGTACGCCCTGTGGCCTTATCTGTGACAACCTTAGCACCCTTCACAGAAGGATAGTTAGCCCTAAATGTCTCCTGAAGCAAATAATCAGAGACATCGGCTGCCAAGTCGCCAACAAATATTGTATATTCAGGTGTATTATCAGAACGTTTTTCACCAGAACCAAGTGAAGCCCAGTTAAGTCTGAAATTTTGCTCAATATTAGGCATTAAGGTCCCATTATATGCTAGTAAATTCCTTTCTGCAGCAGCATGACTAATAAACTCAATAAAGCCATAACCCTCTGATTGTCCACTTTGCTTGTTACGGATAACTTTAACAGAGACCACCTACATAACAGAGGAACAGTTTAATTCTGTGGTGTTGTTTTTTGTTTTCTTTTTTTTTTTTTGAGATGGGGAAGAAGAAGACAGTTGATAGTAACAATACTGCTCGAACAGTACAAAAGACAAGATATTTAAACAGGGAGACAAGGGACGCGGACATTTTTCTCTTTGTATGTTTCAGCAAGCATGCAGCTAAAGGCACAAGGTTACACACAGATTTAGGCATGGATTAATTAATTTATTTATTTAGTAAGGTCATGTATGTATTATTACTCCCGTCTTTCAATATCTCAGATACAGTGACAATTGACAAATGGATTCACCAAAATTTCTAGGTGTCAATAACCAAAGTCAATAAAAGCACGTACCAGCAAGTATAACCACCAATTAAGGATAAAAAGCTACCAACCAATAACAATTCAACTGGTAACATATTTAAAAAAATCCAAACCGCAGAATTACTTATTATTTCAAAGAGACGATGCAACTATTAAAATTCCAACAACCACCAAGTGTAAACAGCACAAATTCCAAATGATACTACTTAGAATCACAAGCAACAGTTCAACTAACCAATTACAACAAAGGTAATATTTACGTAAATATCCACAAATTCCCAATTAATCTTGTCTTGATGTAAAGTAAAACTATGCATTTGCCTATGGACAATCTTTGCAATCGCACGTGTGTATTTCTATATAGTTACCTCTAACGACCAAATCACATATATCTACTTACCAGACAGTCCAGCAATATGACAAAGGTAGTTAAAACAAAATTCAGTCTATTTCACAAATCTTTTTACCAAACAGTCCAGCAATATAACCAAAGGTAGTGCATAGAAACTACAGCATATTCTACCAATAACATAACACAAGTTACTGAAATAAAAACAATAGCATATTGATACTGTATACCAACAACATAACACAAGCTTAAATACCAGCAACATATTCACGTACTTTTAACCAACAAAGGTAATACAAGACACTGAATATAAACGACAGCATAACCAACCATGTAAGACAAGTTAGTGAATACAAATTACAGTACCTTTACCAACAATGTAACCCAAATGTCACTTGCTACGAAACTACATAAGTTCACTAAAAATTCACATTACTCAGGTAAACATTCAATACGAAAGAACCTATCATTTTGTACCCTGATAATTTTTTTAAGAACAAGAACCATTCGAAAACATAGCAAGAATCTATATTAAGTTGTACATGAAAAATAATAAAAAGGGATATTAACAGTAGTATACCTCTCCAGTTTGTGCGAAGCAGCTGAGAAGGTACTGTTCATCCATCCAAAACTGTAGATCTCCGATCCAAAGGCTTCGGATCTCATCAGCACTAGTCGGCTGAACAGAACCGGTAGCAGCAGCCAAACCGGAGGCGTTGTACTGAGGTGGTGGTTGTTGTTGGGGTGGAGGAACTCCGCCCTGTTGCGGAGGCTGCTGGTAATAATATCCCGCTTGCTGCGGAGGTGCAACCTGATACTGCGGCGGCTGTTGAGCCATCCACTGCTGTGTCTGCTGGTACTGTGGTGGTGGAACCATGGAATTAGCTGGTTGCATCGTGGCGGAGATGAGGGGACGGCGGAACCCTAGATGGATGTATTGTGGAAGAGAGGAGACGCAACCTTAGGAACACGAGAAGTGTATGGAATCACGCGTGGCTTTATTTCTTCTTACCCGAGAGGATGAGATATTTTTCATGCCTTTTGGGGGTTTTAACCCTAACTTTTTATTTTTATTTATAAAAATAACTATTTAAATTTTATATAAATTTCATATTTGAATTATGTTCAGGTTTTTATAGGAAAATTACACTTAACAATTAAATATTATTTGCAAATATAACCAAATACAATATCAGCTTCAAAATTTCCAGATAAAGTAATTTGGAATTTAGGTAATTTACATATTTAGAAGATGTAGGTTGAGTCGAGATGAGAATATTGAGATGTATGTATGAACATATCAGGAGGGATACGATTAAGAATAGAATCATTCGGGAAAGTTAGAGCTGGTCTCTGTGGTAAACAAAATGAGAGAAGAGAAACTATGATGATTTAGACATATGTAGAGAAGAAGTGCGCTCCTATTAGAAGGTGCGAAAAGTTGAATTTAGGAGTTATCGAAAAAAATATTAAAGGATGTAATTAGACAAGATATGATGCAACTTAACATCATTGCAGATATAATCTTAGATAGAAAAGAGTAGATGTCACGTATTAAAATAAAAGGTTAGTAGGAGTAAGATAATGTCAACCTTGTGATATAGTAGGTTTGTAGAAACAGTCATGTCAATATATTTTGTATTGTTATTGTCTATTATTTATTTTGTTACTTTTATTGTATTTATAAATTATTATTTGTTTTTCCATTGTAATCGTTTAGTTTCATATTAATATTTTCTGCTTTTAGAGATGATACTTTTGAAATGGGTGTCTTTTGAAAACATCTTTATCTCCATGAGGTAACGATGGTAAGGTATGAATACGTTTTACCTTCCTCATATTTCACTTATGTGATTTTACTGAATATGTTATTATTATTGCTATTGTTAAATTGAGTGATTTTTCTAATTTTTAGAGATTAGAGTGCAAAATATAATTCCTAGCTTTTGGAAAAAGTATAATTAAATTCTAAATATTCTCTAAAAAAATGTATGAAGAAATACAATTCTAGTTTCAACTTCAAAAATTCTAAATTTTTTTCATAATCAAGCTTCCACTATATGTATG
>JAOTQR010000045.1:18487673-18509074 GCA_025774065.1 Solanum ossicruentum | reverse complement strand
AATAGTTGAATTTTTCAAAGTTCAAGATGAATGTTTGAAACTTTTTCCATATTTGCCCTTGCATTAATTGAACTTTTGTATTTTCTAGGAAATCAATTACACTATATATTTATGATTTTACAAAGGTCAATAATGGAAAGTATAGTGTAAATTTAGTCTTTAAATATTTTTCTTAATATGTGTGTACTACCTTATAAATTCATTTAATATGAGACAGAGTACTCAATAGCTTTTTATGCCATATAGTAGTGAAACATGACAGTTAAATGTGTGAATCGTACAACTACTTACTTTGAGAATGATCATTTATATTTGATGATCAAGTTTGTTTTCGAGTTCATCTACTCTGGGCACAATCTCAAAAACATATGATTGAAATTGAAGATTTGCGTTTGACTCCAGACATATTTACCTGAAACATGTCTTTGTGAAGATCAAACGTCAAATAATTTTTGTTGAAGTTTAATATAATTTGTCAATATCGACTTTAAATATTTTTTGCTGAAATTACAGAATTAATAAAGCCAAAGCTTGTATCCTTTTTAATAATTAAATTGTGACATTAGCGAAATTTGAGATATATAATAACTTGTCCACATCAATTTCAACAAAGGTTATGATCTTGAGAAAATGTAATTTTAGATAATTTTTTATTAAAACTACGTCCTTCTAAGATCAAACTACAAATATTTTGGCACAAGGTCAAAACATATATTTGCCTTCATTTAGATGTATATGATTAAAAAGCAAAAAAATGAAGTTATGAGCCACATCACACAAACTATGATTATTTCCTTCCCTAAAATGAAACACACACACACACAAAAGTATTTTAACTAGAAATAAAATAAAAGAATAATTCATTATAATCAGAACATGGAAATAAACTGAACTATTAAGATTTATCATACGTAAGCTTACCCTTATATTTCTGAAAGAGTCTATTTTCATGTCGTGATTCCATGATTTTCGTGACTCCTTTTCAACAATTTTACCAATTACTTAGACATTCACTTTCCAGTAATTTTATCATCATTCCAATACTCCCCTCCCGACAATTAATTTTGCTAGTTTTCTTTTTGGCAAAATGGGATGCATTATATATATAACTACGAATGGAGCATTGCACTATTATTACTAGTAGTTGTTAGTATGTTATCATTATGCGTGCAGTCAAGCACTATATCACGATTAATACTAGCTTCTAACACCATAGCATAATTAGTACTAGCTATTACACATAGGTTTTTAAAATGCACTAATTTATTACAATTAAATCATACTGTAACTTTAGCAGAAGGAACTCTGTGTTGATCAGTCTTTAATATATCTTTTACTACTTCGACGAAGATCGTATGATAGCTGAATTACTAACAATTATTAGCTTGAAACCTAATCTAGAGAAAATGTCTGCTACTTTATTTCCTTGACAAAAGCTATAGCGGATCACTAGATTCTCCAACATCCTTAGAATTGATCAACAAGATAAGAAGAATAAGTTGGGTGTAAACTTTCCAAGAGCATCAGATCTCAGTCCATATTGAAGGGCTTCCAACATTTCCATTCCAATAATTTTACAATGAACTTTGTGCTCCTCTTTCAATAATTTTTTATCAATTAATTCAATGCTGCTGTTTCAATAATCTTGTCATTTATTCCGATGTTTCCTTTTTAACAATTTTACCTTGTATTACCATTACCGGTTACTAGAAATAAAATAATAATTTTAACAATAGATAAAAGGGATATCCCACAAGATCCGTAAAAACAATACTAGCAATACTTTCTAATAGAATGAAACTGAAAAATCATCGAATTTCCTCTTTTAAAGGAAAAAACTACAAAATCCAACAACAAGTTCCATCATAAACGCGCTTGTGACATCAATACTCTTCTCCCGAACAATTTCATTGGCCACTGCTCGTCATTAGATCATTTAATTGGTCCGTGACTAAATACGCGCTCATATCCTCACAATATCTTACTGAAACAAGATTAGAACAACCTACAAACCTATAAAAGTATTTATTGCTCGTTGCCATTCATCTTTGATTTCCCTTCAGCAAAATAAAATCCAATATATGCATGTGAATATATATATAATCGAAATCCTTGAGTTGATCAAGTTTCAGATAAGCCGGAGGCTTTATCAGTTGTATTGTTAGGGATTTCTGAAGTTTTGTTTTCTGAGAGGGAGGTTTTTGGGGGAAAAGAATGGCACAAGCTGTGGAAGAATGGTACAAGCAGATGCCAATAATCACTCGTTCTTATCTCACTGCTGCAATTGTCACCACAATCGGTTGTTCGCTGGAGGTATGGATATGATCCATCTTAAGGAAAAGCATTAGGCTTTCAAGATTGAATTTTTTTGTTGTTTATTTATCAATTTGAGGATTTCTTTATTTGGGTAGTAATTGATTTTTTGGTTTTCGAGATACTAATGATAGAAAATGTTGTTTATTTATACGTTAGAGCTTTATTTTATTGGGGGTTGTAATTTGGGAAGTTGGGATGGACATATAATTGATGTATACAGGGGATTTGGTTTCTGACCCTAATTAATTTGGGATTGGGACATAGTTGATTGATTGCTGTACTTTGGTATGTTGAAATGGACCTGAATTAAGCAGAATGGATTTACATGTCGTATAGCTGGCCCTAACTAGTTTAGGATTGAGACTTAGTTGGTTGATTGTATTTTTTGTATATGTTGCAGATTATATCTCCTTATAACTTGTACCTGAACCCCAAGTTAGTGGTGAAGCAATATCAGGTCTGGCGCCTGGTTACAAATTTTCTCTACTTTCGGAAGATGGGTAATTTCTCCTCTCCCAGCAGTTTTTTTCCTGAAAAGATCGTTTCCTCCTTTTAGCTTAGAGAGAATGCGCATGTAATAAAGCATAACTTCAGTTGAAAAGCCATGCATCTTTTAAGCCTTTAGTGGCTCAGCTAATACTTTGTAGTCTTACTGATTATTTTTGTAGAACTTCTGTTGAATACACGATTCTTCTCATTGTGATTAATTCTCTAATAACTCTTGCCAATGGTCATTGGAATTGCAATATGTTGGCAGAAGTCAATTTCCTGAGTTTCAATTCTCTCTAATCTTGGCAAAAGCTATTTTACTCATGTGAGGGGTAAGAAGTTGAGTACAAAAAAAGCCGAGAGCAGTGCAAGACACAATTCACGGAAGTGAATTTTGTAGCTCTTAACAGTATGCTAGATTAAATCCAAAATGGAAACTACGCTCATCCTTGCCTCCTATCTGCTGCAATTCGTGAATTTCAATTTTCTGCTAATCAGCCGTACAAGTTTTCCCTTTCAATTATATATTTTTATTTGTGAATGCATCTGAGATAATGAGGTGGAGGCAGAGTCGCTTGTTTGGAGGAATACGGCAACATGAAAAGATACTTTGTCTTTCTTTTTCTACGTTTTCCTGATGTCCTTTTTCTTATTTTTTCAGACTTGGACTTTCTGTTTCACATGTTTTTCCTAGCTCGGTACTGCAAGCTTCTAGAAGAGAACTCCTTCAGGGGAAGGACCGCAGATTTCTTCTACATGCTCTTGTTCGGTGCCACTGTTTTAACAGGAATTGTTCTTGTTGGGGGGATGATACCATATGTCTCAGAGTCATTCGCAAGGATCATATTCCTCAGCAATTCACTGACATTTATGATGGTTAGCTACTCTGCAGTACAACTCCATTTTTGACTCAGCTTTTGTTGTCTGTCTTAGCCTTTTCTTTTTCATCATTCTGCTTCCTTCTATTGGTAGGTTTATGTATGGAGCAAGCAAAATCCGTTTATCCACATGAGCTTTTTGGGTCTGTTTACTTTCACCGCGGCTTACCTCCCATGGGTTAGTATTTATTACTTGATCCATCAACTTTGCTTCACAAATCTTTAGCTTTAACTGTAAGAGCTGCTTCACCTGTGGTTTGTCCCTTTGCATCTTTGTGATTCTTCTGCTAGCTATGACATTAGCAATTTACCTCTTTAATGCAATCCTGAAGTAGCAAGTGTTAATGACACTTGCTCCTGTTGTTTCCTCACGCGAGCTGAGCTGCTAAGGCCACTCGCAAAGTATATGCTGCAACCAGACACATTGCAGAAATCACTTGTTTCCTTTTTTCCATTTGACTTTTACAGTAAGAGCTGCACTTCAAAGCTCATGTCTAGTGTATTTGTTTTTCCTTATTTATACGTGTTAAGGAGGATTCGGTTCAGTGCATTTTACTGAAAATGCACATACAAACAAGGAAAATCACTTATTCTCTTTGTGGTACAGAGGACTTGTGTTGAAATGGTCTACTTATGCTGGTATGTTCAATGATGCTTTTGATGTGAATTGCTAGGGGATAGATCTCTGGTCAAAATCTGCCAGATATCTTTTCTGCCTTATTGTGAGTTCCATGACTACAGTTGCTTTGGACTTGATGATGTCTCTCACAATATGGCATTGGGCTTAAAACATGGCATATAACTTTGTTAAACAAGTAATGTTTGATGGTTTGTGACAATTAATCAGGAAAAAAGCTAAAATCATAAAGAGCAGTTGTTTAACTCTTCAAAGAAAATGTGCAGGGCAAAGGAATACCTAACATTTGTGTTGTAAATGGAAGTTTAAAAAACCATGGTAGTCAACCAAACACCCTTCTTCAGAAAATTATATCAGATATATTGGTGAAATTGTGTAATTTAAGTTATATATTACATAATGAACTCCCTTGAAACAATTGTATTCATGTCTCAATGGTGAAGGATGCCTAGTGTGTGTTAGGCGCTGCGGTTTCGATCTCAATTGATAGGTTCTTTTTTTGTTTCAACCAAAAACAAAGCTTGTTTGAAAGTAGAGCATTTGTCTTTACTACGTTATATTTCTTTCTAAAAATTAAAAGGAAATAGCCAAATGTCGCCGCTCCTACTACTACACACAAAAAACCTGTTCCCAATTCCCAACTACACATTTATTCTTCATGGGGGTCCTGTTACCCCAAAACTATTTAAATGTGGAGTATATTCCACCTTAAGTGTTGATGTGGCATAAAAAGTATATTTCACTCTCTTAAGTAGGGTGAGAAGCAACAATAACCATAAAGTTATTTTTATAATATCTTGTTTATTGAGTTTATATTTTCTTTTCTTTTTTTCTTATAGTTATCTCCTTATTTTTCTACTTGTACTTACTCCACCACTACGATGCCAAGGTTACCATCCTCTCCAACCCCAATTCACCAACTTCACCGGAGATACCCACTTCACCCCGCCATACGAAACCTATCCATTACTATCAAAAACCTACTCGTAACTCAATACTCTCCAACAAAACTTACCCAATTAATCCTCCCATCTTCCCCAACATTCATAAACTCTGAACCATTTTCGCTCACATCAATTTCAATTAACCGATCCAAATGAAACCCATTTCTGTGCACCGAATCGACAAAATCCAACATACCATTGACCAAATCATTTTTATAAAGCAACAAAAGAATGGACAAAGTGAAAATAACAATACGGGGTTGGGAGTGAAGATTGAAGTATAGTTTTTAGTGGGTTTGAGCTTGAACTTCCATTGGATAAGTTCAGGATTTGGAGGGATGAAGTGGAGGACTTGGAATAACAAAATGTGAGGATGATGTGATGGTGATATAGTGAGTTGACAAAGTCAACGGAGATAGTCGATGTAGTGATTTTGAGGGAAATGACAGACTTGGGGATTTTGAGAAGAAGAAGTGAGTACTGGTGTTTTGAGAAGCAAGAAGCGGAAAAAAGCAATAAGGGCTCGCTTCACAGAAGTGAGAAGAGCACATTTTTTCAAATAAAGTGTTAAGAAATATTAAATATGCATGGATAAATAATCAAGAACTCAAAAAAGGTAACATATTAAGCAAAATTTTCAATTCTTAGAGATCCAAATTAGCTGGATCCCCCTTTTTGGGCACTTACAAGCAAAGCATACCTAGCTTCAAAAAAAAAAAAAAAAAAAAAACAAACAAACAAAAAAAGCATACCTAATAAATGCTCTTTAGTAGCATTACAAATAGAAATGAAAAAAAAGTACTTAAGTAGCGTTACAAACAAAAATTTGAAAAAAAATATCCTAGCTACAGAAACATACGCAACAGAGAAACAGGAAAGAGGAGAAGACGAGAAGAGAAGAAGAAGATAAGAGAGGAAGAATAACTTTCAGTCCTTCGCAGTTGCCGAACAGAAGGGAAAATATTTTGGAAACTTAATATTACTTGAGTATTTTACAGAATTTTTTAAAAAAATCCTAGTTAGCGCATAAGTGAACTTTTTCTTTCTTTAAATAAAAACGCCCTTCACGCTTCGGTCCTAGAAGCACATGCTTCTTCTTCCTCACATCGCTTAAAGGCATTTAAGTGACATGCAGTCACTTTGCTTAAAGCGTGCTTTAAGCAAGTGCTTCAGTGCTTTTGATAACACTGGTGAGTACTGCCATTGTTGTGAGAGGTTTTGCTTTGAGGGAATGTTACCATGGTTGGGGAAGAAAGGCAACAAAATAAGAACAAATTAATAAAAGGTAAAAGATTAGCTGGTAAATACACTTGTTGAGTGCATGTAAATCACCTCGAAACATATAACTGGTTATGACTTTTTAGGGTGGAATCAATTCCACTTCCAAATAGCTCGGGGGAAGGGCAGCAGGGGGGGGGGGGGAATAGGACCCCGTGAAGTATAAATGTCTGGTTGGAAATTGACGAATAGGTTGGACGGGCATTTGGCTATTCACTAAAAAAATTAATATCTTATTGAAAAAGTAAATTATTCAACAAGCCCCTATTTTACTGTATATCCTTTCTAAATATATCTTAATAGTATTATTAAAGAAGTAAATTAGAAAGATTGTAATATATTTTTGAAAATTTCAAATTACACCAGTACAATCTAAACATTTAATCATAGGTTCTTCTCAAAGGCAAAAAAAAAAAGAAGACTTCATAGTTCATAGGATATGCTTAGGTAAGATATCTTGTAGTTGCTATATTTGAGCTATCAAACCTGAAGGGCTACTCAATTATTTTTCCTATTTTTTCCTATTCAATGGGCTGGGGATTTGGGGTTGGTAGAGCATCAACTGAATCCAGGAAAGCTTTTCCTGTGCAGCAGGTCTCTTATTCATTTTGTTTTGGATTTATGCAATCTTAGGTGGTCTTTTACATTCGAGATAGTGAACCCTACAGTATGTTGATTTTGAAAATCACTGCCGTCTTTATCACATGAAGGGGTATTTTTGCAGAGCTTTGTTTTTATGCAGTCTTTTATGTTTCCAGTTTTTTGGGATTTTTTGCTAGAAACCCTTTCTGAAACATAGTTATGGAGTTCTTCACCAACATAGCTTTGCCCAAGAAAGACGCAGCGAGAAATCCAAAAACTTATTTGCCCCTTACATATAGCTCAGCCAATAGCGTATCAAAGCACCTGGATATTGGTAGACAATGATGTTCTTTACTGGGAGGACTACTAAAAGAACATTGAGTAATATATTGGTAGAACACTTGATTCTTGAATTAGAACAGAATCAGGAATCCAGGAAACTAATATTTACACGGGTCACAATCTCTTTCATATCTTGTTTCTTGAAGTGGAAATCTACTTGTAGTATTTGCTTCAATGAAGTTTGTTGGTTGTGTTTGTGGTGGATAACCTCATCACACTTTTTGCTCCTTGTCGCAGGTTCTTTTGGGCTTCTCTGTGCTTGTTGGGGCGAGTGCTTGGGTGGATCTACTGGTATGCTTCTTCTGATACATGTGCTTCTATTAGGTTTTACTTGTTTCATGCTACAATAAGAAACTCTTAAGAGCTTTAAAGTAAAATGGTTTTTGCTCCTGCTTGAGCCTTCCATTGGATATCTTGCCTAACTCTTAAATGAAAGTCCTGGTGGCCAATATTTTTTTACTTTTTTCGTTTAGTGAGAAAGATTTCACTTCTTTTCTGCTTTCCCCAATTACAAAGATGAGCTGATGCCTTCACCAATCAGCCATATTTATGTATTTTACTGAGAATTTTGCCCATGGTGATAAACCCTGAAAACTGAGTGCTGATCTGTAGTATAGTGGTAAAAAGTCCTAGTTCTTGTTTGAAAAACAACATATGGATTCTTTTACATTTATCCTCGGTAGGTTCCCTTTTGTTGTGACAATGTAGTATTATGCTTTTCTGTGTGGACCTTCCTACCTGCACTGGTGCCTGTTGTTTTTATGCCAGCACTCAGTTACCTTGCTTTTTAAAATTCCTTTAGAGGGGTTTGAATATCCCAATTTCCTTCCATTGAACTTTATGTGTGCACTTGATACGAAGGAAAATGTTTTTCAAGCTGAATTTTTTCTTGTAAAATGTTTTCGTGAAAAATAAGATACGTGGATTTTTATTTATTTTCTGGTATTTGGTGAGTAAGCAGAAAATATTTTATAAAATCTAGACAAACACTCTGGGGGGTGGTGCGGGGGCTGCGTTTCATGCCCGCAGGTACTGACGTACAGGAGAGATGCCCTCCCAGCTAGGTTTCATTACCTACCGGTGCTGCGCTCCTTTACTTCAGGAGCAACTTTACTGGGTATATGTACTTGGAGTTGTATTTTTGTCAGCATGTCATTTTGGATATTTTGAGGGTACGGCGGGGCTCTGTCCCGTCATATGCTTCTTTCTGTTTCTGTTATGTAGAGGTCTGTGGGCACGAGTGGGTGGGAGTTTAGTGTAGGAGTGTGGGGGATGAGGGTGGAGGTGGGGTGTGTTGTGGAGAGTGGGGATGGAACTATTATGTGGAATGCCACTTAGGAAAGTTGTTTTCCTCATTTTTAAGAAATTTGGTTTTTAGAGAAAATATTTTTCAAAAATTATGATCAATCGGATGAGAAAATTGAAAAATATTTTCAGTAAAATGTTTTCCTCCCACCTATGGAACGCCCTAACTTGCAATTTTATACTGAAAGTAAACTTTCTTGTTTCAGGGAATGATTGCAGGCCATGCTTATTATTTCCTAGAAGACGTCTACCCACGAATGACTGGTCGTAGACCCCTGAAAACACCAGCCATTATCAAAGCATTGTTTGCTGATGAGCCAGTAGTGGTGGCTCGGCCTGCTAATGTTCGCTTCGCTGCTCCTCCTGTTGATGAAGTTCCCCAAAGATAATTCTATAAGTAAACCGGTGGCATTGGCTTCAATTTCTGTAAATTGACCTTAGATATTTTGGTTGGAGGGATTTAGGGTTGGTCTTCTTGATGATGATTGTGCTGGTTACTATCTGTCTTCATTCCTTGTCAAATTGTTGGTGTATTGCTTACACTTCACAACTTGGGGTTTGAAGATGCTTTCTGTAATGTAGCCTGGATTGGAGAATTGCTGCCTGGGTTGAGAAAATTATCTCTTATAGTCTTAAAAATATATTATTTGTTGTTGTTTCCCTTCCCTGAGATGCTAATTGCTGATTTTTGGTATTAGAGATGTGCATTATTGAGACAAGGAAAAACTGGTTGAACTGAAATTTTGAACTTCAGTTTTGGAGTATCTTATGCATAGACCAGCGGGAAATCAAACTTTTATCTTAGGACTTCTTAGAATGTATGCATACATGCAATCCACTATGTATGCACGTTTAGTGAGGATTGTTGTGTAACCTGAACAACAGTGTATCTAGTGATGTAACAAGTAGTTTCGAAATTAGTTATTATAGAATAAATTATTGTTGAATAAATTATTCTATTATGTATATGGGATAATTTATTATATTACTAAGGTATAAATCATAGTTTTATATTTTACCTTTGAGGTTATTATATTTTATACGTGACTCATGAGCTAATAAAGAACGATTCAAGAAGAAAAATGGGTGCAAAGCAAAGAAATTTTTCTTTGCAATCAATTTTAAGCGATTTTAAGTAAGATGAGAGTTCAGATAATCAACTAACTAAGCTACTAAGATTGGAGGACTTGATGTGTTCTCCAAACTTGTGGGGTTGTCTTCTTCTTCTTCTTCTTTTTTTTTTTAATTGGGGGTAGGGGAAGGGAAAATGGGGAGGGGTTTACAAAGTGAGGAATCAAATCTTCACCAATAAGGTGAGAGTTCAGATAATCAACCAACTGAACTACTAAGATCGGGTTTAACTTAATGTGTTCTCCAACCAATGAATCAGTTTGCCATGTGAGGAGGAAACCACCCTTGTGGGGTTGTCGCAGTGAATTGGAAAAGACTTGAGTGACTCAAGAGCTTCCATTTATAGTAGTACAAGCAGCAACGTCATATACAGGATTGGATCCAAAGCTTGATATTCAAGTAGAGAAGAATGGAAGAGTCAACCCAATATTATCCACCCAAATTATCAACCGTCTGCCACTGGATCATGAAAATTCCTCTACAGAGGACATTGCCATCAATATAATGGTGAATCCTCGCGATCTTATAGTAAAGGAAATCCGTAACATCATAATACTTGGAACAAGCCAGTACAACGATGAAACTGAGATTGCCTTCTTCTCAACTTGACGAACAATTAGTTGTCTCATATTTCATGCCATAACCACAAAAACAATAATTCAAGTAAAACAGCTTAACCTTTGTTGTTTAACAACAACGAAAAAGAGTTGACATCTTTAGCCTCTCTACAAAATTATTGCAACTGAATATCCTTTTTGCAGCTTCACTTTTCCTGAAACAACTCCACTTAGCTTCTGCAGCGGCAACCATGGGAAAGTGTTCGATTGATGATAAAACTCTGCTGCAGCTAACTGATTGGGTGGTACTGTGCAGACACTCTTTTTGGAGGCAATTTTCGCAGGATGTAGAGAACAAGAGCTGAAGGAAGAATTTCTACCAGCTGCCACAGAGAAGAATGTGATCACTCACAGATAGGCAAGCATAAGGAGAATTGAATAATGAAATAAGACATACCAGGTAGTATATCAGATTCAAAACAGGATGGTCCAAGACATCAAGAGATGCGTCACGATCAAAAGCAGATAACACAACCTGCAATCAGCCAGATTAGACATAGCAAAGGATCTCATGAACACAAGAGTGACAGCTATTTAAAGATTTTGAGTCCGGTCTAGCTCTCTATTCCAAAGCAACATTTACTTAAAACCAGATATACTTTGCCTTTCTTGATTGTCTTTTATTTGGTGGTTTTTTGGCTGAAGCCTGAAGGAATACATACGTCACAGCTTGTTATTTCATAAAAATAGCCTCAACGTTTTCACCTCTTACAAGCTAAAGCACAAATAGTATAAAAACCTCATTTCCCTGCTTGGACCTCTTTGTTGTCAAGCTAAGAGTGTCTCATTTGATTGCCAGTTTGCAAAACTTAATAATGGAGCTAGGACACTATTACACTTTGGATAATAAAAGGTTGACCATCATAGGGAGAAGAGGAAACAGATATATAAAGCCTTACCACAAAGCATCTAATGAGGAAACAGGTGAAACATATAGCAGTCACAGATCCAACCTGTGATCACATGCATACATCATATCAGATGAACCAATTTAGAGTAAGAGATATTAAGAATTATTAAGTCATGCATTATCTACCATGTATGCATGTGCTTAGAAACATTCATTAAAACTTCAGATAACACAAACACATTCACATTGGTAATGTAGAAGAGGTTGTTAGAACAATCAGATTTAAGAAAATGTTTTCTTAAGTTGACCACTAATGATCAATTAAGCGGAAAAAACTGCTATGGCTTACCAATCATGATGAAAAAAAAAATTCTTCCTTCATAAACATCGTATGTTAATATTATGTTTCCATCTAGTCAGACCAATTTAAGATATTTCTTTTTTCTGTTTATTCAACAGCAGAGAAGAAAAGGAAATCAGCCACGAGAAGTTTGTTCTCAGTTAATGTTTACGAAGATGAGTCTAGCAAGTACTATGAGGTGTAAAGTGGAGTACTTCCCAACGAGTGTATTTGAGGCTGTGACTAGGAGCTGAATACAAGGAGTTAAGGGTATGATGGGGAGTAGTTGTTGTTGTTACTATTATTATTGATAAAGTTATTATGGGGAGTCATTTTAAGTTCTTGATAAAAGAGTTGTCTAAACCAGCTTGCACTAACCTCAATTATTCTACCAGGCAACTATCCTCCCACCAATACAGGTATTGAGATGAGAAGCAATCATCCAGCATTTTTTGCCTTTCTGACGTATGCTCGAAGTTATTGAAAGATGCGAAAGAAAATCAACTCATTGAAAGAAGTGACCTCTCTCATATGGGTGAAGGATGAACTTACAAATACATATTGCAGGGATCACTAATACCAATTCCTACTAAAGTTGAAAAACAAATAAGTAAGTTGAGAAGTAACTTTTGTAGGAATTTAATTGTGAGAAAACAGGGTGCATTTGATTAGATGGTCAACTATGAGCAAACAACCAGGGACCAGTTGTGAAGAGCCTTAGATTATTTAATGAATGCCTTCAAGTTCAAATGGCTACAGAGATTGAAACCAACAAAGGGGAGATGTGGAAGGGGTGATCAAAGTTTAATATGGAATTGATGGAGAATGATGCAATAAAGCAGTTACATCTTATGGGAGTTTTAGTAAGGAGACAAATCGGAAATCCATGGGGAGAGTTTGGAGAGGTTGTAGGGTCAAAACGAATACCAGCAGAAAACTGTGGCAAGGCAAATAACTGGAAACCAGCACTCTGAAAGAACACTTCCCAAGTTTGTATAATCTTGTCATCAACAAAGAGTATTCAGCGTACCATTGAAGAACACTTCAAAGAAGAATGCCGGAATCTCCTCGGCATAATAAATCATCAACACTAGATACGGACTGTTAGTGTGCTAATTGTCTAATTATGAGGAGTAATGGACCATTAGCCCGACCTCCCTCCTCTGTATGCCAAGGATGATGCGAACTTCTCGGTTAAAGCATGCTACAGTAAGTTGTTAAGGAAGAATGTGGTTGTATTGGCTCAATATCGATGGAAGATGACTTGGAGGACACGAGCTACTCAGAAGTGGCTGGTTTCGGATAGTAGCCCTACATGAAGCATGAGTAACATATCATAGCCAGCACAGAGGAAGATTTCACATCTTCAGCAGACGCTACTACTGCAAAGAGGGCTCTGAATCATTTAGACACTGACTCCTACGTTGTAATTTCATTTGGCTAACTTGATGTATGTTACTAAACCAGTTTGGAATTGTTCTGATGATACCTGGTAGAGGCAGTAAAAAGTTGGCAGTGCGGAAATAAGAAGAAACAGAGGACCTTATTAAAAAATACACCAGAGGAACTTACAGAATCCCTCTACGTTATTTTGGATGGTTTTAATATTAGGGAACTGCAGATGCTTTCAGGATAAAGCATCATCCTTACCTTTTGTGATATTGAAATGCTTATAGAACGTGGAGTTTTCTTGCAGATTTTGACAATATAGTGGAGTTCATTGATTCCTTACATTGTTGAAGGAGTAAATTCCTAGCTACTATTGTGCACTCTTAGCATCTTGTTAGTGCTGCAGATGGTTTAATAAAATCTTACTTGATCATCAAAAAAGAGGATTCTACAAAAGGGAGACGCAAAAAATTGGAACACCTAATATTGTATATTACAATTTGTTCCACTCCTTCTCATCTAGTCAGGCAATCTTCATTACTTGATATCATCCATCTATGCACACCCAATCAACTTTGAACTGTCCCATCAGATTACAGATTCAGAAATTAATAATTCACTGGAGTTGAGCTTATGGTCAAAGTCAAACATATGATCTGACACAAACAAAATCGAAAGAGATGGGATCCACCAGCCTTCGACAGTTTGGTGGTTCCAGACCAAAAGGTTATCTCTCACGCACTGACTAAGAATTTCTGAATAAGAGTGTTACAACAAGGTTCCATCTATTCTTCTTTTTTATCAATTGAGAATTTAATTTAGATATAGCCATATAGATACAATTTCAGGAATAGTCTTAATCAATCTGTCCACAGACTCCACTTAAATGTTATCTGGACTAAATATAGCAGTCATTCAGAGCAAGTTAAGACTATAATATAGCGGAACAATTAGCAGGACATCCTTGGACAAGGAAATTGATCAAACATCAAGTTAAAGAATTCCTTCCCCTTGGTGCTGTAGGGAGAACTTAAGTTTGTGAGGTTGTGAGGAATAAATCTTATGCCTTAAATGCAAACATATTCTCTGCCAAACCACAGCACTAACCTCTGTGTATATAAAACGTAAGAATATAAAAATGTAAATAGCTTTACCAGTTTAAAAAGAAAAAAAAGAAGAAGATAGATGTGTAGTACACAAACCTCATGAAGCTTCTTTCTCCTCCCTTTAGATTCAATAGGAAAGCGCCGCAGCATGAGAAATAACCTGATGATTGTAAAAACAAATTCCACAAGGAAAAGTAATGAAATTTAGTCATGTCTAAGGTCAACTAAGAACGATCAATAATGCTTTAGAAGATAAATGCATAGAGAAAACAGCACTTAAATTCACCTTCCACCATAGAGCAGAAAGCCCAAGGCGGCAATAAATGATACAACTGCACCAAATAAACATGCAAGGTTAAAGAAAGCAATAATCTTTGAAAGCAGATCTAACCTTGAGTAAAATATGGAAGAAGGAGAAAATGAATATAAAGAGATTTACCTGCTATAAATATTTTCCCAATGAATTCCACAGTGCTATTGTCATTAACCCAGAGGTAAACCCAGATACAGGCCTGACAAAAACCATTTTTCAGTTGTATTTAGTTTATTACCTGAGATAAGATCTGGAAGACTCAAGAAGATTCTTAGCTTTTGAGACAAGCAGGTTGGTCAGGAATGTTCACCAAGTAATCGAGAACAATGGACAGCTTTATCCATTCAGAAGTGATCTATCCTTTAGGAAAGGGGAAAAGCTGGGTTTCCCAGGGGCTGGGATTAGGAGAATTAGCCCTATTTCAAGGCTAAATTTGCAGATGGTTGTGTAAACATTTATTGCAAGATATTGGAAAGATATTCCAACTGCTTTCGAAAAAATTATTAAAGGTATAGCTGGAACCAAGTTATAAATATTTGATAATGAAAGTAGGAGGAGAGCTGAGATGAAAGGAGAGGCTCCAAAATTAAACTATTCTCAAGCATGTTACCCAGGTAAACCAGGCATCACATATTGGGAAAGAAGAATATCTCAGAATTTAACATATTAAGCAGCACACATATGACCACATATCGATGAGCAGAGGCGGCTCCAGGATTTGAATTTTATATGTCTTTGAAATTCTACCATAACCCAATTGATTTACTGGGTTCAAAATCTATTATTTCTACTTGTTTACTGGATTTTAACATATATAAAGGGTTTGAGCTAAAGTTGGGCTCACAGAACCCTTCTTCAGTTGTACCCGTAACTTCTACACTAATCCGCCTGTCACCACCTAAACGCAAGGGGTTATCAACTAGAACCAACATTAGATGGGTTTGACTTGCGTGAAAGAATCTTTAACAGCATTCACATATTACTACAGACAAAATAATAATAAGCAATAACACTTGATCGATTATATTTCCCTATGAACACCCAATAGCACATGAGCAAGGGACACGTTTGTAGCAAACCTGAATGAAGTATATTGCACCATTTATTGCAAAATAAAAAACTCTGAGCTTATCTGTCGGTAAACTCCTGGCCTGCAAATTCATAAATGCAAGAGTTAGAGACATAGAATCAATAGATTAACAGTTTGCCTGCTGGATGCTACAGTTTCACTTGCCTGGTGATATATCTCAGCCCAAAATAGAACAAGGAGTGTGAAAGTTGAAAAGAAAAGGAGCCCTGGTAGGTCCAATATTGCCAGAGTCGACACCTGGTTATCATGGAGCAAATCTAACACATCAGTAAACAATTAGGCAGCAGCTTAAGAGGCAGATGTGGCATGTCATCGATTTCTATTTCTCACCCCATCAGCCTAAAAGTGAAAGTCTGGCTGCAGAGGAACTATGGATCTAAACACTTGAACAATGCTATTGGCCCATCACAGTCAAGCCAAAAGTTTAGATCAAGTAAAAGATGGGTAACTGGGTGAGATAAGCTTCAAACTGAAATCTGAAAGACAGACAGTATCTGCTACTGAGCTTTCAATCCAACTAACTCACACATTAAACAAACAAGGATTGCCGTACAGCTATTGGAGGATGTAAGCAGTCAGAGAGCAGGATGACCTTCCAAATAAATAAATTAAAAGGTAAAGAATCTGAAATGGCAAATTAAGAGCGTCAAAGGTATAAGAAATGCTACGGTTCCATTTAGCAAAAATAACATCGTGCACTTCCACTTGAATATTGTACCATCAGGTGATAACTTTTCTAGATACAGTTCTAACTAATTTGATTTCTGATGGTTCCTACATAAGTTGACACACTATAAAGCAAAGAAAAAATAATTCGAGAAAAAGATAAATGGATGATAAGAACAAGGCAACACATTCAGCTTGCATAGATTGTCGCGTTCTATTGAAAACAAACTAAACCTAATTAAGAAAAAAGATTGACAATTGAAAAGTTACTATTTAGGAAAGAAGAATATTACCTTAGGATGGAACAGAAAAACTTGTTTGTGAAATCCAAAGACAATTGCACGAACTGAAAAACAAAAGATTTGAATTTAAAACAAAATTCCAGATAAGAAAAGAAGAGCAGGACGGATTGTTTAGTCTTAGTCGGTTTTACCTCCATTTACAATAAAGTTCATCAGATGGAACACCTTTTGTGTTGTCCAACCATACTCAGGTACTCTCAAATCTATCCTTATTAATTGAATCTGCACATAATTAGCTCATAGACTCAACCACAAGGAAGCACCACAAGGAAAACAGTTCTCTACACATGCAGCGTTAGGTAAAAACTGTATCTGAAACACAAACACAAATCAAAAGTAAAGTAAAAAAACACCCTTCCATGAATCTCATCTGCTTATTGGAAAGGTCATAAATCCCACAAGCACACACGACACGAGTACTCCCTAATAGACACATCAAAGCCTTAGATAAAAGATCAATGCTTTGAAGATATAGACAAATGAACAGCAAGAATACAAACAACAGTAACAACATACCCAGTGAAATCCCACAAGTGGGGTCTGACGAGGGTAGAATGCACGCAGACCTTACCGCTACCTCACAAGGTAGAGAGGCTATTTTCTGGAAGCCCTCATCTCAAAAATTCATAAGCAGAATAAATTAGATATGAAAAAAAGAGGAAGGAAAAGAAAGGGAAACAAAAAAGATGACTAACAACACAAAGCACATGATAGTGTGTAAATCAACATGATATAATGATAACATCAACATGTATATGACAGATAATGGCAACACATGATATAAAACATGACTACTCATACTATCCTACTATACCCCAAGGCCAAACATTAACCTAAGCCTACCAACCAATTAGCATGCTACTCTACCTAATCCTACCAACCAATTAGCCTGCTACTCCAATACACGACCAACACCCCTTTCTATCTAAGGATAACACACATGATAATGATAAATGAACAGCAAGAATCTTCACGATAATTGATTATGAAATAATTTGGAAATCATACATAGCTAACAAAGATAAAATTTGCCAGTAAAACATCCGAAGTCCGTGCAGAATCCAAGGGAAAGAAAGGCGAGTACAAAAAAAGAAGTATTCAATTTGACCCTAATAAGTATAGACAACTATTCTGTAGTTTCAAGCTAACAGTCTAACCGAACCTACAAGAAGTATGTATAACCAGTCATTCCACTGTTCCAAAATTTTGTTGACATAAAGAAACCGCCAAATATCCCGTAATTTCTCTAAATGGAAACCCCTAAATTACACTTCGTAATCGAACATTCTTGAAACATAATTTAGTGTGATATTCAAACTCCACCAAGATTTCCCATTTCTAAGTTACGTCAAACCCAACTAACAGCAAGTATTTGACTTTATAACATGAACTAGACACGGCAATTCTATCATGAATTCCGCTTTGATCGTGCCATTTCAGCTCCCAAACTCTACTTGGTTCGTCAAATTCACAGAAAAAGAGAATGGAAGAGAAAGAGAGAATTACTAGGGCAACGGCTGAAACAAGAGCATAGGAAGCACAAAGAAAGTAGAAAATCCCATCTTGCCACTGAACAGACTCGTTGACGTCGTCCCACCAGTTGGTCGCCGTACCGGCGATGTCAATCGGCGACGACCCAAGTGGCAACCTAGTCATTTCACCTCTGCCTCAGCTTATCTTGTTGTCCTTGAAAGAAGTCAAAGAACTGAAGCTATATATACAAAGAAGAAGAAACGAACAAGTAAGGAACGTGCTGAGGTGCCATACACATGAAAACAGTGCCATCAATCATAAATGAGAAACTTTCTATAGTTTTATTTACTCTTACCTTCTTAGAAATTAAGTTTAATCAAGTTAAATTAGTTAAGAGATCTGTACAAGTTCGAATGTGTTCGAATATATATATATATATATATATATATATATATATAAAAACTAAAAATGGATTACAAAGTTAAGTTATTATAATAATTCCATTAAAATTATTTTTTTAAAAAAATCTTTAATAAACTCTAATAAATAAATTCATTTATGTCAATATACAAAAACATTTCATCATAAATACCAATAATTACCATTATATCATCATTATTTATCTATTATTTATAAGTTGAATTACCAAAAAGGTTTATCCTTTAACTTATTAATATTTTTTATAATCTTTTTATATATAAATATAAATATACATTAAATAAATACATTTTCTGTCATAATAATAAGTTGAATTACTACAACAATATCATTAAAAATATATAAAAATATCATTAATAAACACTATTTTAAGCACTACTATTACATATTTAAGAAGAAAAATATAAACATACATCAACTATTTTTATACTAGAATTATCTATTCAAATTGAAATGGGCAATGGTACATATTTCAAGACAAATCAAGGGTCTTACTATTGACCGTTTAGTATAATGCTTTCATTTTCAATTAAATAGCACAATGATTGCTAATTGACGAGGCTATTAATGACTTAAAAAAATCAATTGTGCAACTGAATTTATTTATTATTTTCTCTTTGTTATACATTATTTTTTTAATAACAATTTTATTATGCAAGTCTTTCCTTGCATAGTTATTTTATTTATAGT
Source organism: Solanum ossicruentum (assembly GCA_025774065.1). Classification (NCBI taxonomy): domain Eukaryota; kingdom Viridiplantae; phylum Streptophyta; class Magnoliopsida; order Solanales; family Solanaceae; genus Solanum; species Solanum ossicruentum. The sequence goes on along the minus strand of JAOTQR010000045.1, from coordinate 18,489,898 downwards.
TTTATGTATTTATTTATTATTTATTATACTAAAAGTGAAAAACATCTAAGTCAAAAGTTGAATTACGAAAATAGTCTTTGAAAATTAGAATATTATTTTACCCCTTAGCTATTAATTTATTCTATTTACATCTTCTAAAAGAGTTACTCTACAATTAATATTTGCTTTAAGATTCAATGAATTTTGATTGAAAAATTTAAAAATCTGAAGAATTTGAAAAGTTGATTCTTTATAGAATATCAAAAACAACACGGTTTCAATTGAATGAGGAGAATTTGAAAAGGTGACTCATTATACACTATTTACTTGACAAATTTAATAATTTCATAAATTGCAGGGTTTCAATTGATCAATAATATTAATTCATTTCAACTATCACAAAGATTGAAAGTAATATTCATTTTATTTCTTCAATTAATAACACTATTAATATTCCATACGTAATTGATGGAAGGATAAGTAGAAAGATACATCATGAAGAAAGTATAAAGAAGGAAAACATCTCCACTACTGGCACAAGAATGAAGTAAGGTCAAGATGTAAGAAGTTAATTACATGAGTCCTGTAACATAAGAAGGTAAATCATGTGAACTGTTTAACCTGTATGTATTCATTTTCTTCGTAATATTTTTCATTGGTTGTTCTGTACATACATTTGTTTTGATTGTTTTTGTGGATTTATATAAATATTTAATTTGGTAGTGATCAAGAAGTGGAGAATTGCCAAACAGTATGGACAACCTTTGATGTGAAATACTTTATATGAAAATCACAAGCAACTAATATTCTTGTCTAGGAAACAAAGAAAAACAAGCATATGATGCCAGTTTATTCTGATGATCGGGAAGGTTGAAATCGTTATTGTTTTTTATTTTATATTTGCTGAAATTAGTATATCTCATTCAACTCCAATTAAATGTTGAGTCCTCTTGAAACTTGATATTCTTTTTTCATTTACAGAATTTATATTTTTATATTGTTCATACATATTCCATGTCATTTTGGTTTAGTGATAGATTTTACAACATCATGTTAACTTTAATATTTAAATCATGTCAAAAATAAAAATCTCTTATATAGTGATAGTTCATAGTAATTTCAAATTTAGTAGTTTAGTCAATGTTAATTTAGCTATTACTTAGTACTATTTAATTTTCTATATTAATGATTACTCATGCAAAGATAATTTATTCAAATACTTGGTTTACTCTTTCTTTGAGCATTATTTTTGTTTTATATTGATATTTGATTCACGAATTGTAAGTAGATATAGTTTGAAATGGTTTAATATGAATTTTATTTATTAACCTTTAATTTAATTTATGTTTGTAGATATATTGAGTCTACACTCCATATTTCTTTACATGCACTATTTATATTTTTTGTAACTTTCTGTTTCTCTTTAGTAATATAAATAGAAACAAAATACTTCATAAATTAAAGGCTATGGTAGTGAGTTATTGTCACGTCCCGAGCGTACACCCTAGATATGGCCGACACTCGAAAACCAATTTTGGTCTCCAAGAGAATCACTTGGCCTGGCTATTTACTCAGCGGAAGACTCATAATAGTGAAAAAAGCCATAAAAATAATAAGATGATCTAAAATTGGCTGCATAAGCTGAATACGAAAACTTTTACTCAATGTATGAATGAACTAGAAATTGAAATACTAATGCATGGTTTATGGAACCTCTACTAATACTGACTGAAAGAACTATTGAGACAGACCCTAAGAAGCCTGAACTAAAAGCAAATACTGAAATGAAATAACATGGACATAGGAGTCTTGGACTAAAAAGAGGACTCACCACTGTCTGGAAGCTAGCAAGTTCTCAAGGAATTGGCTGTTGAGGAACTTGATCACCTGCATCCTCATCATGAAACGATGCATGTCCTTAGAACGTCAGTACGTGGTATGTACGGTATGTAAGATGACCAAAATATTTAAATCAGAATATTATAATGCATCATGAAAGATATAATCATGATCATAAAAGAGTTAACAATAATCATAAGACTGGTATGCCGAAAACTATTAAATAAAACTTAGTTTCTTAGTTTGGGGAGTTTCTCTAACCGACAACCACCACTATGAGCTTCGTGGTGATACAACGACTTGCCCACGCTGTCATAGTGGTTCCTTACCTTGCTGGGGTAGGGGACGAATAACTAGGGGAGTGGATCCATCCCAAAACTGGGTCATCTCAGTGGCTAATGAGGAAG
>JAOTQR010000045.1:18474239-18487573 GCA_025774065.1 Solanum ossicruentum | reverse complement strand
CCCACCCCCCAAAGAAAAAACCTTTTTTTTCAACTCTATCCTTAATCCCCCACCCCCAACCCCCACCATCCCCCCTCTCCCAAAATTTTCTTTTTTTAAAATTTATTGTTGAAAAAAAAATTTTCATGTTGGTATATATGCATTTTATGATTAAAATAAAATATTAAGTGCATTTATCAATGGTATAAATTATGGTAAAAATGATTATTAGTTTCTTGTGACTTATATGACTATTAATGTCGTATAACTCATGAAACCACCAACCCCAAGATATCTTCATTTATATACCTATATTATTATTCACACTAGTCTTGTTGTACACGTTTTGCGCGTGATCAAAACGTGTAACTTATTTGGTAACAATCATTATAGAGAAAACTTAAATTTCATTACGATCTTATAAAAGATAAATAACTCACCGTAAAAGAAATTTTGATAAATTATTTATTTATAAAAGTCCTACATATCATGATAAGTTAGAATTTTTCTTAGCGGCTGTAGAGTATTTTCTAGGAAGAAGTCGAAGTCTATTAAATAAGGAAAATTTAGAAAAAATGGTGAAAAAACGATTTTATCTAAAAAATAATCTTTTAATGAAGGACAAAAAGTTAAAATAATATTTCTAACGATTTTCATACTTTTAATATAGTATAGTATAGATTATATTTTTCTTTTTACATTCTTTTATATTATTATTATTTTTATTTATTGAATTGCAATGAAATCTTACAAGTGACATTTAAAACAAGTTATAGTATGTTCAGGCCTTACCTTTGTGTAAGCCCTCAGCTCAAGCGAAGAATGAGACACTGAAGAAAATATAGACAACAATAAAAAGGAATTGGCGCCCATTTGAACAAATTAAACGGGCCTTTAACTAACTAACTAATTACAAAGAAAATCCTACTCCTTACGTATAATAATCTCATTTCCCATTTCTACAGAAAGAAATAAAGAAAAAAAATCAAGAACATTGTGTGTGGCTGAAGATGTTTACGAAATTGGTATTGTGGAAGGAGAGAATGGACGATGTGATGTTCTACTGGTTGACTGAATGCGGTGATAATCATCCCATGGACGAATTCCTTAGGAACAGGTTTATGAGAAGAGTTAGGATCATCAATTGGATTCTCATCCTCTTTGCTTTCATCATCCTCTTCTTTCTTGCCTTCTGGTTATTCACTAATGGTATGTATTATTTGTTTGGTTAACGCTCCCCTGTAATGAATTTTTGTAATTTGATGCATTTCTGTAATGAATTTTTGTAATTTGATGCATTCATCAACCTTTCTGCATTCTGGTTATTCAAGAAACGAAGAATACTCAAATTTGATGCATTTCTGTAATGAATTTTTACTGAAAAACATACTTTGCTGTCATCGTCCTCGTCCTTGTTGCCTTCTGGTTATTCAGGTATGGTATGTATTATTTGTCGTTTTTTCGCTTTCGTTAATATGATTTTATGATTAACGTTCTCCTGTTGATTTATTGGTTCTGGTGCAGCTAAGGAACAATTCTGAAAGTCCTCAGAGAAATGGAGGTGCAAGTTCAAGAAATGATGAATACTCAAATTGTGATTGAAGTATTTGTATAGGGAATTTTTACTGAGAAAAATAACACATTTGTTCAAATGAAATGAAATATGAGTATTCATTCATCCATACTACTTGTCTCTTTGCTTCGATTTTTTGATTACGTGTTGTTCTTTTTTTTAATTCAAGTATCATATTATTTGTTGTTGTTCGTGTTCTTTTCTCCATTACTTCCATCTTAGCTTCTTCACTAATGATTATCCGCCTTCAGGTTTGATCAAGTTTTTGGAAGGTTAACAATATTTACTCCCTTCGTTTAAATTTATTTGATTTGTTTAGACTTTATTCAAATTTTATGAATGTAAAAAGGATTTTAAATTTTATGATCTAAAATTTTATCATATATTAGGTGTATTAAAATGTTTTTTGATTTTGGTTAAGTCAAATTCTGGTGATTGGAAGTGAGCACTTCTGTCTAGAATGATATTTTGAAGAGAGGCAACTTAAACTTGAGTAATTTTTATTAATACGAAAATGAATGAAGTGATTTAGTCAAGTAATTTCACATACATAACAATTTATAAAAAATGTCACAAAATTCCTCGCTCTTCAAGTGTACCTTTGTCAAGTCATATAGATCACAAGTTGTCACAAAAATCAAATGTTAAGATTAGGATATGTGATGAAATTATGATATGAAGATTGATATGAAGTTGAAGTATTTATTTTTGTTTGGACATGTAATGTGGACGTAAAATGTAGTTGTATTTTTTTATTCTCATAATATATAAATCTCACAAGTTGTTGAAACTATCCTAATTTTCTCAATTTGTACACAATTTTATCAAGTGATCAAACTATAATACATAAATAAGATATCACAATATATTGAGGCATCATATTGATAAATCACATTTATTCATGTTCCTTTTATAAATAAATGTTTGCAATATTATAAACTTGCAAATGTACATAATTTTATACATATTTATTAGTCAACAATAACATCTACTTATTTTTACTATAATCTTTTCACATGACATAAATAATTTCATCAAACCGAGCATGAATTTTTATTTGCAAAATTTGAAAAGATGTTTCTTTCTTTTAACAAAATATGAACTTATGGATTAAGTCCTATATTTTTCTTTTAAAACAAATGAAATCATGATTTGGAATCCCGAATGATCCCAAATCATTCTTTTTGGAATGTTTGAAATATGAAATCATGATTTTAAATCGCATATCCACACTTATGCAATGAATTGTACGTTTTATTATAAATTAAGCAAGTCTAGTTTTTGAAATTCTCTCTAGGCTAACAACAAGAACAATTAGAAATTCATTGGAATTCTAACATTTATTCGGAAGACACTTCTTTTGCAGGAGTCATACCAATAGGATAACCAAATAAGTTTTGAAACTCACATCGACTTATAAATGGGAATATTTCTGAAACTAAGACAGAAAAAAGGAAGTGAATTAGATGGGAATAAAAATGAAAGAAAGAGCTAAATACTAATTTCTTCATTCAGTTTTACTTGTCATTATTTGTTTTTCGAGGTAAGTTTATCTAAACTTCAAAACTAAATTGAAGTAACTAAAATTAATATTTGAAATCTAAAATTTAGATAGTTAAAAACTATACGAAAAATATTATAAGTTGTCAATTTTTCTCATATTAATATGATAAAATATATATATTAAAAAATTGATAAAAGTTTATATAGTTTGACCTCGATAAGTGAAATCGTGATAAGTAAAAATACACAGAGGGAGTAAATTCCACTTTTAGGTGAAAATGTAATTAACTTTATAATATTCATATTGATTTTTATAATTTTTATTTTACTTATAGATTTCATGATTTCATATCACACATCAAAACGAAGGCAAACATAACTATGCTAATGCAATTCTTATAACTGATTTGAAGTTTTAACAGAAACTCCCGCCATTTCCAACAGAACGAAGCCTTCTTTTAACTAACTGAATTGTATTTACATAAAACGAACCGCTAAGATTGCTTCTTCTTCAGAAATCCAAAATTTGCAGAAGAAGATTAGCTGAAGAACCAACTTCCATGAAAATGGCTCTACGGATGTCTCTTGTTCTTACCATTGTTACTGTTCTCTTCGTACTCTACCTTTTCATTTACTCTACTATTCTCGGTAAGCATGGGGTCTGAATTTCTCTGTTAATGGTTGATTCCTTTACCTGTTTTCTTGAGTATCATACATGGGGTTTTTCTCTGTTCATAATCTGAAGTAAGAATCTTTGATTTGAATGATTTCACAGTGAGAATGGCGATGAGACATGAGATAAACATGGACAACTTTGTTCGCATCATGAACGAGACTCATCTTGATCTTTCGTTTCTGAAATTACCGGAGAAAACAGAGTACAAAACTCCATTGAAGGTCAACAATGGCGGAAGTGAATCTCTGAATCAAAGTCAATTTCGTCTCGTCTCATTCGCATCAGCTCATCCACCGTTAGATTCACCAACATCGTTTGAACGAATGAGAAAATGGAAATTGAAGGTCAACAATGGAGCAACTGATATGCCGGAATCTCTGAATCACAGTCCAGTTCATCTCATCTCTTTGGAATCAGTTTCACCAACACCGCCGCCGATGTTACCGCCAGCGGCATTTCGACCACCAACGCCGCCGCTCTCAATCACGGTACTGTCTCCACCGCCACCACCATCACTGTCGGAGCGCCAAATCCAACAACAGCAGGTGAACAACATCTTAGAGGCATTAATCGGAGCAGGGAATTTCGTGGGGTGGGCTAATTTGTTAGCCTCAGCAGATCTATCATCTCTCCCACTCACCGGAACCTTCTTCATCCCGGGAAACGAAGCCATGTCAAATCATCAAACATTTGGTGTACAAAACTTAGACCCATCATTAATCGCTTATCACATAATCCCACAACGCCTCCCTTTCTCCGATCTCGTACAGTTCAAACTCAACAGTCGAATCCCAACCCTCTTGCCTTCAAAATTCATCGTGGTCACCAACAATTCTTTATCCAATTTCACCATTGATGGGTCTCAAATCACATACCCAGATCTATACGTAAATCCTACTTTCACAGTTCATGGGGTCGATAAAATTCTTGAATACTCTGTTTATGATGCTGAACCCCTGTTGTCTCCTCCTATTAAAAGTCCACGAATGGCTGATGCTCCTAGTCCACCATTAAAGCCGAAATCAATGATCCCATCACTTTTTCCAGTAAGAGGAAGGGATTTTATTGATGATTCTGATTCAAATATTCCATTTGCTACTGAGAAGTTGATAGTTCTTTTGAGTGTTAGTATCTTTTTGCTTCAGTGATGAAGATCAATGTACTGAAGAACTGATTCACTGCTTTGTTTTTCTTGAGTCAGCTCTGTTATGGAGAAATGAGAAAATTTTGCAAGAATGGAAATTTAGACTATTGTTGAAGATTGAGGAAGTAGGAAATTAGAATATTAAGTGAGGTGTTTTTGATCTTTTTTAAAAACATGTTACATAAATAAATTTTAAAGAAAAGATTAAAAAAATTGAGGAAAATAAGGTGAGACTCTTCAATTTTTCCAGAGACTCAAAAAGAAGGTAATATCTAATTATGAATTAAAGGAAACTTACCTAGATATGCTATATTCATAAAATATTTATTATCTATAATAATAAAAAAAAATTTCAATGAAGGCTTATAATATAATTTTAATATATATTACATTAAATTATTTATAAAATATATAGTATAATGCAAATTTTATTGATAGAGAAAAATTAATCAAAAACAAATACTTAAATAACTTGACTTTAATAAGTGCAATTTGATAGTCTTTTCTTATTTCTAAAATCCCTTACCCGATCAAACGATATCATCATATAAGATAAATAAAATAAGCAAGAGGAAAAATTAGAAAGAATAATGAACAAAAATCTGAAAAGGAGAAAAAAAAAAAGACAAGTACCTTCTTAACCTATAAAACCATGCCACGTTACTATAACAACAACAACATATCCAGTAGAATTCCACAAGTGAGGTTTTGGAAGGGTAAAATGTACGCAGACCTTAACACTACCTAATAAAAGTAGATAGTTTGTTTCTTGGGAACCCTCATCTCAAAAACCCATAAGCAGAATAAACTAGATATGACAACAAAGAAATAAAGGGAATAGAAAGGGCGACTGATAACGAAAAGAAAATAGCAATATGTAAATACGATAAAATTAACACACATACGACAGATAGTGACAAACATGACAAACAAAAATCTATCGGAATCTCGTCGGGTTCGATCGTCCTCTCTCTCTTCATCCTACTAATAGCCCTTCTAACCTGCTCAACTCTGCACCGCCTACAATAATCAAAATCACGGTAACTTTAGGAGTGTGCCAACTCACCTAGCTCAATATCTCTATCTCTTTTTTCATTTAAGAGTTTATGAAACCATGCCACATTACTATCCTAATATCGAACTCATTTATTATACTCTCTCTATTTAATTTGTTTGATCTACTATTTTTTAGGCCGTTCAGAAAAGAACGTAATTTCTTGATTTCAATTTTTTAAATGTACGTTTAAGATTACTATATTAAAGTGTTTTGGTTCATTTGACAGATTTTTAATTTTAGACCATAAGATGAAAAGATTTTTTTTGTTTTTGTTAAATTCCGTACCAAATCAAAATAGTTTACTCAATTTAAAATGGAGGGAATATATAGATTGGATCTCAATTAACACTTGAAACAACAACAACAACAACAACATTACCGCAATGCCTCAAAGGTTCCCGCCCATTGCGGGGTAAGGGGAAGGGTCGAATATATGCAGTCTGACCCCTGTGTTTAAAAACATAGCGCGACTGTTTCCGGATAACCCATGATAAACGTCAAAAGTTGGATTGACTAACTGCTACTTCACAATTGGAAGAAGCGCAGACAGTTTAAAGAGTCATTTTGCTTTATTCCATCATACCCAAAGCCAAAAAATAATGAATCTTTGGCTCCATCCGAGAAAAATAAACTAAAAATTAATACTTAAGTGTCTTGACTTCAATAAGCGAAATTTAGCAAGTCTTTCTTTATTTCTTAAATTCCTTACCTATCAAATGATGTCATATAAGTCTTTTAATTTGATAATATATAATGAACAAATAAATATTTTTTGAAGATTCGACAATTGACTCACAATCACCTATATATCATCATCATATATAACTAAAAGTTAGAATAAAAAAGTTAAAGTTGAAATACCAGAATATCCGTACAAAGTTAAGTTATTACAATAATACCATTAAAAATATTTTTTTTTAAAAATTCCTTAATAAACTATAAAAATTAAATTCATTTATGTCAATAAACAAAAACATTGCATCATAAATACCAATAACTACCATTATATCATCCTTATTTATCTATTATTTATAAGTTGAATTATCAAAAGGTTTACCCTTAACTTATTAATATTTTTATAATCTTTTTACATATAAATATAAATATACATTAAATAAATACATTTTATGTCATAATAGTAAGTTAAGTTAAAGCAACAAAGTTAAAGGTTGGATTATCATTTTACCCCCACATTAAATTAAATATTTTAATAAATAATACTAAATAGTAATAATTATTATATTTTATATGATATTTTAAATAGTAATAAAGAAATGTGAAAAGACCTGCATCGAATTAAACACAAACTATTGGCCAGATCCATTTACAAAGTAAAAGTTTAAAAACAAAACAATAAATGGAGGCTAAAATCATAATTATAATAGCCCAATAATTTCTTCTTATTAAAGTGTACTTTGAAAATTGATATTCTTTAATTTATTATATCAGTTTCATAACTATTTACACCCCTCCACATTTTACTCAATATATAGCCACTTCATATCCTATGTTGTCACTATTAAAAAGGGGTCACATTTTCTTTCAAACAATATATAATAATTTTAAAATTCAAAAAGCTAACACAAAATTGAAAAAGGTACGATAAATGTTTCCTAATCTTATAATGTTTATTCAAATTTCACTTTCTATTTTTATAGTGTTTGATATATATTATTTTTCCCTTTCTAGACAATCATATATCTTTACTTGAGTAATGACTGCTTTCTGTCAAATTCATACAGTAAAAATGTTATGATAATTTAGTATTCACAATCACATTGAGCTTGAATGTTTTCAAATGAAATTTTGCATAACTTTTCATGTACCAACTTTAGTATTTTTATTATTTTTTAAGAATATGCATTGATTAATATGGGATACACGTGTAAAGCATGTGTCCAGAGACTAATTTAATCAAATATTATAAGACACTACTATATCAAAAAATGTCAATACTATATTATGATATGATATATGCAGATAATGAACGAGTTGATTTTACCATAAAAAATTATTAATTTTTATGAGGCTAATAAAAAGTAATTCAGTTTTACCTAAGAATTAGACAAGACATAGCACAAATTTTGTAACGAAGAAGTCTTTCAACTTATCTCAAATATATAAAATTTTAATTGAATGATAAAGGGATAGACTTTTTTGTTATAAAATTATTAAAAATTTGAATGATAGTACGGGATATTCTATGGTTGTAAGCCGGCATGGTCCCAAAAGCCAAACACAAATTCCAATTTTCATCGCCAAGCTTGTGAGTTGTTATTTTATTGGAAAAATGGACTATGAATTTGGCCACAATCATAGAATTGTATATTCCCAGGGATGTTCATGATTTGATTTGAATTAATTATTGATTAAAATGATAATTAGATTAATTTAATTAATTTTTAAATTTTTAAAAAAATCAAATCAAATATCTTTTTTAATCGATTTGATTAAAATTATGGATTAAAGAAAGTATCAAACTGCTCAACATATTGTTGACTTTATTCCAAAGCAATAAACTTTAAGAAAATAGTGGACTATGGATTAAAGAAAGTATCAAGCTGCTCAACATATTGTTGACTTTATGAAAAAAAGATAGAAACTCCTATTTGATTGACCAAATTCGGTCATGCTTTTATTTTCCTCTTGAAAATGTCATTCCAATTCAGAGATCTCTTTTTGAAATGGTAAAATTTTATAAATTATGAAAAGAAAAGTTTGTAATATACTTTTCAACAAGAAAAAGAACGAATTGGGCCGTATCAGGCTATGTTAGCTGTAATTTTGGACTGATTTGGTGGGGCGCGCCAGGCCCGTGCAGTAGTGCAACGCATGAGCAACTCTTGAGAGCCCAGGTAGCAAGCTACCTTAATAGATCCTCCCCTCAAAAAATTGAGTTAATATCATGCAGATCTATGATCCACATATCAGATATTAAATTGATAAGAATAAATATTACATTTGATCATAGCTAAAAGGCCGAGAAAGGTATGCTTTGAATTGTGGCCCGTTTGGCATTGTTAGTGTACAGATTCCTTGTTGCTCAGTCTATGTAACGATGTGGCACTGCTGGACAAACGCACCGAACCATGTATTACACGAGAAATTTGCGGCAAAGGACCAAGAAAATCAACTTTACTTTTTTACATGTAGTTATGTTTGAAAGAAAAACATACTTATTGTGTGTGTTTTTTTCCCAAGCAAGCTGTTCAAAATTATGGAATCTGCATTCCTTGAAAGTGTTTATTTATATGGTGTTTATTACTATCGAGGGGTGTGGTGAGATGGATAAGATCTTTTCACTTTAAATAAAAGATTTTGAATTCAAGTCTTGAGTATAAAAGAAATCCTATTTTGAGAGTGCTTCTTTAATAAGTCTTATCCGGATTAACCAGGGCTTCAATGCTTGAAACAACATATGGTGTTAGCTTAGTTAAATAGTAAAAATAAAATTGGTATAACAACACTGAATGGACTTGAGGGAAGTCTTAACTTGTTCTTGATCTTTTTTGTCTTGAATTGATCCCAATAAATGTGCTACTAATATTTTTTGTAAATAACATGACTGACATGGAAGATGAAATCTGAATAAGAACTAAAAACAAATTATCTTTGCTGCAGGTGAAAACATTAAACATGAACATGTTCATCTAAAGTGCAATCATCAAATTACAAATATGTTCAAGTTCCTCTGATTGATAAAGGAAAACTGCAAATTTGTTTCAAAATGATAATAACCCTGAGTTTTTTCAATCTTTCAATCTGCACAAAACATGTTTTATGTTTCATATCTTGCTCACTTTTGACAGGAAATCAAAGTACTTAAGCCTAGTAATAAAGACAAGTCTTCCTGCTTATGAACAACACAGTGAAATGATGCAACTTAAATCATGTTCTATACGTGCTCGTGTACGGTCTATACATGTAACTTTCCAGGCATAACTAGCAAGGTGTTACCTACTCCTTCCAAACAAGAAGTCCAGATGATTGAATGCAATCTGAAACACACACAAAGAATCGAAAGCTCCTATGAGAGTATTATTTCTTTCTCAAATCTCTTAGAATCAACCTTGAGATTTCTATAACTGAACCCCGGAATTTCATTCATCTTGCAACTCTCAGAAACTTCAACCATAGAACACATTGTAGGTAATCCACCACCAGTTCCTCTTCTCTTCTTCTTTTTCCATTTCATCGTCAAGAACCCAAAACTAGGCCAAGAATTGCCACCACCTGAATCTATTTCCACTGAACTCTTCTGAGATTTATTATTAGAATAACTCCCTTTACTACAATCCAACTCAACGTTTCTGAAATACTCAATCTCTTTCTTCAAAAGTGAACCTACAGTTCCCCTTGTGCCTATCTCAACGGGTACACTTGCACTCATTTTATCCGAAAACCTACTAGTAATACTCCTAGCTCCGTATAACATTTTTTTTTTCGCGAAAACCAAAAAGAAGAAGAATTTCAGAGATTTCTGGAAAGCTTATTTGTGAAGAATGAATTGCTTGGTATTTTAACTTGCACTAAGGAGCAGCTACTCTCTATAGTGCTAATGATAGTGTTTAATAGACCTATGCCTTTTTTTTTTTGTTCAAAGTGGACAGCGTGAGGCTCTGCATAATTGTAGCAGTGGATGGATGGGAGATGTAATCATCAACAAAACTTGCAATCAAAGCATACATCTAAATATAAATTACTACTACTATTATTTTACCCTTTTTTCGTCTCTCTGACTTATTGGTTCATATACAAGTTAGTCATCATGATTAATCCCAAGAAAGAAAAATTGGGGTATATAATAGTTGCACTCTTGACCCCATTCTCTTTATATAATTTTTCTGTTATTAAATTAATGCTAAAAATGAACTTAATCATATCTATGACAGCAGAGGATTCCTTTGTGGTCCTTAGCAATCAATGTCTAGGCCTTCTTTTCTTAACCCTTGCTTTGCAAATAATCATACGATAATTCGAATAGATTATCGTGCCTACGCCGCCCCATTGAATTTAAAATGACCTTATATTTATCCATGGCTATTTGATTGATGTACTTATACAACCTAATCATGCACTTAAAATAAAAAATGGTTTAAGCACTAATCCTAGTTTATCTAAAGTGACGTTTACCTACAATTGCGATGCTTACGATTTACTAAGTTAAACAAACCATTACCGAGTATTCTTGTTAATTACACATTTCTAAGCAAATTGTGTCAACTTCCAGGACTGTCCAAGGGGGGCAGATCTACGTGGACCGTATTGGGTGCTCAAGCATCCATGATTTCAAAAAAAAAATTCGTGTATTTATATAAAAAATATATAAAAAGTGTATAAATATAAAGATAAACATTGGATGAATAAGAAATTTCATGGGTGCTTTGGTTATTTGTTGTCTTCCTAAGGCTCAAAGCAAGTTGCTAGATGAGGGTATTTAGGATATAAAACCTTTGTAAATCTGAGAGTAACCTTAAGGAAAAACCACCAAAAACATCCATCAAAGACACAACATAAACAATTGCTCCTTAAAAGCCTCAAAAATATTACTCAGTTCTACTTCTCTCTCTCTCCATATTTTTCTTCCTTCTGCAAGCCTTTTCCATTGCTTATAAAAGTACAGTTCTTTACACAAAGTATGGAATCACGAGACCATGCAAGTGCTTTGATTAGCAACAACATGCGGTCAGCATAAGCATTAACTAACTCATGTTTCCCTTGGGACTATATATCATCGTCAGAGACAACAGACTGACTATGGTATGCTGGGAAGATGTCATGAATATCTTAGGCTCTGGTGTGATGCATGAACATGTTGTAATACATCATCTAGTCTGGTGTGAGGAACGAGCATGTTGTAATACATCATCTATTCTTGAATAACGCCCTGAAAAAGAGACTACAGAATCGACATATGAACTGGGATAACTCCCCCCAATCATCATCCCATAAGAAGTGAGAGCATCCTTCACTTTTCTCTGGTTCACTATCTTCCCAAGAACTTGCTGGACTAGAAGGTTCAGTGTCGTCATCCTCTGTTTCTTCTTTGCCAATTTCAAACTTCCCATTATCAAAAGAAGTAAAATCACCTGACCCGTGAAACATAGATAACGTTGCTTCGTTGGGCTCAATGGGAGGACATATTACAGCTTTAGCTCCTGAATCTAGAAACGACTTGATTATAAATTGGGTAGAGCCACAGAAACCAGTGAAGATTATAATTCTTCCCTTCCAAGCTGGAAGGTTTAACAAATATAAAGGAGTTAGTGCTGCCTCCTTTCTCATTCATGTTTTATTTTCTTGGATAAATGTGTATCCATAGAGCAATAGGTCACAAGCACATATCTAGGAGAGATGACACGAAATGAATCAACACTGTTGGAGAGAAAAACAGATTTGTGATGTAGATAAAAAAACACAGAGCTTTTTGGATGTGTAGTGGCTTCATTATTAGAATAATGATTGTAATATATATACATGAAATAATAATTGGAAAAGCTAAAGAAAAGGAGTAAAATAAGCTATCCTCATCTCTAATAACTAAAGCCTAAAAATAGGAAAAGACTTCTTCAGATTCCGCATAACTTGCAGATGATTTATTTGAACTTAATACTACTTTTAAGATGTATTTTGGGATACAACTAATCTCCAGCTTTTGAGGCACTACTTTTAACACTCCTCCTTGACTCAAGAGCAGCAACACCAAGTCTTTTTCTGAGAAACTCAAACCTTGCTCTAGGTAGAGCCTTCGTCAAGATGTCAGCATTCTGAAAATCAGTTTTGCAGTGCACTAAGGCTATGTCTCCATTCTGTTGTACCTCCCTCAAGAAATAAAGCTTGATCTTGAACTTTCTGCTTTAATAGGCTCATCCTTATTTGGATCATCAGGATTGAAGTCATCATCTTCCGAGTCATCGAATGGAAGTCCAGAAATATCATCCAGTTTGTCTCCAGAGACAGCAACAGGTTCCTTGGGATATACTTTCTCCCAACTATCATTGACAGAAAGGTTTGTTCCTTGAGAATCATTAAGCATGTCAATGCGGTCAACTTTGCAATCACTACCAGGACAAAGCCAGCCTTCATCATCAGGTGAAATGTCTTCTTTTAACAGAGGTGGATCCACACAGGTGAATCCACGCTCACAAGTACCATCACAGAGGATAATACATTATCAGCTGGCAGATCTATAGAACCACACTTCGCACAGAATATATCTTCGCTGTCAATCTCCCCTTCATTATCAAATAAAGATTTTGGAAGCCTCCCTTGAGCAAGTAATGTGTCAAGGCGTTGAAACAAATCACTAATTTTCAATTTGTAAAGAAAAATATGACTCTTGGCTCGTTGTAGCTCCTTCTCAAGCTTTATCTTTTCTAAGCTTTGTCCTTTCCAGCCTTCA
>JAOTQR010000045.1:18456680-18474139 GCA_025774065.1 Solanum ossicruentum | reverse complement strand
CAAGATCAGGAACAAAAAGAACATCAGTTATAAGTTTCAAACCTGTAGGGCTTTCAATTGCAACTGTCCCTTTTCCTTTTGCATCAAGATATTCTCCATTTCCAATTTTGACTTTGGAAATAAAAGATCTATCTAGTTCTTTAAAAAGCTCTTGGTCGCTGGTCATATGATTTGTGCATCCGCTATCAATTAACCAACTTTCAGAGGCTCTTTTGCTAGCAAAACAAGTCGCTACAAACAATTGCTCTTCTTGATATTGATGTGCAACTGCTTTGGCTTCTTCTTGTTGCAATTGTGACTTGCATACCTTCTCCACATGACCTAGTTGACCACATTTGTTGCACCTGACATCTGGCCTCCACCAACATTTCTGTTGAGAGTGATTTGTCTTTTTGCAGTGAGGGCAGGGTGGCTGATCCTGTTTGTTGTAATTATTACTCGGCCTTGGCTTCTTGTTTTTTTTTCTTCCTTTGATTGACTCTTTCTCTAATTTAGCTTGAAAAGCACCTTCAACAGAACCTTCTTTCCTCATCATTCTCCTTTGTTCCAATGCCTGCAAAGCTTTAACAAGTTCTGCCAAAGTAACACTGGACAGATCTTTAGAGTTCTCTAAAGAAGAAATTGTGGCTTCATATTTTTCAGGAAGTGTAACAAGAATCTTTTGAACAATTCTTTCATCAGTGAAATCCTTACCAAACAATCTCACCTTGTTGGCCAAGTCGAGTAATTGGTCTGCATACTCTTTTATAGTTTCTGATTCTTTCATTCTCATCATTTCAAACTCTCGAATCAGATTCATCACCTGCATATTCTGCACTCTTTCATTTCCTTGGTATTCCTTTTTTAGATAGTCCCAAATTTCTGCAGCAGAATTCATTTGCATAATTCTAGTAAGAATTGAAGGTGATATTGCAGAGAAAAGGCAAGCTTTAGCTTTGGCTTACCTTGTCTTATTCTCGCAAGCTTTAGCTTTGGCTTACCTTGTCTTATTCTCCCTGTGATGTTTTATCTGATTCATTGTTGGATTATCGCCAAGAGGAGCTACTTCATAGTCCTCTTCTACTGCTTCCCAGAGATCCAACGCTTCAAGATGAACCGTCATTTTAATTGCCTAAGCTTGATAATTCTCACCATTGAAGACAGGTGGAGTTAAGAAACTTGTTTCAGAATTCATTTTCTATAAACTATTTAAAATAATAGTTCAAAGAATGGTGGTCCCTCAAGATAGCATGCTCCGATACCAATCTGGAGAGAAAAACAGATCTATGATGTAGATAAAAAAAACACAGAGCTTTTTGGATGTGTAGTGGCTTCATTATTAGAATAATGACTGCCATATAAATACATGAAATAATAACTGGAAAAACTAAAGAAAAGGAGTAAAATAAGCTATACTTATCTCTAATAACTAAAGCTTAAAAAATAGGAAAATACTTCTTCAGATTCTGCACAACTTGCAGCTAATTTATTTGAACTTAATCCTACTTTTAAGATGTATTTTGAGATACAACTAATCTCCAAATTTTGAGGCACTACTTTCAACAAACACTCTCACCCAAAAATAATTTTTTTTAAAAAAAAAATTGGATCAATGTTAAGGGTCAACGAGTACATTAAAGTATGTGATAGAGTACTCCTATATGAACCACTTTTGTGAGGTGCAGCATCTGGCAACCATCTTCTGCACTCACTTCTATAAGAGAGAGCAATGTATCTGATCCTGTATGCTTCGCAGGTCCACCTTCAGCTCTGACTATGAACTTGTTGACAAACTATAAGCAGGAATCTTGGCAAGTTTTCTCTCCAGCATAGTTGTTCTCATCCGCCTTACATCTTCCCACATGCCATTACTCGCATAAATGTTGGACAATACCACATACACTCCATCGTTCCACGGTTCCAACTGTTGCAGGTGCTTAGCCACCCACTCTCCCATTTTCACATGCCCATGCTTCTCACAAGCCCCCATCAGGCACCCCCAGATCACAACATTCGGTTTTATTGACATCCCTTCAATCATCCCCCTTGCCTCCTCAAGCAACCCAACCCTGCCAAGCAAATCTACCATGCACCCATAATGTTGCAACATTGGTGCAATACCATATTCATTCTTCATCATGTTGAAATAATATTTTCCTTCCTGCACCATCCCACCATGTACACAAGCGCTCAACACCCCAATAAATGTCACATGGTTAGGCCTAACACCTGCCTCTCTCATGCAATGGAAGCATTCTATCGCATCTTTAACATACCCATGCATCGCATAGCCAACAATCATCGAAGTCCACGAGGATACATTTCTTTCTTTCATCCTTGAAAACACCCTATAAGCAAGATCCATCTTGCCACATTTACCATACATATCAATAAGAGAATTCATCATCAAAAGATCAGACCTTTCCATTTCTTTCGCTTGAAAGACGCATTTATGCAACTGAGAAGCCAAATCCAAGTCTCCAAGACTACCACAAGCAGATGTCACACTAACCATGGTCACATCATCTGGCTGCAACCCGCTCTCTCTCAACTCCAAGAACATTTTTATCGCTTCTTTAGCACGCCCACCTTGTGACAACCCCGCTATAATAGCATTCCAAGACCCCAACTTTCTTTCACTATTTTGTTCAAACACCTTACGTGCATTCTCAAATTCACCAGCTTTAGCATACAAGCTAATAAAACCACTCTCACAATACATATTAGTTTCTAAACCAAGCTTTATTGCAACCCCATGAAGATGCCGTGCCACAACATAATTCAGAACCTGACAACTAGCCTTTAAAGCAATGGGTAACGTGAAAGTATCTGGGCGAACCCCATTTCTTGACATAGTGATGTACACATGTAGAGCCTTGCTGGGGGAGTCAAGCCTAGTATATGATCTAATAATGTTATTCCAGTGAAATTGTACAGGGTATAACTCCAGGAAGTGATTTCGGATTATCTGGGCGTAAATCTGGTCAAGATGCTGTAGATTGTTGCAGTTTGATATTCGGGTCGCTATTATCTTGTCATTGCTGTCGAGAATATTAGCAGTAGTTGCTAAACCATGACTCGGATGGAATGAGATTGCTCTCTTTCTACCAAATCGGAGCAACAGACAGTGAAATGGACTCATCAATAATATATTTGGTGTTGATCTCTTACCAGCTATAGCTACAGTCCAAAAAGAGACGATCCTGAACTGCCTATATCTTTTTGTGTGTGGACAGAGGTGCTGTTTTGAGACGAGTGTTTCAGAAAACAACCAATCGTGAGATTATCTATCCTCACTATACCTTACTTGTGCAATTTCCAGGAGACTAATCCTTCCTATACCTTACTTGTGCAATTTCCAGTAAAGTCTCCTGCATGCATACATTCTATTATCCCCAGATCTTACTTTAGTTACTTACTTGAATTTATTGGATATGTTGTTGTATAAAGATAGTGTTTTAGGGCCACTTTGCGACCTATTCGATCACTATCAGGCACTAATCTCCGATGAAATTAAATCAATTAGCAAAAATACAAGTAACTCGAACGGATGGGGTGAGAAGAGATGGCCTACTGAGATTATTTGCATATTTTTACGCACATCATTGACTGTTAGATTCCACCTTTACATATATGTTTTGGTAAAATATAATGTTGTCACAAGAGGGCATGAGTTCATCTCAACTAGTTTTTGTGCAACACCAGATAGGTCCCTCTACAAATTGCAGAGACCACTTGAGAACAATAGATTCTAAAAGAATGTCAGTTTCAAATTGTGCCATCCAGCACAGTCCACCAAGAACAACAAAGAAATGAATTCGTAAGTAGACAAAGATAATCTTCATCGTGGGGTTGAAAATATTGTCCCTGTTTTATCCAATAAAGTTCATTTCACTATACAAGTTACTTATTGGGACTCAAGACCTTTCTCAATCTCAAAAAGGAAAATTCTGCAAAACTGGGCCCTAAAGAAAACTGAGCATCCATCAGTGACTAAGAACACACACAAAAACATGACTTCAGAGCCTCAAAATTGGTTGTTTCTCTAGCTTCTTGAAATTATTACTAATTTCTACTGCACTTTTCTCTTGTCATATGCTTCATCTGCAATCCTTTTCCTTTGCTTGTACAAGTATAATTCTTCTTTACAAAGTTTGGAATAATGAGGATATCATGCAAATTGTCTTAATCAAGCAACATGCAGTCAGCGTAACCATTGACTGATTCACACCTTCCTTGGGACTATCATGGTCAGATATAACCGAGAGAACTATGGTATGCAGGGAAGATGGCATGAATATCTCAGGCTACGGTGCGAGGCACGAGCATGCTGCAATGCAGCACCTATTCTTGAACCACCCTGAAAAAGAGACTCGTAAAATTGACATATGAATTGGGATAACTCCCCCTCATCGTCATCCCAAAAGAACTGAGAGTGTCCTTCACTTTTCTCTGGTTCACTATCGTCCCAATCACTAGCTGGACTAGTAGGTTCAGTATCGTCATCCTCTGCTTCTTCTTCGCCAATTTCAAATTTTCCATTATCGAAAGAATTAAAATCACCTGACCCGTGAAACGTAGACAACTGCACTTCATCAGGCTCGGTGGAAGGACATATAACAGCTTTTGCTCCTGAATCTAGAAAAGCCTTGATTACAGGTTGCTTAGGGCCGTAGAAACCAGAGAAAATTATAATTCTCTCCCTCCATGCACCAACCTGGAAGATTTAACAAATATAATGAGTTAGTGCTGCCTCCTTTCTCGTGCATCTTTTATTTTCTAGGGTATGCATAGAGTAATAGGTCATGAGCACAGGTCTTGGAGAATTGACACGAAATGAACCAACATACTCACTGACAGCGTATCAAGCCCTCTATCACGACAAATGAAAGAAATGCAACCCAATTTACTTGAAAGATGAACAACAGAGAGAGCAAGTGATTAACCAAAGTCTTAATAGTAAGACTTAAGTATACATTCAAAGATATGTAGTATAATGAACGAGCCTCTTATTCTTCAAACCCGAGACAGAAATAAACCAGTCATCACAGAATCAAGTTCAGATCTCGGAGTGATGCAGATGAAACATCAAGCAAACCAGAGATACTTGTTCAATTGATTTTTAGGATAAAAGGAATATTTGGATAGGGCTATCCGCGAACATCAATTAGGGAGCATCAGCACTGCAGAGCTTTATCTGCAGAAGACGTCACTGCATCCATTTTCAGGGTCAAAGCAAAAATCCCCTGCAATCTCTGAGTGCTGAAGAGTTTATCCTTGCCACAGATACTTGAACCCAAGCAAGTAAGTTCATTTGTCATATATGTTGAACCATCAGATTGGTGTTGACTTGTTCAATCAAATGATGCTAACGATATAACGTCATTTGGAAGAGATAAGTTCCTTCTCACATACAAAAAATCTTGCAATGAAAAAAAGATGCAATACTGAATCACATAAATGCTCAGAGGGTATACCATCCACCGAATATCTTCTGGAGTTAAATGCATTGAAGGAACCGTCCTACGAAACATATAGGCACCAATTTCTTGATCATCTTCCATTACCTTCAGAAGAAAAAAAATCGGCAATTCATAAATTCCTTTCATCAAGAGCAAATTGACAAATTCTTGGTTTCTGAAAGCAAAGACAATGATCAAAATAAGGATTGCAGACATGACAGCCACACGTACCTGCGTTTGACGCCCAATATAACGATGGACTACACCCCCAATTTGGAAGCATGGCCTACATCTAACAAGATCAGCAACAGTTGAGATGTCAGCGATGACTGATGCATACTTTCTCCGGCGGCCTCGCATCATAGACAGCAAGCTGAATTTGACACCCTGCAGAAACTTATCTGCTAGTTCTCCAGGCTCAGCAACCACAAAGACATCATTCTGCCAACTATCTCATAGAAGTTGACGACATTAGCATGATAAGCAGCATTTCCAATAAGTAACGAAAAAATAGGGAATATCTAACCTTAGTACAGAGCCAAATGTATCATTTTGCAGAGCCAAGTGCACAACTCCAACCTGAGGTGAATTCTTTAGCTTCTCGTACAAAGATTGCACAGGCAACGAAAGCTGTCGACGCTTTTGAGGAGACTCGGGCGGTGAGACAGTTGATTTTGCAGATTGTAATCCATCCAAGCTTAGTGGTGGAACTAAATCAATTCTTCCAACCCTATGCGCCCCAACATCAGGACTGTAGAAGAGAGGGCTTGAAGGGAAGCTCCCGGTGAACAATGGAGAAGCAAAAGGTGTTGGAAAGGTTGATCCTGGGGTTGCTTTCTGAGTGCTTGAGACGCCATTAAAAAGACTGAGCTTTATTCCATTATGAGCACAAAACGACTCAAGAGAGCGAACATGGTGAAAGACTCTTCCAGCATCTGCACTATTTGGGGCCTCAACAAGAAGCACACTCCGCCTCCAACCTAAAGAAGGGCTGCTTTCATCTGAAAATAAATTGAATCCTTCAAAGTTCAATCCATTTAAGACAAAAGAATATCATGCCAAGCAATCAAAGATGATTCCACACACCAGCTTTAGAATTCTTCGCTTTGAGAAACTGATGGGACTTGAAACTATCTGAAAATTTCTCATCTTGTGGTCTCTCCAACAATCTTTCACAAATATTCTTGAAAGCAGCAGAGGTGTTCTGAATGTAATCATCAGTTGCAGCTTCTAATTTTAACCAGACAGCAGGATCCGTCTCATCTAGCTCCATATCACATCGTTCATCAACTGCATCCCAGATTGTAGTAAAAATGTTAAGATTGTGAAGAAAATTCTAACTCAATATCACCACAGCGCACAAGGAGATCATATTCCTAACTCTTTTTCTTTAGTTCTGGCTGATTCCTAAAAATTGAATTGTTAATGAAATGACAAAAGTTGAGAAAAAGAATTGGGAAAAATAAGGTTTCTCAAAAGCGAAAAAACAATCTTTAGCTCGTAATATTTCACCTCCGGCAACATGAAAAGTAACTTCACCTGGATTAAAGCGAAAATAGTGCACATCAGGAAGCAGTGGAAGCAACGTAGTTAAAGCTTCCTCCACCCGGTCAACTGAGCATGCACTTTCTATCAGCACTTGACCAGTATCAAGGTAACGCCATCCACCTTTGCGGACCTAATACAGCAGGAAAAACAGCAGAAACAGCTATAAATTGAAGACTCGAGTAAAGGCCTTGAAGTAAATGTTATCTTGACTTTATAAACTTACAGTAGCAATGGAGAGCAAACCCAAAACTGTGACAATAAAATATCATGCACTGTTTTCAAGTTCTTTTTAAAAAAAAAAATCAGTACTTTTTCTAAAAGTAACTAACCATGAATTCAAATGCAGAGACAGCATCAGAAGATAGGAATATTGAAAAAGTACGCTATGATCCAAGGGAACCGCCAGACCTTATGACACATTAAGAATAACAAACATATCTGCAGCTGACTAAAGTAGTCAAATCATATCAAAGTTCTATGAGCATTACATAATCAACATTTTATTTAAGAACTGTCTCGAAGGTGCATTTCCAGATTCTCCGATCTAAATATATGGAAAACACAGGCAAAGAAATACTATTCATGGATACATAAGGTTCGAACAGCACGTTCAAGACTTTTGAAAGCCTGAAAAATGATGACAGTCTGTATCATAATAGGCAAGTTATGTTTCTACATTTTTAAATAAATAAAATATCAAAATCAAATACTCAATCAGGAATAAATGCAGGCAAATACCCTCTCCTTCTTTTCTATAACGTAAACAAAAATGTACCCTTTGCTAAGCAACAGTATACCTTCATAGGAACAGAACCACAACCAATTGAGACCAAGCAGTCAATCCTTGCATCTGGCCATAATAGTTGTGCTTCTCGTATGGCAAAAATGGTAGGATTGTTGGCAACAATTGCACCATCTTGCCAGCGGTATACATCTGATATTAAACAGAGAGGAGTCATGGAAGATGACAATGACACGTCCATAGAAACAGAGCTCGTGAGGATTTGCCATGAGTTAAATTTTTAAGCACAAACAAGAATATACCATCAGAGTAATCATCAAGATAATAAGGTGCAGCAGATGATGCTCTTATGGCTTGCCATATCCGATGCTTACAGCTTCCCATGAAAGCATTTCTCTTATGTTCAACTTGAGCTGGATCGCTTACTGTTCCTTGGCCAGTACTAGTCAAATTCTCAGTAACCGCATGGGAAATCTCTAGTGTCCCAGCAGGGTACTGCACTTTCCCAACACAAGGGTTCAATGACAAACTTAATACTAATAATAATAATAATAATAATAATAATAATAATAATAATAATAATAATAATAATAATAATAATGATAGTAATAATAATAATAATAGAGGCAAAGCTAGTGTAAATACTACTCAGGTGAAGTCTAATGTTTGGTTATATGAGGATTCAGTAATAACCTGATAGTTGCGGAAAATAAAGGGTTGAGCTGGTGTCGCACTGACAAGAGTTGATACCACAAAAACTTTAGGAATCCTTTTAATTGCTGACTCTATCAAAAGATCCCCATCCTCATCAGCACACATCTCCTTCAACAATCTCTCAAACTGATCTGCACTGTGCTGGAAGAGTATAGAGGGTAAATTATGATTTCTAAGTTCCAAGGTCTGTCTCAAGTACTAGGAAAAAAAAGGGTACATGTCTAAAAACTACAAAGTAGCATCAGATGAACTGTGAGATTAGATATACTGTATCACATGAGATGAAAGTACATGTGTATAATATTTATACACTTCTTTTTTCTTTTGATAAGTTCCTAGGTATAATACTTGTCTCAAGCATTCTCCAATCTCCTCTTATTTCTCACATGGTATCAAAGCCTTTTAATTTTCCTAATGCTCAAAATATTTGTGCCTATATTCACTATTCTAATCTTTTATTGAAGGCTGTTTCAGTGAAACCACACTTTTTGTGACTATCCCAGCAACACCATCTTCTTTCCCCTGATCTTACCAGAGTAATTCTTTCCACTTCTCCAGTGACCGCTTCAGCAACACCATTTATCTTTTAGGTTACAATTCCAATGCTATTCCATCACTATTCAGGCTACTGTGGCCATTGTTCTGGCTACTGTTCCCCCTGGTATTTAGGCAATATTCCACAACTATATCGGTGTCATAAAATGGGTTTGGGTTGGGGATGAATAGAAGAGGGATTGGGTTATTTATAGCTGGGTAAAGTCTAGGGGGGTAAAAGAGATTGGGTGAGGTAATTTTTTAAAGACACATGTCATTTTGGAATTAGAAAGCCAATTTTCAAAAAGAATTTTTAATCCAGTCTGTTCATGAAAAGGATAAGTATGCATCATCGTTAGATGACAAGGGATGCATCATCGTTAGATGACACGGGTATATATGTATCATTTGTTAGATGGTGAGAGTATATATGCACCATATTTTAACGAGGGGTATATCTACTCTAAACTGCAAAATTGCGGGCTATATTACCCCTTTACAATTAAAAAATAACCACTTAACTAATATCTTGGACACCCTATTATCAATATAGGCAAGACATAAGTACACGGCAAGAGCAGTTGTAAATCAATTTAAAGAAACAAAACTGATGGCATGACATACTTTAGATCCATGTACAACCACCCTGAAACTCTGAGATGAGCTCTTGTAGAGTTGATCCAACTTTTCTCTCCATGTTGCTGCTTCATTGTCCTTGGGAATAGGTTCGGCAAACACAAGTTTCCCTGAAAAAGCAAATTTAGAGAGGCATAGTATAGAATAGAACATGCATCAGTGTTGCCACTATGACAAGCATACTACAGCAAGTTTGAAACCACTTGGCAGGATGCAGAAAAGTGGAGCCTTTTTAGAGTAGAAACTCACCACCACTACAACAAACCCAATGAAAACCTACAAAGTGGGGTCTGGGGAGAGTAGAGTGACCTTACCACTACCTCTCCGAGATGGAGAGGTTGTTTCCGAAGACCCTCGGTTCAAGTAAATCAAAAGAAAAACATGACAGCTAATAGCAATAGAAACTCACCAAGTTTTTTATATATTTCTTCACATTTTTCCAAGGACATCAGTTTAATCCCAAGAGCAACAGCAAGCATACCACCAGTTGAAGTGCCACAAATGAGGTCAAAAAGTTCATGTATCTGCTTCCCAGTACCTTTCTCAATCTCCTTAAGGATTCTCACAGTTGCCAGACCTTTCATGCCACCACCATCCATTGAAAGTATACGCAATCCTTGCTTTGGGACCTGTCTCCCTCTTATAGCACGCCGTAGAACCTCATTTTCCCCTGCAAACAGACAGAGTATGCATTCAAAAGGCCAAGTATAGCTGAACCATAAGAAACATACAGAAACCAACCTAGTATTGCCAAAGCACGAGCCGCAGCCTTACTGACTTGTGGCTCTGATGCAACTGTCAACCGCAGTAGCAATTCCCTTAAACTTTCTGAAGTAACTAAAATACGACGATTTTCCAAGCAGAACGCCAAATTACCAACTGCAAATAAAGCTAGTCTTTGCACCTAAGCAGACAAAATAATTCATTTCAAAGACCTCTCAACAGAAACAGGAAAACAATTTTACTAACTGAATTGTGCACTCCGCAAAAGAGAATAAAGAGAGGCTTGCCTCTGGATTTCTGTGGGCACACAAAAGTTTCAATGATCTCAATACATCCTTCGTCAGCAGCTTTTGAGATACAATATCTGATGCAAACGCCAAATTTCCCAAAACTTGCAACACAGATATGACTTCCTCAGGACCAGCAGATTTTAGTACTCTTTCTATTGGTTGCATAATATCTGATTTCATCAACTGCATTGCCACAGACACGTCTGTGGCAAGAGAAGAAAGAGCAGAGCAAGCTTGTTCTACCTGAACAAAAACACAATTTTATGCACTGACTGAATAGGAAATTAAGTCGAAGCGTCCTACAGTGTATAAGCTGGCATACCACATGCTGATTGTCACTACTGATCATACTTATGAGTTGCCTCACAGCATTCTCATCTTTCCCAACAACTACACGATTCCCCTCATCTTGCATTATCTTTGCCAGGGCAGAAGCTAGCAGGGGATGGTGACAAGAAGAGAAACGGAATATAAGAGAGAAGAAGGCACTCAGTTTATGACGAGATGCAATAAAGTAAGAACTATTCTCCATCTGCAATTCAATTTAAAAAAAAAAAAAAGAGTTCTTCAACTTCATAAGGCCTATCAGATAAGCAGAACTACTTTAAAAAAAAGTGTTATGAATACCTCTATCTGCACATTCACTAATCTCAGCTGATCGTCTGCTACAACCCTTATGTTTGCAAGAGATAAGTGGCGAAGCTTCTGCAGTGGCAAAATATCAGGAAGAAATTCTAGAGGATTACCAAAAAGCCTCAGAACACGTAACATTGTCATTGCCCTGTAATTAAGTCATAAAAACATCAAACCTCAAGCACAGTATTTGACTAGAAATCAAAGAGAAATGGAAGATTGGCCGGTCGTAAGTCTAAATAGAGAGACCTGAAATCAAGAAGAGGTCGCACCAGCTTGTTGTGTTCCAGCGATAATTCAACAAGCCCAATACACTCCCGCAGTTCAACTGTTCATCATATCCAACCAGGGCAAAGAATGAAATGAGTAGGAAGGAATCATTGTTATTTGTATTACTCCTCATGAACTGATTTAAGGTAATTCCAACAAATATACAGTTTACAAACCATCTAAGTCGTACTCTGTCAGTTTCTATGTGAAAATTTCAATCTTACCAGGGACAGAGACTAACATGTTGTAGTCCACAGCAAGAACTTTCAGGCATTTTAGTTCACCAAGCTCAGGTGGCAAATTGGCTAGCTTATTGTTATCAAGATATAGTCTTTCGAGAAGAGGCAGCTGGGTTATCTCTACTGGCAGCACCTGCAACATATAAAAATATATGGGAACCCAATTGATCGGAAACTGCTTCTCAATCTAGCCATTCTACAAGTTACAAACAGTAGTTGGATTGGCTTTAATCATAACCACTATCAGCAGATCAGTTTCTGATGAACCAGGAAAACAAAAGAAAAAGATTCATACTACATATAACAAATACCATACCTTGGAATGCTTTCTAAAGTTAAAAGTTCCCTATTTATTGAAACTACATTGTGCACATGCACGAAGCAAGAACAACTCTAACAAATTCCAAACTAATGTAATTGGCTACATGATCCTTGATATGCATTGTAATCAACCTAGACCCGTTTTCATTCCAATACTCAATACCAATTACTATGGTTTGGCAAGAACACCATATAAATAAGTAACTCAAAATCACTCATCAAAAATTAAATATAAATTGTACAAACTTACAAATACGGAACTAATGTTAAAAGAAGAATCACTCACCATTAGTCCAAGACCACATAGACTAACAACAGTAACACTCTTCCAGTGGTCAGCACACCCCACTGGTGAGCCTTCCCCACTTCCTAACCCAACGCCATTGGCGAAATTCGACCTCATCAACTTTGACAATACCCCCATCCCATCACTCTGCTGGCTTGAACTACCCACCCTCCACATCATCACACCTTTCAATGGCTCTCTCCTCTTCACAACTCTCATTTCCACAGCTACCTCACCTACATCGTCCTCCAAATAATTTCCATTCTCCTTCTTGTCCTTTAATTCAATTTCCACAGTATCTTGTGGTAAAGGCAATGCCACCATAACCTGTGACTGCAACTTTAAAGCCACCTGATCCTCATCATCACCGACGTTCCAATCTAGTTCCACCCTAAACCCTAACAGCTCTTCTTGGTTATTCTCTTGTTGACCCTCATCCGCCGGCGACGGGGGTGATGGTGAGAATGGTGAAGTGTGCACCGACGCCGATGAGGACGATCTTGAAGATGTGGGTGTACACTCATCTAATGCTTCGTCTTCACCATAACTTAATGTGAGGTGAAATACATCTGATGGGCGTTTCCAACCCAATCCCCAAGACATTGGTCAAATTTTTCCAAGATTATTCGTTCCTAACAGACCCTTTACGTAATTTTATTTGTTCTTTACATTACAATGGCGATCAGACCATCAGATCAAAGAATGTGTAAAACTGAAAATCCCAATTGTCCCTGTGTTGGAATTCCCGGAGGGTTTTCCTTGGAAGAACTTCCTTTTTTTGCCAAAGAAAAATAATGTGATTTGGAAGAAAATGAAGATTTTGATTATTCTTGATTTCTTGTTGTCGAAGAAGAGGCCTTTCACTCCATTTTCAGTCTCGTTTTGGGAGCATTCTTTCTGTTTTTGGTTTCTCGCGGGCCGTTTCAGAACGGCAGTCTTACGTTAACTTTGGAGAAAAATGGAAAGAACGCGAACCAGTCAAGAAATTGAAGAGTAAAGTTTTACGACGTCGCTTTATATAGATTTACCCCTTTTTTGTTTGTCATAATTTTTTTTAAGTTGAAACTTAAACTTTCATATTGCATAAATATGACCCTCAACTTGGCAATTCTTGAACAAGTAGGCACATAGTATTGACATAGTACAATGCGTGAATTGCACTCGCTGGGGGCACGTGAACAGTCTTTTTTGAACGTATATATAAAAAAAAAAAAGAAGTTAACTTGACCCTTTTACCCCTACTACATTTCTATATATATATATATATATATATTTTTAAATTAACGTACACTTTCTTCTTATTATTTTTATTAAAAATACACACGCATTTGCCTTTCGATTTATTTTTACACATTTTTGACCTTTTTTGATAAATAATGAATTCAAACATTTTTTGTCATTGTGGAAAAAGAGCAATAATGAAGATTTCTTGGGTCCGAGTTGGAGTAAAAAAAGAATTTTTATTTTTTTGTAAGGGGGATGAGAGTCCGAGCTGGAGTAAGAAAAATTAAATTTACAAAATTTAAATTTTTTATAAAATAATTTTTAATTTTTTGTTGTAATTTACGTAAAAAATTTAAGGTTTTTAAAATAATTGTGATTTTTGTAATTTATATAAAAAAAATAAATTTTTAAAATTTTTCTGTAATTTATATTAAAAAATTTAAATTTTTTAATAATTTTTGTAAGTTTTTTGTAAAAATTATTTTATTTTTAAATTTTTTTAGGAATGCCACATGTAAATTAGGGGTGTGACGTGTACAACTTTTGCTTACGCGGACACACATGGCATCATGTGTGTCATGCGCTAGCCATGTCAGCATCATGTGTCTACTTATTCAAGAATTGCCAAGTTGAGTGTCATATTTGTGCACTATGAAAGTTTAATTCCAACTTAAAAATTTATATCAAGTTTAAGGTCATTTTTGAAGGTTATGCCTTTTTTATTTTGTTCCTTCTAAATTTATTTTGTTTTAAATAAGTGGGAATTAGTGGCAATCAATATATTGAACTTGAGTGGAGTTGTTCAAGGAACTTTTTATTAAAAAAAAAAAGAAAAGATATTAAAAAAAAAAAAGAAAGAAAGAAAGAAAGAAAGAAACTCAAGACTAAATGTATAATGAAATGTAACCGGAAAAAGGCTTGAAAGTTTTTGGGTTTGATTTGATTTGTTATTTTAAAATTTGATTTAGTTTAAAGTTTAAGCAAGAAATTAAAAATTAGGTTAAATGGTGTCACGCATGAGGTAAACGTGAAAGTGAAGATCACGACATTAATCATACTCAAAAGAGAAAGTTTTTAAGTATTTTTGATGTATAATTCAAGGAGATGGTGCGATTGACGATAATATCGCACATTTTATTTTGAGTAGAGTGAGTGAAATTAAAATTCGCCTCTAAACTACTGTGCAGTAAGAATATGTCACTAGAGCTTAAAGGTAAATTCTACATAATAGTGATTAGACCAACATTATGGTGTGAGACAGAGTGTCGATCAGTTAAGAAAGCTCATATCCAGAAGATGAAAGTAAAGAAAATGAAGATGATCAAATGAATGCGTGCAAGAGATATAATTAAGTATGAAGTTATGTGGTGCAAGGTGAAAGATGCAAATGTCTTTGTGGTGGACAAGATCGACAAGAGAAGAGAGATTGAGATGATTTAAACATGTAAAGAGTATCAAAATACATATACGAGCAATGGAAACAAATGTTCAGAAATCAAGATCACTTGCATGTAATATAAACAACTAACATCTATAAAGATAAATAAATAACCTCTCTAAACAACAGCCTCTCTATCTCTACGAGGTAGCGGTAAGGTCTACGTACGATCTACCCTCCCCAGACCCCACTTGTGAGATACTACTGGGTATGTTGTTGTTGTTTCTAAACATAAGCAACTCGTTAACGAAATTGACCTTCAATTTTAACGAATCACAAACAATTTCATAACAGGTCAAATAAACCACCATCACAAATACTATTTAGTTCATGATCTTTTGTTATATTGCTTGCATAATATTAAAATACATAAAATTTATGTGGGCAATTTTTTTTTACGAATTTCTCGTACAAAATGAGAGTAAAAACTTTACCAAAGTTGTAGGGCTTAAACTATTTCACAAACCTGCTAGCTTTTTCTTTTTTAGTCATGATTTCTAATTATTCAGACCTTGTAATATGTATTAAAATTGTATTTTAAGTGTCCAATAAAAAATTTTATTATTGCTATGTATGGTAAATATTTTGTTAATATACCCTTTAAAAATGGTAAAGCTACATAAATAAACCCTTAGGCAAATATTTTTACCCAAATTGGACGTACCCTAATCTATTTACCCGAGTTAGACCTTGGGCTTAAAGTATTTACTCCAACGCCCCTTTTCTTGTTTCTGTGATTGGTGGCCTACCGCTATCACTGTTATGAATTAATCTTTTGTGATACTGATATCAAATCAATATCATATAAGACTAAGCTTAATCTTTTGTGAAACTCTATCAATGTATTGATATCATATCGGTCCCATGTAGGATTGAGACCTTTTTTTTAAGAATTGAATAAAAAAAGATTAAGAAAGAATTATTTATTAAACTCTAAATTAATAAAAAATATGTTTTTTGTGATACTCCGTCGGTATTTTGATGCCATATCGATATCATGTAAGACTGAGCTTAATGCTCTGTGATACTCCATCGGTATATTGATACCTTATTGATATCATATAAGATTGAACTTTTTTTAAGAAATAAGTCGAAAATAATTTAGAAAAAATTATTAAAGTCACAATTTTATTTATAAACTCTAAATAAAATGTATTCTTTGCGATACTTTGTCAGGTATATCGATACTATATCGATATTATATAGGACTGAAGTAATTTCTATATGATTCTCCATTAGTATATTGATATCGTATTGATATCATACGGGGGAGGGGTATTAACTGTAAATTAGGAGGCACAAATATAAAGAAGTATATAAATATAAAAAAATTTGCTTTAAAGCAGTATGAACTTTTTCTTGGAAATTGTAGAGCCTCAAACTTCTATCCCCCGGGTTTAGGAAAATTTGGGCCTTACCCACGAGTACGCTTAAATTGGGCCACTAGCTCGATCCTTTTAACGGCTTATTTGCACAAATAGCCGTTCCACGAGGCCAATCTTTGAATGGTGTCTATTATATTCACTTCCCATCTTTTTCATTTTTCAAACGCCAACTCTTTACGATGATTATTGCATATTAATTCGACTTCGATGAATATTCATACTTCCAGTTACAATCCCTCAATCAGTTAGCCTTACGTGAATTTAAATATTTTTAACAGTCACTTATTTTTTAGAATAGTCGTCTAGTAAATGATACTTTTAAAATTTCTCTTTAAAAGTTATGAATTTTTAAAGTAGAATTTAAATAGATCTCTTCTGAATAAACTGAGAAAATGATCAACGACAGTCTAATATTTTGTTCTAAAGAATAAGAAACGTATGACCAAACATTAGAACTGAATTTAACATTGTTCGAGAGAGTAATTTCGGAAGGACGATACTTAAAAATATAGACAGAATCTAAATGGCGAACTCAAAAAGTGTCACTTGCATAATAATTAATAAGCTATGCGAGTCACACAACATATACCGTATCATTTACCAATGGACAATTCAAACAAAATATTTTATTGGTAAATAAAACTATAAGGTAGCCATGTACAGAAAATAATCCCATTTTCATGATTATTTTTACGTTGAATATATTAACTGAGAATATAAATATGAAATTTAGTTCATAAAAATATAATTATCCAACCCGCTCAAACTTATGCAAACATAGCCTCCCTCATGCTATTTTGCTACATGGTGTCCATCACGTTAAAATATCAGTGTTGAATTTTAATAAAAGAAAGATATATTTGAGTTATTTTTGACCGAATATAATAGTAGGAGAGAAAAACGAATGAGTAAATAATTTGGATGTCATTATTTTTTTAGTAGCATTTTTAAACAGGTGTTGTTGAGGATAGTGAATAATTAATAGAATAATTGGTTGAGAAGTAGTAAATAGTTGATGATGTAGGTTAAAAGGTT
>JAOTQR010000045.1:18419602-18430511 GCA_025774065.1 Solanum ossicruentum | reverse complement strand
TTTTCAAATTCGTAGAATTATGACTTTTTCGAATAGTTATTACTTGTTCCAAGGGCTATAACTTTTTCGAAGAGCCATGACTTTTTTGAAGGGTCATGACTTTTTTGAATGGTTGTGATAGGCTAAACTATCATTTAATCAGAAATAATGTCTTTTGAGTTTTCAATCTATTTGGAAAAATATTTTTAACCTAAATATTTTCTTTATATAGTTTCTATATATGTTTTTATAGGTGATGCTTTTCTCCAAGGGGGAGATGGGGTATTGAGATATCAAGAGAGATTGTGTGTACCCGATGTTGATGGTTTTTGAAACAGAATCATGGCTGAAGCTCATGGATCGAGATATTCCATCCATCCTGGCTCCACCAAGATGTACGACGACTTGTGAGAAGTCAATTAGTGGAACGTGATGAAGAAAGATATTGTTGAGTTTGTTTCTAAGTGTCCCAATTGTCAACATGTTATGGTTGAACATCAGAAACCATGTGGATTAGCTTAGAACTTTGAAATTCTGGAGTGGAAGTGGGAGGTAATCAACATGGATTTTATTATTGGCTTACCAAGATCTAGAAAGCAGCATGACTCAATATGGGTGATTGTTGACAGGATGACTATATCATCCCATTTCTTAGTACTTACGACAACTAATAGGGCTGAGGAGTATGCCCGACTTTACATTCGTTAGATTGTGAGGTTCCATTGGGTTCCCTTTTCCATCATCTCAGACAGTGGAGTTCAATTCACCTCTCTATTTTGTAGATCTTTTCAAAATTCATGTTCTATCGAGACAGATTTTGAACTTGCTATCCTCTAGCCTAGCAGGCAAAGATTTACCTCAAATTCAAAGTGTATTCGGCCTCTAAATGTAATTTTTCACCCCTGGATAGATGCACAGGAAGAGCGCACTATTCAGACTTTGAAGGATATGTTGAGAACATGTGTCATCGACTTCAAGAGAAATTAGGATGACCATCTACTGATGATTGAGTTTGCACACAATAATAGCTATCATGCTAGCATTCGGATAGCCCCTTATGAAGCATTATGTCATGCACAAAGTCCCGTTAGGGCGGACTGGCATCCATTGCCAATAAGGCCCGGGTGAACCAATCTGTATCTATGCACTTTCTATACATATTATAACGGATTTCTACATTTGACATGCCTTTAAGAAAATAAATATTGATAACAAGCCAAAAGGAAATGCATTGGGGCCACGGTGTTTAAAGTGTGAGACATGACTACACTTTAATTTACATAGTCTATAAAGACTCTAGATAAGGAAAGGTATTTGGTAAGGGTCGAGACAGGCCCCGCCTTGACTAACTGTAATATACAAAAATATAAGCTCTAGACACAGAAACTCTGAAGCAACCTGGAGCTTGGTAACAGCAGCTGGATATCTTGTACTCCTATTGGGTAGATCTACTAGCACTTGTACATAGAGCATGAAATGCAGGTCCCCATAAGGGACGTCAAAAAGAGATGATGTACAGAATATGTAAGGCATGAAACACTACATATAAAGTAACAACTCAAATGAAACTATCTACTGGTGTAGAATAAGAGACCACCTTTAATTATACTATGGAGTCATGTAATTTATGTTCTTTGTATTACTTTACCTTTATTGTATAATCTATGTACAATATATAATACAAACGACCAATTCATCAGTGATAAAACTGTATCGGGATAGTCCCAGGCTAGGTTCTTCCTTAACCCCTCGGCCTACTACCCGTGATAGGATCGTCCGGGGCTAGGTAATTCTTCCACCCCTCGGGCTACCACCCATTAATAAACAATACACTTTATCCTTCAATTACCTTTGAGCTGATTCTTTTGGTGGTCACAATATTGGAGCTGTAGGACTGTAGATGTAATATATGACATGTAGATAATCAGATAAGACAATATGACAATGAAAAGAGCACGTTACACAAATAATAAAGTTCATATGATATGAAACAATTAGTGAATTTTATTTAGCATCAAGAACCCATGTAACTTGGTATACAAGCATGTATGCAAATTTGAAAGTGACTATGTATGCAAGCATATGAACAAGTCAAAGAGTGGAGACACAATTAATAGTTGTGTCGGAGTTGGTAAGCGCCTTTATGTGCCAAGGAAGGATCTATGTTTCATGCCAAACAATATAAAACCAAGTAGCATTACATACCACATTGTACGACCTCGTTATTACCATAAGATGAGTTTTCCTTCATCCAAATATTTATCTACAACATAGCAGGTGATAAAACTAGTATTAATAGCCAATAGATACAACCTTGGTAGCCTAATCTCATAAAGAAAACACACACAGGAAGCAAGCAGATAATTACGAACCCGAGCATATTCTTTCAATTTTTCCACGCCTGATTGTACTTTCTAATACACATTATCATATACTGATCATGTGCATCCTATTTTAGTGCCATAATAGTCTTACAACAGCCCACAAAGTACAGCACATAACAATTCTACACAACCTACAAATGGACAACATAACATTACGCCCCTTTGCCCCATTTTGACATCGACAATTCCAAACTCGTTTCAACTTTAACCAAACTATTCTTAACATATCTATACATAACAATAGCCTTTAACCAGTCTCAGAACAGCAACTAATCAGTCATTAAGGATGTGAGGCAATAGCCTTCCATCCAACAGCCTACAAGTTAGTATTAAGAACACAATTGCGATATCCCATAAGAACTCACTTTTGCGGACTATAAAAGTAGTGAAGCAACCTGGTTACATTACTATAAAACTAACCTTTGTTAAATACATGAGTATTACTTCATAATATAGCCAACCAAGAGTAGAGAAGCATCTTAATTAACAAGAAAAGTGTACAACAATCCTTAGAATACAAGTTCTCCAGAATATCCAGCACAACATACTAGCATATACTTCTTGTTTTTCATGAAGAAACCATACTAAATGGCTAACTATGATTACTTACCTTTGTCTTAAATATTCAGGTTCCCTTCAAGAACCCTAGAGGGTTGTGTTAGATACTTTGTAAAGTGAAGTAAGGAGAGAAAGAAAAGTCTTTAGGAAGCTGAAATTTTTCCCCAAAGTGAAATGACTTAAGGGCTATTTTTAGCCCTTTATAAAGGGTCTTTTGGCCGACTTACTCTTGGACTTTTTACCATCTAATACCACATATTATTAAGGTAGTTATGTAGTAGCTTGGCCCTTACACTTGGACCTAATTGGGTCTCAAAATTGATGGGCTTGGGCTAACCATTTTCCAGCTTTCTCTTCACTTAGTTTGGGCCCAAATGGTTAAGTGGATTGTGATGTAAGTGGACCCTTTTATATTATTCTTGGGTTGAAAATATAGTCCACATGTGATGCTAAAAAATGGGCCAAAGTTACACCCTTAATATGGACTTTATTTATAATCGGACTTGAACAAATTCGACGTCGTGCCTCGTCTCCATTTAGCTAGCAATTTAATCTAAGCAAGTAGGTGACTCACCTGCTAACTTCTTAAGTCCTACAAGCACCTCGATTCTCTTATTTCATTTAAGGCTGTGATCTCTTCAATTTGACAAAAAAAATGTACACACTTGCCCCTCTTAAGCGTTAGACTCACATATCCCCCTATAACATGAAATTCGAGCACTTTTAGAAATGGACGCTAATCTGACCGAACCATATCATGTTTCATTTGCATTGTACTAGTATTTTAATATGTGGGATGTTACATCCTCCCCCCTTAGGAACATTCGTCCTTGAATGTTAGCACAATTGGATAGCTTAACCAAGTTTAAACTTTTACTTACACAAACTTTAACAATACACTAAGTATTCAATCACATATACCTATTAGTGTCCCCATTCTGCATGTTGGACTTCATTTTTAGCTTCAAATAAGTAAGGGTATTTTGGTTTCATCACGTCGTGGCCTCCTATGTTATTTCTTCTACTTGCTGGTTCCAAAGTACTTTTGCTGAAGCTATTTTTTTATTCCTTAGCTTCTTAACTTGATGATCTAGAATAGCAATAGGTACCTCTTCACAGGTGAGATCTTATGTAACCTGTACATCCTCAATAGGAGTGATATGAGATAGGTCACCTATGCATTTTCGAAGCATTTAGACATGAAAAACTGGATGAATCCTTAAAAGCTCTTGGGGTAGCTCTAGTTCATATGCAACCTGCCCGAACCTCTTAATAATCTGATATGGCCCTATGTAATGCGGACTCAGTTTTCCTTTCATTCCAAATTTCATAACCCTTTTCGTTGGAGACACCTTTAAAAATACCCAATCCTCTACTGAGAATTCCAGTCCTTTCCTTCTAGCAACCGCAAATGATTTATGATGACTTGGACTGTTTCTAGATGCTTCTGTATTACCTTAACT
Organism: Solanum ossicruentum; assembly: GCA_025774065.1. Taxonomy (NCBI): domain Eukaryota; kingdom Viridiplantae; phylum Streptophyta; class Magnoliopsida; order Solanales; family Solanaceae; genus Solanum; species Solanum ossicruentum. The sequence continues at coordinate 18,426,127 of JAOTQR010000045.1, read as the reverse complement.
TTTTCCATGGCTTGTTGTACTAGATTTGGCCCAAACAAGGTGGTTTCACCCACTTCAAACCATCCAATTTGTGATCTACATTTCCTTCCATACAATGCTTCATAAGGTGCCATCTTCATACTTGAGTGCTAGCTATTATTATAGGCAAATTTAATAAGTGGCAAATGGTCCACTCAACTACCTTTAAAGTCCAATGCACAAGCTTGCAACATATCGTCAAGTGGCTGAATGGTGCATTCTGCTTGACCGTCTATTTGAGGGTGGAAAGATGTACTCCAATTCAATTATGTCCCTAAACTCCTTTGGAAGGACTTCCAAAACTTTGCAGTGAATTGAGCTCCTCCGTCAGATATAACGAAGACTGGAACCCCATGTATCCCAACTATCTCTTTAAGGTATAGTTTGGCATACTCTTCAGCTGTATAATCACTCCTAAAAGGCAAGAAGTGTGCTGACTTTGTGAGTCTGTCAACTATTACCCATATGGAGTCAAACTTCTGAAATTAGCAAGGCAAATCGGTAATAAAATCCATATTGATCATATCCCACTTCCATGTTGGAAGCTCTATGCATTGCATATAACCTCCTGGCTTTTGGTGTTATAATTTCACCTGTTGGAAATTTGGACATTGAGCCAAAAATTCTGTAAGGTCTTTTTTCATGCCTCCCCACCTAAACATTCCCTTCAGGTCATGGTACATCTTAGTAGATCATGGATGGACGGAATATCGGGAATGATGGGCTTCTTCTATTATCCTCTTTCTTAATCCATTAATATCAAGCAAACATAATCTATTTTGGAAGTAAAGTACTCCATTTTGTGTAAGGTCAAAGCCCTTTATCGTACCCTGACTCACTTTTTCTTTAAGCTTTCGTAGAATAGGATCCTCAAACTCTTTTTCTTTCACCTCCATTACTAATGAAGACATTGCTACATTATGTACAATAACCCCTTCCTCTGGAGTTTCAAGAAGGCGAACTCCCAAACTGGCTAGTTGACATAGATCCTTAGCCACTCCTTGACGTACAACATCTTGATCAACAGTATTCATGATTTCCTTACTACTCAGAGCATTGGCTACCACATTTGTCTTCCCCAGATGGTATAGTATATCAACATCGTAATCCTTTATTAGCTCTAGTCATCTCCACTATCTTAAGTTTAGGTCTTTCTGCTTAAAGATGTATTTCAGTCTCTTATGATCAGTATATATGCCAATGTGAACCCCATACAGATAGTGGCGCCATATTTTTAGAGCAAACACAACCGCTGCTAGCTCAAGATCATTAGTTAGATAGTTTTTTCTCATATGGTCATAGTTGTCTAGATACATAAGCAATTACCCTACCTTGTTGTGTCAGAACACATCCTAAGACAACTCCTGAAACATCGCAATACACTTTATACCCCTCGGTGCCTTCTAGAAGTGCTAGAACAGGTGCAAAAGTTAGCATTTTTGTAGCTATTGGAAGCTCCTTTCGCATGTATCATTCCTTTGGAACTTGGTCGCCTTATGTATCAACTTTAAATAGAAGAAAAAACCTTCCACAAACCTCCTGTAATAACCTGCCAAACCTAGGAAGCTCCAAACTTCCGTGGGTGTTATTGGTCTTGGCCAATCATTCATAGCCTCAATCTTTTGTTAATTAACCCTTATGCCCTCATCAGACACAATATGACCCAAGAATGCCATTGATTTTAGCCAAAATTCACATTTAGAAAACTTGGTATACAACTGGATCACGAAGAACTTGTAACATCTGTTGTAAGTGATTTGCGTGGCCCTCTTCTGATCTTGAATACACCAAAATGTCATCTATAAATACTATCACGAACACATCCAAGAGCGACTTAAATACCCTGTTCATCAGGTCAATAAAAACTGCTGGTGTATTCATTAGCCCAAATGATATAACAAGAAATTCAAAGTGATCATAGCATGTTCTGAAAGCAATCTTAGGTATATCTTTCTCCTTCACCCTTACTTGGTGATAACCTGATCTCAAATCAATTTTTGAAAAACATTTGGCACCTTGCAACTGATCAAATAAATCATCAATCCTGTGGAGGGCTATTTATTCTTAATTGTCACCCTATTCAATTGTCTATAGTTGATACACATTCTCAAGGTGCCATTCTTTTTATGTACAAATAACACTGGTGCACCCCAAGGGGACACACTAGGTCTTATAAAACCCTTCTCCAATAAGTCTTTTAACTTCTCTTTTAGTTCACGTAACTCTGCCAGGGCAATTCTGTATGGAGGGATGGAAATGGATTGAGTGCCTGGAAGTAAGTCAATACCAAAATCTATTTCTCGCTCTAGATGTAAGCCTGGGAGTTCTTCAGGGAACACATCTACAAATTCATTCACTACTGGAACTGATTGAAGAGTTGGTGATTCTGCCTCCATATCTCTCACTCTAACTAAATGACATATATAACCCTTGGATATCATCTTTCTGGCCTTATAATAAGAGATAAACTTCCCCTTTGGTTCCCCAACATTGCCTTCCCATTCAAGAACTGCCTCATTTGGAAAGTGGAAGCGCACTCTCTTAGTTCGGCAATATACGATGGCATAGCAAAAAGCTAACCAATGCATACACATTTAACATCAAATTCCACCATTTCTAGCTATGTGTGTCACAGTCACAAATAGTTACTACACAGTCATAATAACCCCTTCTAGCCGTAATAAATTCATCGGTTGCTGTAGACACTTCATATGGTTTGTTCAATAATTTGGGTGTTCTCTTAAGCTTCCGAAACTAGTGGGGTAATGTATGATAGGTTAGAACCAGGGTCAATTAATGCATATACATTATGTAAAAAGATGGATAATGTACCTGTGCCACATCAGGTGAAGCTTCCAAATTTTGCCGACTTCCCAGAGCATAAGTACGATTCTGGACTCAGCTAGAGCTAGCTGCCCCTCTAACACCTCTACCATGACCCATAGGTTCTTGTTGACCCCTACCTATTGGGGGAACTGATGATGATGATGCAACAGCTGATGCAGTAGATTGTGCTATATCACCCATATGTCTCCTCAAGCAATCTTTTATCATATCCCCTGGCGCACCACACCAATAACAAACATCTATCCCAACATGACATATACCCAGATGACTTCTTCCACACTATTTAAAAGGTTGCCTATGAGTCATTGGCTGGCTTGCCGAATATCCTGTTGACCAAACTGATTACTTCTAGACCATTGAAGTTGTGGAGGAGCACTGTCAGCAGAGTAGGAGGATAATAGCCTAGGTGGTCTATTAGAAAATTGAGGCCTAAGCTCACCTTGGGATGGTGTAACTACCTTATAGATCTTGCCCATTTGGCCTGCTCCCCTTCCAACTCTTGTGTCCTTCTTCTTTGCCTCCAATTCTCCAATTTCATTGCAAAAGCCTGCATTCTCTCTATATCCATGTCTTTGTTCAAGGAAGCAATGGTATAATCTCTGACCAGATACATATCCAATCTGCCCACATATCGATGAACTCTATCTATCATAGTAGTAACTACATTAGGAGCATACCTGGCTAGGGAATTAAATTGAAGGCTATAATCCCTCACGCTCATATTCCCTTGGTTGAGGTTCAAGAACTGATCTGCGCAGGACTCTCTAATCTCCAATGGCAAGTAATGGTCAAGAAATGGCTCTTTAAATTCCTTCGAGGCAGTTGGGGGTGCATTTATGCCCTTAGATTGCTTCCAAGCTTCATACCACAATATAGACACACCCTTCAACCTATATGTCGCTAAATCGATAGCTTCTATACCATTCACGTGCATAACATCTAACGTGCGTTGAATCTGATCAATAAAATCTTAGGGATCTTCATAAGGATCTAACCTAGTGAACAATGGAGGGTCCAAATTAAGGAAATCACGTATGCTTGTGCCAGCTGCCCTATTGGCACCACCTCTACCTATAATTGGACCTTCCTGTCTTTGACCTTGGCCAGCCACTATACGGGTTAACAGTTGGACTGGATTTCTCAAATCCTGCACGGTAGCATCAATAGTTGGTTCTAGGGGATTTTCACTACTTTCGGGTTCATCAGGAGTTGGAGATGTCTGTGACAGAGACTCCTCTTAAAACTCATTTCATTGTCTTACCTAACTGGGTATACTAACCACCATTTCCACTGCCTTCCCTTTACCTTTGTTTTGCCTGGTTTCTGGCATACTTGCTGTACAAATTAATTTAGGAGTTAGACATAATGCAACAATTACACTTAGCTCTATGGCACGATCTAAAGAATGAAAATAAAGTAACAACTCCTAAATGCCACATAGCCTCCTACTTATAAATATGGTGCACAATACATTGATTAACAAGACTCTACATAGATACGACTTTGTAGACTCCCTAGGACGACCAGCTCTGATACCACTTTTGTCATGCCCAAAGTCCCGTTAGGGCAGACTGGCACCTGTTGCCGATAAGGCCAGAGAGAACTAATTTATATCTATGCACTTTCTATAAATATTATAAGGGACTTTTACATTTGACATGCCTTTGAGAAAATAAACAGTGATAACAAGTCAAAAGGAAATGCATATGGCTAAGTCGTTGGGGCCACAGTGTTTAAAGTACGAGACATGAACACACTTTAATTTACATAGTCTACAAAGCCTTTAAATAAGGAAAGGTATCTGGTAAGGGTCAGGACAAGCCCCGCCTCGACAACTGTACAATACAAAAATATAAGCTCTAGATGCACAAACTCCGAAGCAACCTGGAGCTTGGTAACAACAGCTAGATATCCAGTACTCCTATTGGGGAGATCTACTAGCACCTGTACCTGTAGCATGAAATATAGGTCCCCCACAAGGGACATCAGTATGAGATAATGTATTGACTATATAAGGCAGGAAATACTGTATATGAAGTAACAACTCAAATGAAACTATGTACTGGTGTAGGATAAGAAACCACCTGTAGTTATACTGTGGGATAATGTATTTTATGTTCTTTATATTACTTTACTTTTATTGTATAATCTGTGCACAGCATGTAATACAAACGACCAACTGATTAGTGGTAAAACTGTATCGAGATCATCCCTGGCTAGGTTCTTCCATAACCCCTTGGGCTACCACCTGTGATAGGATCGTCCCCAGCTATGTGATTCTTCCACCCCTTGAGCTACAACCCATCAATAAACAATATACGTTATCCTTCAATTACCTTTGAGGCGATTCTTTTAGTCGTTATAACATTAGAAGTTGTAGGACTATAGATGTAACATGTGACATGTAAATAATCAGACAAGACATTATGACAATGAAAAGAGCACGTTATATAAATAATAAAATGCATATGAGATGAAACAATTAGTGAATTTTATTTAGCATCAAGAACCCATGTAACTTGGTATACAAGCATGTATGCAAATTTGAAAGTGACTATGTATGCAAGCATATGAACAAGTCAAAGAGTGGAGACACAATTAATAGTTGTGTCGGAGTTGGTAAGTGCCTTTATGTGCCAAGGAAGGATCTATGTTTCATGCCAAACAATACAAAATCAAGTAGCCTTACATACCTCGCTGTACGACCTCTCTATTACCTCAAGATAACCTTTCCTTCCTCCAAATATTCATCAACAACATAGTAGGTGATAAAACTAGTATTAATATCTAATAGATACACCTTGGCAGCCCAATCTCATAAAGAAAACACACACGGGCAGCAAGCGGATAATTATAAACTCGAGCGTATTCTTTCAACTTTTCCACCCCTAATCATATTTTATAATATACATTATCATATACACATCATGTGCAACCTATTTTAGTGCCATAACAGTCTTACAACAGCCCACAAACCACAACATATAACAATTCTACACAACCTACAAATGGATAACATAACGTTATGCCCCTTTGCCTCATTTTGACGTCGACAATTCCAAAACTGTTCCAACTTTAACCAAACTATTCTCAAAACATATATACATATAAATAGCCTTGAGATAGTCTCAGAACAATAACAAATTAGTCATTAAGGATGTGAGGCAATAGTCTTCCGTCCAACAACCTACAAGTACGTATTAAGAACACAATTGCGATATCCCATAAGAACTCACTTTTGCAGACTGTAAAAGTGGTGAAGCAACCTGGTTACATTACTATAAAACCAACTTTTGTAAAATACATAAGCATTGCTTCATAATATAGCCAACCAAGAATAGAAAAACCTCTTAATTAACAAGAAAAGTGTACAACAATCCTTAGAATACAAGCTGTCTAGAATTTCCAGCACAATATACTAGCATATACTTCTTGTTTTTCATGAGAAAACCATACTAAATACACAACTATGATTACTCACATTTTCCTTCAAGATTAAGGTTCCCTTGAAGAGCCCTAGAGTGTTGTGTTAGCTGGTTTTTAAAGTGAAGTAAGGAGAGAAAGAAAAGTCTTTAGGAAGCTGAAATTTTTCTCCAAAGTGAAATGACTTAAGGGTTGTTTTGAGCCATCTATAAAGGGTCTTTTGGCTAACTTACTCTT
>JAOTQR010000045.1:18409115-18419502 GCA_025774065.1 Solanum ossicruentum | reverse complement strand
AAATTTTTCTCCAAAGTGAAATGACTTAAGGGTTGTTTTGAGCCATCTATAAAGGGTCTTTTGGCTAACTTACTCTTGTACTTTTGACCACCTAATACCATATATTATTAATCTTGTTATGCAGAACCTTGGCCCTTACACTTGGGCCTAATTGGGTCTCAAAGTTGATGGGCTTGGGCTGACCATTTTCCAACATTCTCTTCACTTTGTTGGGGCCCAAATGGTTAAGTGGGTCGTGGTGTACTTGGGAAATTTTTATATTCTTCTTGGGCTGAAAATATAGTCCATATATGATGCTAAAACATAGGCCAAAGTTATACCCTTAACATGGAATTTATTCATAATCAGACTTGAACAAATTCGACCGTTGGGCCTCATCTCCGTTTAGCTAGCAATTTAAGCTAAGAAAGTAGATGACTCACTTGCTATCTTCTTAAGTCCTATAAGCCCCTCAATTCTCTTACTTCATTTAAGGTCATGATCTCAATTTGACACAAAACATGTATACACTCGCCCCTCTTAAGCGTTAGATGCACATATCCCCCTATAACATGAAATTCAAGCACTTTTAAAAATACGCGCTAATTCGACCAAACCATATCATGTTTCATTTACATTGTATTAGTATTGTAAAATGTGGGCATTACAAATTATATAGGAGGAAATGTGGGTCATCAATTGGCTTGTTCGAGGTTGGTGAAGTTGAGTTGATTGGACCAGATCTTGTCCACCAGTCTATGGAGAAGGTGGAAGTCATCAGAGAAAGGTTAAAGACAGCACAGAGTCGCCAGAGGTCATACACAAATGTGAGAAAAAGAGACTTGGAATTCAAAATAGATGATTGGGTGTATTTGAAGGTGTCACACATGTGTAACGACCCCAAAAAGTCCCCAAAAATGTGCCTCGGAATCCCTAGAATTTTAAATTTCATATATCTCAAAATTTGTTAGTTATTTTAAAATTTGACATTGAATTCTTGTTCAGGGGGTCCAAATTAAGGGAAAAGGTGTCTATCTTTGATTTAACAACAATGATTTAGCAATTACAAAAATTCAAGAATGCACTTTTCAGAATAGTTTCCACGTCTAAGGCGCGATGTGCCCCAGTATTATTTTGTGCATTTTTCTGTTTTGGGTCCAAGGCTTTGGGTCTTAGGCCCAAGGGTTCCCATATGTGGTTTTACCTATACTTAGTAAAATTTCACCGTCATATCATCCTAACATTCTCAAATACTCACAAAAACACTTAGCTATATTTTTACCCCCCAAACTTAAGTCCCAAACCCTCATCCCCAGCTAAGGTTCTCCTTCAAGGTTCTTCTTCAGGCTTCAAGTCTCCGTCACCAACATTCGCCAAGTTCATCTCCAAGCTAAGGTATGTGGGTTTCTTTCATGGGTTCCTTTCACCCATGATACCCAAGCCTCCTCTTATTGAAATTTCATGATTTAAAGTGATTTACAAATAGGTCTTGCATACTATAAAATTCACTGCACACTATGTTAAAGCTATGTAAATTTGTGATTGTTTTGCTATGTTTTGAGCTATAAATCTTGGATATATTGTAAGATTTAATGAAAGGCTTTGATGTATATGTCTTAAGAGTTTTGCAAGGTGTAGATTTATGATTTCATCTCTAAATTACATAGTTTTATACTACCATTTCACACCCTCTAGGTGTTTGATGAAATGTACGGTTATGGTTTCTTGAGGAATTGAAGGTCCAAAGCATGAAATATGATATGAATGATGTTATGATGATGAAATGATCTTTTGTATATAATTATTCCTATGTGTGTTGTTGCACTAGAGTATATGATAAATCCTATGTAAAGTGTTACATTAGATCATACCTGATTCAGGGGGACAAGAGCTCGGGTAACCATGTTGGGGGTTTATACTCATCAACTATGCTAGGGGTTTATACTTTGTCACCGTGTTGGTAAGGTGTTATTAGCATCAACCATATGAGGGGTTTATACCACACAACCACCGAGGAGTTTATATCTTTAAACAACTAGCTTGGTCTCTTCTTCACATATGATATCCTATATGAGCATGATTTACTAGAGCACATTTTACTTCAAAATTGAACATACATTTCATATTGTTATATTATTCTATTGTTGAATATTATGCACTTTGATTATGATGCCTACTTATTGTTGCATTGCATCCTACATACTTAGTATATTCAAACATATTAACGCATACTATTGCCTACATGATATCACCATGTAGGGATCGAATCAAAAGTTGATCATCTTTCTCCTCCAAGTAGCTAGTCTAATACTACTCAAGCTAGTTGGTGAGTCCTCCACTTCGGGGACCTTAGTATTTGTTTCTCCTATTATATATTGAACACTCTTCTTCACTTTCTATTTAGTTATGAGGGTGAGTGTGGTTGCTTTGTTTTGTCCCCTACTCTTATCTATGTAGTAGAGGTGTCGTTGGACATGTTATATATCTATGATATGAGCTTTGACTCTTTTCCCTTGATTATGATATTGTGCATGCTTTCCTCTTAGTCCTATTGCCCCTATTTCTACTCTGTTATGCCATTTAAATGCTTCCACGATCGATGATGTGTAATGATAAGTTAAGAGACTTGTTTGGGGGACCCTTTCGAGCTGCCCATTCGCCGTATCACATCTAAGCCCTATTTTTGGTTGCGACAAACATGGTATCAGAGTACTAGGTTGATATATCCTCAAAGTCCAACACACCACATCAATTAGAGTCTTATGCATGGTTGTGTTGAGCACCACAACTAGGAGTATGAGGCTATGAGACTTTTTAGGAAATGTTTCATTTCATCATGATCTCCGTCATGCGATAGAGTTAGGTCACCTAGGGCTTATTGCTAACCCCTAACCATTACATTTCAGGATATGTCTCAAGCTACTCAAGGCGACGACATATAAAATGCGGAGGTTCAAAATGCTCCATAGGTAATCACCAAAGTGGTGACAACATTGGCAACTCAACTCAATCAGGTGCTCCCGAGACTTCTAGTTGGGAGAGGACAGGTAGTGAGCAAAGAGGGCCTGTAATCTGGGTAAGTTCAAATGTCTCAAACGTAGAGGTGATGGTGGTGTGGCCCCTAATGGTGTGTGTTCTAGTTGTGGAGAGGGTCATAGAGACCCATGTTTGAGAGGCACCAATGCTTGCTTCCATTATGTTGAGGAGGGGAATAAGAAGAAGGATTATACTTGTAAACGCTATAAGGATAAACGAGGTGATGGTGTGATGACTAATCCCAAGTGTCAAAGTTATGGAAACAACCATGGTGGCCCATGTCGAAGGAACACAAGTTCTTGCTTTGGATTTGGTAAGGTGGGTCACAAGCTTGTGGATTGTCCAATTATTCCAAGGGGGTATAAGGGTGGTCAACTTTTGCACCATGGGGTCTATGTTGATCAAGTTCCTCAAGGAGGGGTTGAGGTGCCTGATGCTATTATCGATAAGTTGAAGTTTCCTTTGCTTTGATGTGCATGCATTGTTAGGCACAGTGTGTGCCACTATTTCTTCTCTATTCTTCTTGTTTGGTTGTGGGGCTTCTTGTGTGCCCAAGTTGTTGTGTGCACCTTTGGTGTCTATCATTTTGTCGAGTGTATTGTTTCAACAAGGTTCATAGGAGATGGTCTGGATATTGCATTAGGTCTTGCTTTGTGGTTTGGTAGAGTTGATATGGTGGAATTTGATGTCACTATAGTAATAGAATGGTTATATACATGTAGTATCTTCATAGATGGTAGGACCCATAGAGTTAGGCCCTGATTCCCTAATGAACCCTTCTTTAAGAGTAAGGTTGTGAAGTGATAGCATGAAAGGTAGGTTCAATTCATGTCTTAGGGTACAACGTGGTCTCTAAGGGGGTTACATTTGTCATCTTGAAAGAATGGAGGTGTAAAACCTAAGTTGTTTTATTATTGAGTTGTTGGTGGTAGGTGAGGCCTTGAACATCCCTATCCGATATTTCGAAGTTGGGGTAGTGTCTTTTGGTTTGACTAGTTCCCCGGTCATGCATTCAAGTCTCATGAATAGGATCTTTTAGCCCCTACTCTAATAGACTTATGGTGATTTTTGTGATGGTACGATGGTTTGTGTTCCCTAATGGGGTAATGTATGTGAGTCTTATGAGGGTAGTACAACAAAGTTTAAGGAAGAAGGTTGGATGTTAAATATGGGGGAACAGACATTTTGGTGTTAAGAGGTTGCCTTCCTAGGTCGAGTGATGCTGGGTGATGGTATTAAGGTGAACCCTAATAAGACAAAGGTGATAAGAGGTTAGCCTAGACCTTGGCTTCCTTGGGTAGTAGGAGCCTCCTGGGTTTAGTGGGCAATTATCGGATATTGTGAGTAGGTTCTCTTCTATTGTTACTCCTTTGACTTAGTTGATCCTAAGTAAGTCCATGTTGTGACCGACGTTTTGAGTAGGGTGATTTGACAGGTCTGGGAGTTGCTATTTCTTGTGTTATTCCTTTGTGCTAGTAGGATTCATGTGTATGTGGGTTGATCCTTAATCCCTTTCAATCAGGGAGACCCAAAATTGTTTGCAAGAAAACCTACATGTATTTTACTTATTTTAATTTGAGATTTGAATATTATGATTCCTAAAATTGTATTGATACATGGATAGTGTTTGTTTAATGATTTTAATGCGATTTAAACTGTTATATGAGGATTTACTTTGGGTTTATGAGGTTATTAGTGCGCATGTTCCCCTTTTGAACTATTTATGCATGAGAGGTTACACTATGGATTTAAATGTGAAATCAATTATGTTTTAACTTTAACTTCATACTATAAATGTTGATTTTTAAATGGAGTCTTAATTAATCATGTTATTTCCTCGTTGTTCATAACATATGCATTAATGTACATAGATTATTTTGAAATAAAATTATGTTATAGGTAAGCCCAATTTCGTTTTATGGTATGATTTTGAAAAAAAAGTTGGTTATGACAATATTCTGATCACATATATGTCTTTGATTATGACTTTTTAAGCATTTTGGGTGATTGCACCATTTTGTATGTGAATAGGCTATTCCTATGCCTGAGTATTATGACTATGAAATTATGATTTTGGCATTTGAGTCTAAGTATGAATTGTTATGAATGGTGTTTGGCTTTTAAGCCCAATTGTGCATTGAAATGATTCGGAAAGAAAAATGAGTAATGCCTCTTTGAAAGTGTGTATATGTATGTTATAAGTATTCTTGTGGGATGACAACTTAGCACCGATGGATTGAGAAGTAGTGGGGAGGGGTCTATAAGGGTTGCCCCATGTTCTTTTGCATAGAGCCTTGTCTTGTGATCTTGGTTGAATCTAGCATGATGAGTTGGAGGTCTTGTGGTAGTTTGGGCTACTTGCATAGCATGCTTCCAATAAGTGTAGAACCCCGTAAGGTTGTAGTATGATAGTTAAGGATGGTCGATCTATTTTGTCAATTCCAATGGGGTACTCACTTCCCTAATATTGATTTGAGGATCAGGTTTTGTTCTCAAGTGTGAAGGACGGTAGGTGGTATCCCTAAGTGCCCTTTGAAACAAGGAATAAGCATTTTGGTTATTGGTGGAGTTGTTAGGAGGATGTTTGCACCAGTTGTGTCTACTAGGTTTCATGAATAGGTTCTTAAAACCTTACCTTGGTATGTTTGTAGTGGTCTCTCTTGATGAGGTATTGATTTTTTTAGAGCTTGTGAATCATTTGGGGATAGCATTGTATGCCTTGGAGGATGAGAGATTGTTTGTTAATATGATAGGTGTGCATTGTCAATAGCAAGAGGGTGGTTAGAATTCTTTAAGGATTATAAGGTGAGTGTGCATTATTTTTCCCGGTAAGGTTAGTGTGTAGTTGGTTCTCTAAGTAGGGAGCCTATGAGTAGCTTAGCACATGTGGTTAATGGTGCCAGGGAGGTGACTAGTGGAGTCTATCGGTTGGTTAGATTAGAAGTTAGGTTGAGGGAAGTTGAGCGTGGTAGTATAGCACTCGTGATAGTTCCAAATCTTCCTTGGTTAAGAGGTCTAGATTAAGAAAGGCCTTGATTTTGTCTTATTAGAGTTAAAAGTTTTGCATGGAAAAATGGTAGAGTGGAGGTTGTTTCCCAAGGGGGAGATGGTAGTTATGGTACCAAGTGGGTTAGGTGTATTTAAGGATGAAAATTGAGTTCAGGATTGTGAGTCTTTATAGAGTGCATAGGGAGGTTGGTAAGGTTGCATAAATTTGGGGATTTGCCTATGGATGTAGTTATAGTTTGTCCAGTTCTTCAGGCTTCTAGGTAGATGGGATGTGTTGGTGACTCTAGTGCTATAGCACTCCTTGAAATTGTGGGTCGTGTGGAGGAAAAGTTGTCTTAGAGGAAGCTCCCGGTGGAGGTGTTGGATGGATGAGTGGGGAAGTTGATTTGTGAGGATGTGGTGTTCATTAAGGCCCTCTTGAAAGGGATCATCATGTCAAAGGTGTTCCCAAGGAAGCCATAGCGGTCATATGGGAGCGATATTAGTACCTCATTCCCTCTAATCAAGCCTAAGATAACGACTAAGTTCTTCATGTGGTTCCAAGTCTTATGTTTCACCCCCTACATCATTCATATGCATTCATGTTTAAATTGGCAAGTTCATGATGATTTTACACTTATGATGAGGTTTTGGAAAATGGTGTTTTAAGTGTAATGTTGGATTCTTATTAGGGGTTGATTTGTTTATGATTACTCTTGTCTTGTACATCTCTTTTACATTCGAGGACGAATATTCCAAAGGGGTGGATACTATAACGATGCCAAAAAGTACCCAAAAACGTGCCTCGGAATGCCTGGAATTTTAAATTTCATATATCTCAAAATCCGTTCATTATTTTGAAAATCCAACTTTGGATTCTTGTTCAGGGGTCCAAATTAGGCTAAAAAGTATCTAACCCCGATTTAAGATCAAAGATTTAGCAATTACGAAAATTCAAGAATGCAATTTCCAGCATAGTTTCCGCGTCTGTGGCGCGACGAGCCCCGATGTTATTTTGTGCATTTTTCTATTTCAAGTCCAAGGCTTTGGGTCTTGGGCCCAAGGGTTTCCATACATGTTTCTACTTATACATAGCCCAAATTTCACTCTCATATCATTCTAAATATTCCTCAATACTCACTAAGACACTCAGCCATATTTTCACCCCTCAAAATCAAGTCACAAACCCTCATCCCAAGCTAAGGTTCTTCTTCAAACTTCAAGTATCTGTCTCCAACCTTCACCAAGTTTATCTCCATGTGGATTTCTTTCATGGGTTCCTTTCACTCATGATACCCAAGCCTCCTCTTACTCAAATTTCATGATTTAAAGTGATTTACAGATAAGTCTTGCATACTATGAAATTCACTGCACACTATGTAAAAAGCTATATCAAGTTGTGACTATTTTGCTATGTTTTGAGCTATAATCTTGGGTCTATTGTAAGATTTGATGAAGGGTTTTGATGTATATGTCTTAAGGGTGTTGCAAAGTGTTGATTGATGGTTTTACAATGGATTTTCTTGCATGATTTCATCTCTAAATTGTATGGTTTTATACTACCATTTCACACCCTCTAAGTGTTTGATAAAATGTCCGGTTATGGTTTCTTGAGGAATTGAAGGTCCAAAGCATGAGATATGATATGAATGATGTTATTATGATGAAATGAGCTTCTGTATATGCTTATTTCTATATGAAGTGTTGCACTAGAGCATATGATAAATCCTATATAAAGTGTTGCATTAGACAATACCCGATCCGGGGGAACAAGAGCCCGGGTAACCATGCTGGGAGTTTATACTCATCAACCATGCGAGGGGTTTATACTTCATCACCATGTTGGTAAGCCGTGATTAACATCAACCATATGAGGGGCTTATATCACACAACCACCAAGTGGTTTATGCCTTGAACAGCTAGCTTGGTCTCTTCTTCAAATATGATATCCTATATGAGCATGATTTACTGGAGCATGTTTTACTTAAGAATTGAACATACATGTCATATTGTTATATTATGTCTATTGCTGAATATTATGCACTTTCATTATGATGCCTACTTATTGTTGCATTTCATACTGCATACTTAGTACATTCAAATGTACTAACACATACTCTTGCCTACATGATATCACTATGTAGGGATCGAAGCCCAAGTTGATCATCCTTCTCCTCCATGTGGCTAGTCGGTACTACTCAAGTTAGTTTTTGATTCCTCCACTTCAGGGACCTTAGTATTTGTTTCTCCTTTTATGTATTGAACACTCTTCTTACTTTCTATTTACACTATAAGGGTGAGTCCAGTTGCTTTGTCTTGGCCCCCGCTCTTATCTACCTAGTAGAGCTGTCATTGGACATGGTTTGTATCTATGATATGAGCTTTGATTCTTGTCCCTTGATTATGATATTGTGCAAGCTTTCTCCTTAGTCCCATTGCCCGTATTTCTAATCATTTATGTCATTTAAATGCTTATGCGACCAATGATATGTAATGATAAGTTAAGAGGCTTATTTGGGGACCCTTCGAGCTCCCCATTCATCGTGCACGTCTAGGACCTATTTTGGGTCGTGACACCATGAAAGGTGTCATGAGGTTCAGGAAGAAAGAGAAGTTGAGTCCCCATTATATCGGACCATATCAGATTGTAAGAAGGATTGGGAAGGTTGCAAATGAGCTGGACTTGCCTTCCGACCTAGACGGAGTTTACCTGGTGTTTCACGTGTCTATGTTGAAGAAGTGTTTGGGGGATCCAGCCTTAGCAATCCCCGTAGAGAGTATGGGTGTGAATGACAGCTTATCACACGAAGAAATTCCATCCCAAACCTTGACTGACCTCGTAAGATAAGGAATAAAGATATAACCTCTATTAAAGTTATATGGAGGAATTAATTTATTGAGGGAGCTATGCGAGAAGGCAAGGAAGCGATGAAACTCAAATACTCGCCCCTATGCATGCCAAATAATGATGTTGAAGGTAAACATTCTGGTCCTTAACATTATTAAATGTCTTCTTTCATTGAGTTGATGCCCTATCTTATTCTTTTCCCGAGTCTAAGACAGAGATAGATAGGTGATGGATAGTTGAGAGTTCAAGTGCTGCCAAGTGAGGAATAAGATGAGTTCTGGGTTTATTCATGTTTCCATTCGACCTTTACTCTTCATTCTAGGATGAAAAGTCCCAAGGGAGAGATGATGTAACACCCTATGAAATTATCAAAATGTCCCTAAAATATATCATGCGCGCAACACGTCTTCCAAAGCTCCGATGGGAAATCTGAGACTAGATTTGTGATCAGCATGGAAAATAGAGTCAGAAAATAATCTCGACAAGATTTAAGAACAATTATGTCGAAAACTAATTTTCGCAAGTTGGCCAAAAAACAATAAGTGTACGCTACAGGGCCACGATATGCACCCATTGTGGACCCAAAACAGTGAGGGTGCGTGACAAGACAGCGACACAGACCCACACTTACGTTTTTCCTTTAATTTTTGATGGAGGTTGAATATTCAAAAATACACTAGTGTGTGATGGGTCCACGTTGTGGACTAGTGTAATTTTGGTGATGAGTGTTCTTTTAAATTTGGAAAAGGGTATTTTGGGTATTCCCAACACATTTTAATACCCCAAAGCATACTTTTAAGACCTATTTCATACACAAGGGTTGCACAAAACCCACATTCTCAGAAATTTTAAGCTTGAGTTTTGAGGGAGCAAGCAAGGAAGGGCCTAAGCATTGAGGGTATGGGTCCATGTTTTTGTTGAAGATTAATACAATCTTCATCCTAAGTGTGTAATGGCTACCCAAAACATGGGAATTGTTCTTCTATGTGCCCAATGTATAGATTATGTTTAAATTGGTAGTTAAGGGTCTTGTATGGAAGTTCTTGAAGAACTTCTTGAACATTATCTTTATTTCTTGAATATTTTCTTTACTTATATATACTATCTCAAATTGAGGATCATCCTACTTGTATTTACTGTTTTTATGCATTATTGTATGATCGTTACCTAAATTGCATGTTTCCTTTCTATGATACTGCCAGAATGAACCTAGGTTTTTTTTTTAGAGCCTCGATCACATGATTGTATTTGTTGGTTATGGTCTAGGTCTTGAACTGAACAAATTGAAGGTTGATAATAATGAATGAGAACCTCAAAGAAGTTGAATGTAATCTTAAAGAAATATTCCCAACTCCTCAAGTTATTGAACAATAATGAATTAATGTATTAGTCGTATTTATATCCTTTACTACCATATAGAATTAAAAGTCATTAAAAATAAAAAACCTGGGAGTAGTAAATATATGTATTTATTATATAATTTTATGTAAATATATGTACTTATACAATAATTTTAAGATAAAATTATATAATAAA
>JAOTQR010000045.1:18388068-18409015 GCA_025774065.1 Solanum ossicruentum | reverse complement strand
CATGTCTAAAAATAAGGGGTATGACGTGTACCTGGTATGCTTACATGGACAAACGTGTCATCTCATTATTGGCTGAAAAAATATGTCAGCGCGATTGCATCTCACGCGCTACGTCACCGACTGGTCTGTGCCTACTTGTTCAAGATTTGCCAAGTTCAGGGATCTATTTGTGCACTACCAAAATTTGAGTTCCAACTTAAAAAAAGGTGCCAACTTTGAAGTCCTGTTTGGGTATTATCCCTTTATTATTCCCTTCTATTTTAGTTTATGGTTTAATTTCCTTTCTATTTTGTTCTAAGAGATTGTTGCTTTCATTTTTTAGTCGAAATTCTTTAATTTCAATATATTATATGATACGTTTAAAATTAAAAAAAAAGGGGAGAAGAACATTTTAATATATTATACACACATTTTGCTAAAATCACAAATTTGGAATTTTTTCTTCCTATTTTAAATATTATGTTTAGTCAAATAAAAAGTTTCAATTTTTTTTTATCTTCTGAAATTTCAAAAGTTATAGCTATAACACTTTTTATATTTATCTCGAAATGAATAATTAGTAGCAGGATAAAATATTTTTTTGGATGGTATAATAATATTGAAATAAATGTCGTCACAATTTATGTCATGATAACTAATTTCGTAATATATTAAAAGTCTACACGCAACCTGTGTATGTCGCAAGCAAAGAGTAGACAGACAATAGGCTTCTCTCTCTTATTCTTCATTACCTGCAACACTCGTCCCATTATTCAAAGCCCCGTCTTTCACATTCTTCTTTACCGTAAGTCCTTCTTGTTTTATTTTTTTTGTTCTCTGTATATTTTACTCTACAAAGTTTTAATTTGTTTCTTCAATTTCTTTGAACTATTATACATAGTTTTATTGATTCAACTGATGGTTTAGCCTATGTTTTGTTTTGGGTGTTTATTTTTATTCCCTTTTTACGCAATGAATGGATGCGATTGAATCCGATGCTAAAGGATAGATCCGAATCTTTAGGCATGTTCGTTCAAACTGGGGATTTGGAGTTCTATCTGGATATCATGTTTATGGAGGATTTTATGTATTAATTATTAATAATGTGATCTGTTTTAAGAAGGGGTTTTAGTAAAGATTCCTTCCCCTTTGTTCAAGGCTTTTGTTGGTTAAATTGCTTTTGAACTATGTTGCTCAGACTCTTTAAAAACTTGAGATGGGTGTACGTAGGATCCTTCACAAGTAGAAGGATCTGATAAGGGTGTGGCATCATTGTTGAATTGTCCGAGCAACGTAGCTTTTGAATAACATTGCTTCTAGGAGTGTGTCTTACTGTTCTTTTTCTAAAATTGAAAACTCCGATTTTTATTCTTGTAGTATATCCTATTTGAGGCCTATTAGCTTGCTCAATGTATTTTCTCCTTGAAGAACTTTAAGAAGAACCAGATGCAACAAGCTTATGAAATATGTATTTTTTGAAATGCTAATGTTAAAGATGGATATATGGAATTGAAAGGACAAAATGAATTAAGAAATAATGTAATGCTAAAAGATTGATATTGAAGATATGTAGAACATCCATTTGTGCGAAAGTTGATCAAGGTATTCTTATGTTTTACCATACTCATGGAAATAATGGAGGAAAAGGAGGAGAAAATATAGCTGAATAGAGAAGTTGACACATGCTGGCCCCAAGTAGTGAGTAAGGTGTGCTTTAGGTTGAATTTATTTGTATAATAACATTTATCCATTTCTCTTTACATGTGCATCTTTTTACTTGTATTTGGTTTGTGACATCAGATGTATTCCTTTATGGTTAGGTTTTCCATTCGTTCCCCCATTTGATTACATCACTAGGTTTATTTTAAAGTTTTCTCTCAGTTTTCCTTCTCTCTTTCAGGATTATTCTTTCTGTTGACAGTGTCAACATTAGGGTAAGAAAGATGATGTACCGAAAACGGAGAATGAGAAGTAAAGAGGAAGAATGTAGAAGCATAGGAAGAGGAATGAGATTGAGAGAGAGATAAGAATGAAATATAGGAAGAAAGATAAATGAATTCACTTCAAACATAGTTAGAAAAGGTTCTATTTATTGTGTGACGAACTCTCAAATCCCACTTGTGGGATTTCATTGGGTATGTTGTGGTTGTGTTCTGAACTTTCAGTAAGTTAGATTTCCCGATACATTTAAAACTTACTTCTGAAGTCTAATAAGAAGATAATCATCACATCAACTTCATCAGAAACAAGACTTAAATCAAACCACTAAAAATGACACAATGATAAAGGGTTCACACTAATCTAAATGTAGCTAAGCATTATCTCACCGCTAAATGATGATAAAAAAAATGATGAATATAGTTGGAAAAAGGTTTTTCTTCCACAGCCGGATGGAGCCAAAGATTTACTATTTTTTGGCTTTGGGGTATGATGGAATTAAGCAAAATGGCTCTTTAAACTGTCTGCGCTTCTTTCAATTGTGAAGTAGCAATTAGTCAACGCAACTTTCGATGCTCATCATGGGTCATCCGAAAACAGTCGATCTATGTTTTAAACGTAGGGGTCAAGCTGGCAATGGGGTAATGTTGTTGTTGTATAGTTGGAAAAAGGTTTATCTTCAATCAGAGATAGAGTTCCATTTGTCTCAAGAGATTGGACCTTTTCAAGACTCCCTATGATATATAAGGCTCTTTTATTATGTTTGGGTGAAATGAAATTCATACAATTTTTTTCTCTACTTGTCCTCGTCATCTCTCATTTCTCTATTACTCCCCTCTCTTATTTTTGAAAAAGACTCTCTTTTCTTATTTTTCGGTTTTCCTCTCCTATTCTTCTTTCTCTTTGTCTTTATTCTCATTTTCTTCTCCTCTCAACGTCCTGTCTTCCCCTTCTCATGAATGGAGATAATTTCATATGGTTTTAACTCATATATTTTCACTTGTTTTAATCGAAATTGACCACTTGAGGGAACTTTGGGAGTAGAAACTATCGGAGAAACATGTAATATCTATTTCTGGGGAGATTGTTGTATGCCATCCATTTCTGTGATGGTAACCATATTTGTTATCATTCAGAATAGTGAGATCCCAGATAAATTTGTCTAGGATGTTTGTTCAACTGGTCCTTTTCACCTTGCAATGGTGATCTTTGTTCATTTAGTTTTTATAAAGTGACAAGTTTATGTTTAAATATCGTATCCAAGGCAAATTCTGTATGTGCTGTTCTTTGAAGTTTGAATTTTTGTGCACTTCTCAATTGGTAATTTCTATTTCCAAATATCTATATGGAGGTAGCGCCTATAAGTCTGGTTACTGTTATTAAAAGTTTTTTAGTTGTAGATTGACATATTGTAACATTAGGGCCTAATGTTCTTGCAGTGACAAAGACTAGCATCTTTGCGCGTGTCCCATCCTCTTCTCCAACCTTTTTGACCAAGGTCAAAAAATTGTTGCCAACTCTCATGGAGGTTAAGCTATGGAATGATAAGCGGGAAAGAGAAATGTATGAAAACTTTGCGGAGCTCTTTGCTATAATAAAGGCAACCGAAAAGCTCGAGAAGGCTTATGTTCGTGACATCATTTCACCTGCTGAATATGAAACTGAATGCCAAAAGTTGATTGCTCATTTCAAGACCTTATCTTCCACGTTGAAAGATACAGTACCTAGCATTGAACGATTTCATGACACTTACAAAATGGATTGCCCTGCTGCCTTAAATCGGCTTGTGACCTCTGGGGTGCCTGCCACCGTGGAACACCGTGCTGCCGCTGCAACGTCAGCTGCATCCTCAGCTTCTGTTGTGGCTGAGTGTGTGCAGAACTTCATCACTGCCATGGACTCTTTGAAGCTGAATATGGTTGCTGTTGACCAGGTCCATCCCCTTTTGTCAGACCTCTCATCTTCCCTTAATAAACTTTCAATTCTGCCAGCTGATTTTGAGGGGAAGACAAAGATGAGAGAGTGGCTCGCAAGGCTTTCAAAAATGGGAGCGGCAGATGAGTTGACAGAACAGCAGGCCCGTCAACTCCACTTTGATCTTGAATCATCATACAATTCTTTCATGGCTGCACTGCCCACTGCTGGAACTTAACTGCTTATTTCAGGTGATATGTTTGTACATATGTGGCTGAATTCTTGTTTTCTCTACCAAAGCTTATACTACATATGATGCTTCATTTGAGTTGAAGTGCTGTTTGATGAAGATTTACAAAAGGCTCATGTTATTTGTGGAACTTTTGTATTGTGGTTCCATTTTATCCAACAATTACTTGGCCCAGACAACATGTTTATTTGGTTTGTGTACTTTTTCTTTTGTTACATTTATCATATTACAATGAAAAATTGAGCTGTTAGATATGCTTTTGTAAATTAAAATGGAATTTTTGATGTAAAACTAAGCTCCATGGCATTAACTAAAGTAATATTGCATTTGTTATTTTGGTATCTTTGGTGCTTCAGGTTACTCAAGCGAGTTTTGTGGCAGCTTATTATTTAGTTTAATTTCTGTTTGAATTCTAACTTGAATATAAAACAATATAACTAGAGATTCGAATAATTGAATGACACATGTAAGTTTTGTCAATCTAACAAAATTTGTTAACAGTTTAACAAGGTAGATAAATGAAAATTGTATCAAGTCTTTAGCAGTTTGGCAAAACTTGTGAACAATTGAACAACAAAACAAGTTTTACCAATCTGACAAGGAATGAGAGCAATTTAACAAGATATATATAGGTAGAATAAAGAAGGTCCCCAGTCTTTCCAGTTTGGTGAAACTTGTGAACGATTGCATGCTAATTTTTTCTCGTTCTATAACTTGTGAACGATTTCTATGAAGTTTGTGTCCTGTCCTGCATAACTTGTAAACAAGGCAAGCTTTGTCATTCCAGCAAAACAGAATGAAAACTGTATTGTGAGGGCATAATTTTTCATTTGTAGTATTGGGGTGGTTATTCCTTAAAACAGGGATACAATTTAAACAAGGGACTGATACGATCCTATTTTGTGCAAATCACCTGCCACCATGAAATTTCAGCAGGGATCAGGTTCCTAATTTTCAACTTCTATGCATCTATCCACTCTGATCTCATTTCCTTACTTTGTTTGGGATGCTATATATCGACCCGTCTTAGCATTAGTAAATGGATCATACTGATGGGTCGGCCTATCCATTTTATGGCGGTCTATACAGAGTCTAGCCCCTGAAACACTTCTAGGTCTGCATCAACTTCAATTCAATGTAGGTCTTTTGAGATTAATTTTTCTTCATGAGCTTTAAGATACTTTGACTTCACAAAATCAATTATTATAGTGTCACACCTATGCAATCTTATTGTATTTGGAGGCTATGTAGGACATGGCAAAACCATGTTTTTTCCTTCAGTTATTCTCTATATTTTTATCTTTCTGTTGAATGTGGCGAGCTTTTTCATGAAGAAAGCTTCGCGTCCTACTGTTTGTATATTGATCGGAAAGAACCAGCTGCAAATGCTATCAGTGTGTTCTTCCTTCCTATCCCATCTATATATAAGAGTTGCTCGAGACAACTAAATAGAGGGATGGTAAGATATCGATGGTTTCATATAGCTCTTGCGCTTTTACAGTTGTTTGTAATTTCATACATATCCATCTTAGATCATGTTTTGATAGGCAATCATCTTAGTTTACCAAAGGTCTACTATCTAATAGTGTTTCCTACCTACCATTGTACTTTTCGTTATTGAGTCCCTTGTTAGTTCATCAATAATTTAAAACAACATTATCAAAATTAACATGTATAATGTAACCTAGTTAATCTTGCATAATTAAGATACTAAAGAGGCATGCTACAAGTCAAAATTACTAAATAGTGTTTAAGGTTAGCACGGTTAATAACATCAGTTTCACGACCTTAACTATCAGTTGCAGATTGGTCGAAATTAAAACTATTTATGCTATCAGCCATATACAATAGGCCAAGCAGCTGTGTAATGAGTGACAATTAGTGCCTGTGCCCCTAGCTAGCGACTGACTTCCATATAAACATAAAGGGACTGTGGTCTGAACCACTTTCCATCCACCATGTTAAATATTTCTGTGCCAACAAAAAGTTACCAGGAGATGAAGATGAAGAACCCAAACAAGTCCAGTCAACGAATAGTACTATAAAAAGTGGGCAGTAAGGCCAGTTGCTAGCTTTTACTTCTGCTGCTGCTGATTTTTATTGCATTCTGATGGGCCTAATTGTTTCGGTCCAACTAGAAAGAGATTCTTTAATAAAAAAAATCAGTTTAAGATATATTCTCTTTAAATCATTTTAATTTTCATGTATGCTAAAAATAATTATTTCAAGATAATTGTCAATTTAGATAACCAAGAGAGAATTAATTATCTTATTCTGATTTTGACTTTAGTATTAATTATTCTAGAATTAAGGGGCATATATATAGATAAAAGTTTAATTATTTATAAGAAATATATTAGTCAAACAACAACAACATACCCAGTGAAATTCCACAAGTGGAGTCTGGGGAGGATAGATTGTACGCAGACCTTACCGCTACGTCATATTAGTCAAACAATAACTTCTAATATATCAAAAACAAGAAAGTGTCATATAAAATGTAACATACTAAGTACTATTTATTTTAGATCGTATTCATTATCATCGTTTGCAACGACTAGCTACCCAGGGTGATGATGCTGGTGGTGGTTACATTACATTCTCTGCTTTGAACATTACATGCCCCTTGAAAAAATAAGTGATCTTTAACTTGGTGACATCTATGTCTACTTTTAAACGCACACAAGTACATACTTAAACTTTTATAAAATTAAACAAGTAGACATGTTCGTATTGTGTGGTGTCCTAAATGGAAATTTTATGGCATATACTTGTTTAATTTTATATAAGTCTATAAAGTTTTCTATGCAAATATATCTTAAATGTTAGTCAAAGTCAGCCTAGTTTGACTTTAAAAATAATAGAGGGAGTATTAAATATTATAGTCAGGTTAGTTTCAAATGAGATAATATTAATATTTTTTCTTTATAAGTGACATGATACACTTTTTCAATGTTTTCCAACACATATACTTTATTTGTATTTTTTTAAAGTACAAACTATTTATATGTATATAATAGAGCAAAATATTTGGTGGTGAAGTAAATGAATAAGAGGTCATATTTGGAAATAACAATATACTGGACTATGATGAAAATATTATTATGCATTTTAATTTCCCTTATCTTTTGAAGTAATACTTGATTCTCTATACAAATTCTAATTTCTTTACAGAAAAATTGAAAGTTTTTCATTGTGTCTTTAGTATTATATTTGTTCATTATAATTTTTTAACATGAGTTAAATATTTGTATGCATCATGGAAATAAAGCGCACAAAAGTTCTGAATGATATTTAAGAGTAAAAGTTATAAGTAGATGAAGAAGTGTGAATTATAAATAATTTAAATGCATAATTTTATCAAACATTAAATATAATGAATAAGTGGGGTATTAAGTGATCGTATCAACTTCAACAAAAAACTTGGCCTTTTGTGATCATCATTTATGATACAAAGAGAGTACATCTCTCAAAATTCTTAACAATTTCTATTTGTAATTTTAAATAGTGTTTTTTTTATACTCCCTCTCTTCATATTATTTGTCATATATTAAAAATTATTGCTTCAATTTATTTATTTAATTTCTAAAATTAAGAAAAACTTTATTATATTTCTTCTTTCCATAGTTGGATGGAGCCAGAGATTTATTATTTTTTGACTTTGGGGTATGATGGAGCAAAGCAAATGACTGTTTAAACTGTTTGTGCTTCTTTCAATTATGAAACAGCGGTTAGTCAATGCAACTTTTGATACTTATCATGGGTCATCCGAAAACAGTCGATCTATGTTTTAAACATAGGGATCAGGCTGCATACATCCGACTCCCCTTACCCCGCAATGGGCGGAAGTCTTTGAGGCAATGGAATAATGTTGTTGTTGTTTTATTATATTTCTTTCTTTTCTATCTTTAATATTAAATAACTACATAAAATAATAGTAATAAAATTTAGAGTTTCAAATCAATATTAATAATATTACAACAACAACAACAACAACAACATACCCAGTAAAATTCCGTAAATGGGGTCTGGGGAAGGTAGAATGTACGCAAACCTTACCACTACCAATATTAATAATATTAATTTAGTGAAATGTACTTCTAATAAAAACTTAGTATGTCGGATCAACATGTACCAATTAATTATGAAATGAAGGGAACAAAGTAGTTATTGTCAAAAGAAAGAATTTTACACTAACAAGCACCTTATGATTCATGTTGATTGATCAATTTTTATCCATTTAACATTTTTTGTGTGCATGACAATCTATATATAAACAATCTACATCATGTGCACATAACACCATAGCACAATGTGAAGACTCTTTTATATCTCCTTAAGTCATAAGTATCAAGAAATTCATTCCTTTACTAATTTCAGTATTATTTGTGATGATGTAGGAAAGACAGATTGATACAAAAAATATTAGTAAGTGACAAAGCACAAGAAGTACAAGTACAATTATCTGTTTTCATTGTGATCAAATCTCAAACTCCTGAATAAGTGTGTGGATTATTAGAAATAAGGATATTTTTCAGTTAAAAAAGTTGACATCAGCAATATTTAAGGATCGAAACGTGAATGAAAAATAATTTTATATCAGTTGCAATTATTGAGGGGCATTTAGGGCTGTCCACCATTAAAACATGAATCGCATTTATTTGTACTTGAATATTATAGTACAAGGTTGATCAATGGTCCCTAGCTAATTATTACACGTATATGCAAATCTGAGCTGTAACAGTATAATATCAATTCATAGTTGAAAATGTTGTGCCTTTTTTTTTTCTTTTTTCTTTTCAATTCACGTTTTCATTGATAAATTTATGTTGTAAAACACAAATTTTCCATCGTAAAATCTTATTTGTAGGATTATGTATTATGCTTATTCGATTTATATACGTATATATGAGGCCTTCTTATGAGTTTGGTTTCATGGCCCAAACTTATTGAAATGGCCTGATGCGTATAATTTCATACATCCATGCATGAGCAGGATCATTTGCCTAGACTAGCGATACTTATAGAGTGTTTGGTATGAATAGCTTGAAAAATAAGTTGGTCTTCTTCCCATTTTATATATATAATACTATTTGTCTCGATATGCTATTTTAAGAAAAAAAGAAATGCTTTTAAAATTTATGAAATAAAATTATTTGTAGATACTTGTGTAATTGAAAATATTTCATTAAAGGGTAAAGGAAAATGTTTAAGGTTAAGTATTTCTAATTCTCGTAAGCTGAATTTTTTTGGAACGGACTAAAAAGAAAAATGTTATAAAATAGGATGGATAGAGTAATTTTTAACATTCGATGAATAAACAAAAAATATTATCTCAAGAATATTTATACATAATATAGCAAAACACCAAAAAATAGAAGGGTGTGAAGAGGAGCCTCAGGGGTGGGATGGTCAAGGGGCGTAAGCGCGTTGAATAGGTAGAGAGGATGCAAATAAACATAGAATGTCATTTTAAAAACTTGTTTTCTCTATTATCATTAAAAAAGTCATTTTTCAAGGAATTACTTTCCTAAAAAGCATTTCTTCCAAAAATTTGTCCAGCTTAATTGATAATTTCTCTTTAACCAAGGCAAAAGATTCCACTATATTGAAGTGTCTATTCCTAATATCCTATGCATATTGTATGAAACTATATGTCATGGACCTAGAACTCACGCTAGAGTTTCTGTGCGGTACTAGTCTGTTTGCTCACGAATCTTGTACGATCTTGCAAGCACTAGTAAGTCTGTTACCTACGATAGCTAAGGGAACGCTAGATATTGAAAGACAAGAGGGAGCTTTTGAAGAAAGAAAGACTTTGATTGCTTGGAAATGCTTTACAAGGCTTGAGAGCTTACAACTTTGCTTGATTCTAAATGAATGCCAAGGAGGGGTATTTATACTACTCCACCTCCTTAATGGACGGCTAAGATTTTGATCCTACGGCTAGGATTGATCTTCTAGAGTCTTCTTATAAAATATCTAAGATATTTACAAGTGCAAGACTTATCTATATAATTCTACATGTCTCTTGAATCTTCCAGGTCTCTCTAGTCTTCTCTTCAATCCTCTGCACAATTCTAGAGAGTTTCGAAGCTCTTCAGAGCACGGCGAACACGTTCTTGTGCTGTTTTTGGAACAGAATTTAGGCGGGACGTGTCATATATGTATCTAGTTGCACAAATCATGCAGCCCCATGAAAACATATACTAGTAATTAAATAATAAAATACATATTTCTGTATTTTATCCAAGTACTATAAAGCTAGTGTTTAATATTTTCAGTTATAATAACTGTGTGCGCAGAAAAAGTAATTGCATTTAGTACAAACTGGTGATGAAACAGAAACGGGAACCCACAAGGGGAACTGCACATTTCATTTATGCAATACAACAACTTCAATTGTAATTTGTCATTAAAATTACTGCAGTCATTAATAGGTGAGTTAAAAGTATTTCACATAATTTGAGTTAGCCTAAATTCTGAAACATTTCTACTCAACATACATAGAAATATTGATGTATTTCCTTTCTTATTATAGGATTATTTCAATTGGAAATGTTACTAATAAAGGTAAACTGTACAGAAGTCAGAGTGATATAATATTTTGAAATTTTAACTGATTGATGATTTTTATCGATAGAATATGTTAGTAGTAAAAACTTACCAGAAAATGCAGTAGTGTCGTCTTTTCAGATATGGTACAATTATGACAAAATATGACTTTTTCATTTTCTTTCTTAATTGTCAAACTTTTAATTTAAGAAGAAGAATTAGAAAAAACTGTTCTTCATTTCCTGCCCTCTTCTACTTCCTTCAACATGATGTTCTTGTTTTTATTATCCTTTTTCTTATTAACATCAATTAATTAAACTTAGAGTGTCTTCCCTAGAAAGGAAAATGATTTTCACGGAAAATGTGATTAATTTGTGCTTAATGGTGGGAATACCTATAGTACAGTACGGTACTTAAAATTTCGGCACCGTAATTTTGAGATTCAATTTTTAAAATTATTATATGATTACCACATCTATTTAATTAGGCTATTTAATTAGGTGTGTTGAAGTTTAGTTTCGGTAAATTACGGTGTAAAACTATAAATAATATAATATATACTCATGTAATAAAGTATTATGATTTCGATAATTTAAAAAAAAAATCTCAATTCTGTCATATTACACTAATCAAAAAATGCTGAAAAGAAAGTACAAACACCTTCTTTTGTTAATCA
The DNA here is from genome assembly GCA_025774065.1 of Solanum ossicruentum. Taxonomy (NCBI): domain Eukaryota; kingdom Viridiplantae; phylum Streptophyta; class Magnoliopsida; order Solanales; family Solanaceae; genus Solanum; species Solanum ossicruentum. Next base: position 18,397,703 of record JAOTQR010000045.1, on the reverse strand, counting down.
ATGACATTTAAAATATATTTTAATTATAATAGAGTAGTCAAAATTTTAAATTCTAAACATTTACTAGTTTATGTTAATATTAGATTGCATATTTGTTAGTATTTAAGTGGTATATATATGTATTAACTATATAATTCAGTATAGTATTTGCTATTTGGTACATTATTTCTAAATATCCAAATATCGTACTGAATACTAATAAAATTTAAAATATATCATACACCATATCAAATACTATAACACTAAAACCACGATATCAAAAAATTTTCCCGTACCGAACACGCCCTTAATATCGAATTCTTATGCGAGTGGTCAAAAATGATTTTGATCATTTGTGGAAAAGTACGATATTAAGTTGCAAGCACCATGAATCAAATTCATGGCCTAATACTTTAATTGTAACATATAGGAAAATAAAACATTTCAAATTAATGCAAACACTTGGCATAAATTTGCTAGCAGAAGCAAACATAAGCTTTGTCAAAAACATATAGAACTTGTCCCAACAACTGACCTTTTAAAACAAAAAGGTTCAAAAAACAAACTAAAAGTAAATTGCTAGTTTAGCTTTTATATATCCTGAGACAGCTACTACTTAATTCCCTTTCATCTCACGGTGCATTTTCAGAGGTGACAGCTTCTTTGATCTTTTTAATGGTGCACTTGATGAGACTATTAACAGTTGCAATTGAGCCAAGGGAAAGCTTTGCAGTTGGGACTGAATCAACCAATATCTGAAATGCAACAGTAAGCAGCGATCCACCAACAGGACCGATTTCTGAATTACCTCCATCATGATTCATCGGCCCGTCTGGAAGGATAGCAAAACCAGATGGCAGCAGAGCAGCATAGTCAGGGTCACCACCACCTAACACCAGATTCATTGCAGTGATATCAACTGGAGCGTAAATAACATAAGATCCGGTTGGATCAGTTACGCTCTCTTGGAGTATCAGCATGTTACTCTGGTTAAAGTTTGTTCCGCTCTGCAGAAATGCAAACAAACAATTAATTTGAGTATTTATTTATTTATTTAACGAGCAAGATAAAATGATGTGATCATACATTGACACGGAGTAGAGAGACACAGTTTCCTGGATCACGACCATTTGCAATGTGTGACATTTCTTGAACAATTCCACCATTTGAAAGAATATCCCACTGCATATATATAATTAGCAAAATATGATCAGATGACGCGAAATTGATATGAAATATTTGGATATTGAAAGCCTTTGTGAAAGTGAAAATGCTTAATGATTTACCTGACTTCTAGAGTTTTCATCGCGGAGAAAATCAAACACTCTCCTAGGAGAAACTGGCAGCCAAAAAGATGTTGCAGCACTCAGCACAATACCAGCAGGTCTCCCTGGATCATCGACACTCTTCCTAGTCATGACTCTAACGTCATCAGAACCACTTCCGGACAACACTGTCCACACATGAGCTGTCGATGCACCAACACCAGCACAAAAGCTCGTCACCATTCTTTCAGCAAGTTTTAACATACTCTTTCGACCAGCTGGATTTGATAGGACTTGAAATTAGGAAAAGAAAACGTTAGTGATTCACAATTGTGCAATAATGGATTTTATAAAGTAGTTAAATGAAAGAGATTGATCGCTATTACGGTCAGTATCTCCTGTTGTGACGTTATTAGCCATTGCACTTGCAAGGCGTTCACATTGTCTATCTAATGTTGCTACCCAGCGTTTTGCTCCAAATGCAATCCCTGAATTGACAAGTGGTTTGTAGATGTCATGGACAGCTTTTTCATCAACCTCAACGTGCTCAACCCACGTAACCTAAGACAAATAACAATGTGTTAATTACGACTTAGTTATCTTCTATGTACTAACAATGCAAAATTTTCTACAGTTCAAAATTTGAGGAATGCAATACCCTTGAGTAACCATTTTGCAATTCTTCAATCAAACAACCCGATGGCCTTCTTCTGTAGCGGGAAACTGCAGTAGAGCGCAAATTCTCCAGGGAAATATCAACCACTGCCCAAGTCCCTTCAGCATGTTGTTTGCAATATCTTACGAAATAGTTCTCCCGAGTTGGAACAAGTGGAGAGGGAACTTGAAATTCAGCTGTCATCTAAAGTTAAAATGTAACAGAAAAATCCATTATAAAGAACTCGGAGGACACAGGTTCAAAATATTTTTAGTAACAATAATAACATATGTATATAATTAAAAAAAACTAAGTCAGAAGTAGAAATTGAACAATACCACTTGCAATGCTCCATTGTGATTTCCTGCTACACCAGTCGATAAGACTTCAAGGGTCATTGCTTTTGATACTATCCCAGCAAAAACACACGTCCATTTATTCTGAAATCATCAAAAGAATAATGAATAAATACATATTCTGTGTTCGCACAAGGTCTGCACATTTACAAATTATTTAAGAAAACTTACCACATCCATCAAAATTTCAACTAAATTGATGTGATTCATAATAACAACAGCAGTTTCTCGTGTGGCTTCAGAACTTAGTGTGGATGACTTAGGGCCAATGCCTCGAGGGAACATACGAGCATATTCTTGTTCACATAAAGTCTCAGTAGAAATGATTCCTGAGGTTCGCATCCACAATGGTTCTTCAGTCTGGGCCATTCTAACAAGCTCCTCCATTGCTGTAACAGCAAGCTCAATGACCATGGGCTTCTCAGCATCTGTAAGGCCTGCGGCAGTAATTCTCAGAAGGTCACCAGAAGGGAACATTTCTCCATGCAGGCTCGATTGAAGCCCAAAAGCAACATCCATACAACGAGGTGCTTCTGGTGGAGGAAGTTGATGAGGAGGAAAGTTAAGGCTGGATTTACCAACATATCTACCAGCCACTCCAGTTATCCTGTCAATCTGGAGGATAAAAAATACTTTAGCTATCTATAAATTGATAGTTTAAAAAGAATTTCTACTTTGTCATGTCACCTAGAACTAAATAAATTTGTTCATGCCATTTTATGTGATATGATTCTCTTATTTCTCCATTCTAAAAAGAGTTCCTTCTCAATCCTAATTAAGGTGACATTGTTTAATTGTGGGAAAATTTAAAAGTAAAGAAAAAAGGGACTTTGAAAATTTGTAATTGAAGGAAAACTTATAATTTTAAAGTTAAATTATTTCTTAATATATCAGTAATGTAATATTCGATTAAAAAGAAAAGTACAAATTAAAAATGAGAGAAAATGCTAATGGTGGAGAACAAGTGCAGGATAGGTGCAAACTGGGTGGTCTATTGCTGCCTTCTTTATTTGGAGAAAACTTAATATAGCAAATTTTATGGAGTTATAGAAATCTCATGCAATGTTTAAATCTATAATTAAGCCCTAACAAAATTTCTTTCATAAATTGCAAGCGCAACTAACCTACGCTTCATAAATTAAAATAGAAAATAAATACATTTAACTCATGTACACAACAAGTGAGATTAAAAACTTGATAAATGAAGCAGGTAACACAAGAGCTACAATGATAACGTAGTTTTCAATTAGTAATAGATTTTCCTACCTCATCTCTAAGACGAGCATTTTCGATCCTCAAGTGCTGCTCGTCAAATGACATCTCCCCTACGGACGCAGGCCCTCCACAGTTTGGGCATACTGCATTGTTCAGAGCTTCTTTATACCTCAAGTTCTCAGCACGAAGCTTCTCATTTTCATTCCTCAATTGTGCATTCTCGGATCGTTCATGTTGAGCCTGCAACAACAATCAATCACAAATCTTATAAAAACACTTGTGAAGCACATACCTCAATCATCTTTATGTTCAAAACTATATATATTAACTCTACAGCGAAGAAAAGAAAAAAGAGACTCACCTTCATCTGAGTGCGCTTGTTTTGGAACCAAAATTTCACTTGCAACGGCTCCAACCCGAGTCTTATTCCCAATTCCTTCCTTTGTTTGTCATCAGGGTGATTACATTCCTTGTAAAATCTGTAGAATGACAAAACATGAGTTACATACCCTCAGAGTATACAAGTCAAAAATTATTTTAGTTACTTACGCTTCCATCTCTTGGATTTGCTGTTGTGTATGGCGATGATAACGCTTCTTCTTGTTTCGAGGTTGGTTCGGATCAGCTTGATCATCGCCCAAATTGGGAGCTTCCATGTTTTCAGTACCAGATTCATCCCGAAGGAAATCCAACTCATTTTCGGGTGTTCTTTGAGCCGAGGACGACATATCGAGCAACTGATGCTGGCTGTTAAACATCTTCACGTACTACCTTCTAGACTTTTATATCATCTGCAAAAAGAAAAACAAAAGGCCCATCTTTGTTAGAAAAACCACACACATGCTAAAGATTATACGGAAGGAGTGGACAAAAGCAAAAGCACAACATTAACAAAAAAAAATCATTTTTAGGATGTGAAGACTTATTTACATTTTTGGTTCTAGATTTTCTTAAATCTTTGTCCCACCATGGTTTTAAAACAAAATAAGTGTTTTTTTTGTTCCTAGACAGAGGAACACAAGAAAACGTTACTTATAGAGGAAAAAAAAAAGGAACCACTTAGATTAGCTAAAAGAAGTAATTCATTCAACTTACTTCTCTAAGAACTAAGCTTCTCAAGAAAACATTCTCTGATGTGATGGAGAATTCACCTCTCACTATGTGTATATATATGCACAGAAACATAAATTTGTTCCAACCCTAACCCCAACCCCCAACCCCCTCTCTACTGACTTTTTTTGTCTCTATCTGATGGTAAGTTAAAGTTTTTTTACCTCATTTTGTTTAGGGACTTTGGTCTTTGGACGTCAAACAAAGACGGATTGTTTTTATTCTATTCTTTCAACGTCTTGACGTGACCAGGAAAATAAAATTAATTCTGTTTACAAGGTGCCAAAAGTAAAATGAGAAAAATATTAGCATAAGAACGAAACTAAAGTTGACTCAAGGGTGTGAACATGGACACATTAGTCTATTTTTTCTTTTCCTTTTTCAAACATAGGTAAAACAAATGTATAGCGTCAACTAACATCTGGCATGAGTCAACTTCACTCCTATACAAGTCTCTCAGCAATGGCATATATAACAAGTCCAACTTATATGAAAATGAATTTTTCATCATGTATATATTATTGTATGTGCGACATAATTTTCTGACGAAGGACCTTTTCGAAAAAAAAAGAGAGAATGACAGAACAGTAAACTTACTCTCTATGAAACCTTTGGATTAAAAGCAACAAGTGAAAGAAAACTAATCCAGATCTGATTTTGAGGCAAACTTTTTGGAGACTGAAAAAAATTGTTTTATTTTTTTTCTTTTGTTTTGAGGTTTGTTTACATGGTGAAGAAAGAAAATGAAGTTCTCTAATGAAGGGAATGTAAGGGGTTTTGTAGAAGGGGGGAAAAGAGGTGGAATAGATGAAGAAGATGAAGGGAGTTATTGTTATTGCAGAGGGTATTGAGAGGATGAAATGGCATTAATGATAGGTGTTAATGCTATTGTTGAAACAGAAAAATGAGAAGTTGGCAGCAACTCATCTTTGATGTTTAAAATTTCTAATGTAGGGAGTATAGTGAAACAATAGTGTATTTTAATTTAATTACCTGATATTCTTTTTTATGGCAAATTCTTATGATGTGATAAATTCAAAATTTGAATTATTTGATGGCAACAATTAAAAGGACAGTAGATGAGTAGGATCATTATAAATTCTTAATCAGAATTATTTGATGTTTAAATATTTAAAGAAGGAAATTAGATACAAGGAGAGTAATTGATTTACTTAAAATATTGTATTGATTTTATGAGATTTAGTTAAGAGTAGGATCATTGTTATAAATTAATATTCACAATTATTTTTTGGCAGCAAGTTTAAAGAAGGTAAATAGATATAAGGAGAGTAATTAATTAACTTAAACAATATTGTATTGATCATGAGATTTAGTTAAGAGTAGGATCATTATTATAAATTAATATTCACAATTATCATTTGGCAACAAGATTAAAGAAGGAAAATAGACATAAGGAGAGTAATTAATTAACTTAAACAATATTGTATTGAAAATGAGATTTAGTTTGAGTAGGATCATTATATATTAATACTCATAATTGTTTAGTGGTAACAGATTAATTAAAGAAGGAAAAATAGATATAATTAAGGTGAGTAAATGAGTAACTTGTGACAATATTATTGATTATGAGATGTGAATTATTTGGTGGTAACAAATTAAAAGTATGATAAGGAGAAGTGATTTAACTTGTGACAATATTATTGATTATGAGATGTAATTTGAGAAAGGATCATTTCACTTTATCTTTCTTGTTGGGAAAGAGCAAACTCCTCTCCCACATCGAAAATGAAGAGAAAATTGGAGCAATTTATAAGGGTGAACCTAATCCCATTAGTATGAGGCTTTTTGGGAGATGTCCAAAAACAAATCCGTGAGGCTTTGGCCCAAAGCGAATAATATCATACTAATGTGGGGTTGAGGGCGGACGCACGCGGTCCCAACATTTCTCGCATTTTATTTGTAGAATCACAATAAATATATTATTATTATTATTATTTAATATTGTTCAAAATTGTTTTGAAAGTTTTCTTTTCTTAGTTTGTTAAAAAAATTAATTGTTCTTTTTAAGTAGTTCAAAATGTTAATCTTTTTAATTAATTTATGCATAAACCTTTTATTACTGGTGAAATTTCAGGACCAATATACATATTGGACCTAAAGCCTTTTATTACTGGTGAAATTATATTATTTTTATTGGATTTTAAATCTATAAATTAAATTAAGATTGATAAAATTTAAGTTTTTTAATATCAATTTTTTGTATTTTTCCGAGAAAGTGTTGTACAAATATAAAATTAACTTGTGCTTAAAATATTTAATTCTATCAAAATATTATTATTTAGTGTGTTTTCAAAAAAATAATACAAAATATTGTAAAGTGATGACATTACAATACGCAACAAAAAACAATAATAAAATAGCATAAAATAAATATTGCAAATAAATAATTAAATCATGATGAAAATGATTATAATTTTAAAGTACTAAATTATGTTAAAATAAGTCTAATAAATATTAATTACATGACTAGATAGTAAAAAAAATTAAGATAAGTCATGTATTTTAATTATTTAACTATGTAAAACTAAAGAACAAATTAAAATACTCAATATTATTGCTATTCTTACTTTTGAATTGATTTTCTTTTTTTGCTAGAATTGTTATTGATTTGATTTTTGATTGAGCTCTATTAGGGTTATAATATCTATGGACTATTATCTTTATTGAACCGTGCAAATTCTACGTGAAATTTCAAATAATATGTTAAAAGATGAAAACTATAAACAAATATAAGAAACATGTTTATAATTTATGCATAAAGTAAAAATCTAAAATCATATCGAGAATGTCGGGTTGATTTGGTTTCAGATAGATTTTCTTAGTCAAACTTAAATAAAATCAAGTATAATCGGGGTTTTTTCAATTCCAAATCATTAGTCTTTTTTATTCTCAAGTTAACTTAATTTTGCACTTAGGTGTAGTTTTTAATTCGATTTTGTTCACCCCCTAATCTTATGTTTTAGCTATCACAGCTAAAACAAGGAGTACTATTTCTTTCATCCATTTTTAATTGTGCAATACTCTAAAAATAGATGTCTAATTTGATTTATTTAAAAAATTAATTGGTAATTTATTATTTTAGACCTATTTTATTCTTATTATTAACTATGCAAAACTAATAACAAATTAAATATTTGATATTATTGTTATTCTTAATTTTGAATTGATTTTATTTGCTAGAATAATTATTGATTTGATTTTTGATTGAGCTTTGTTAGAGTTATAATATCTATGGATTATGACCTTTATTAAATAGTGCAAAATTTTAAGCCAAACTTCAAATAATATGTTAAAAGATGAAAATTATAAAATAAAATATTTAAGAAATATATTTATGAATAATACCAAAATAAATATTTTTATACATAATTTTTTTTAAATCATATATATATAATGTTGGGTTTGTTTGGTCTCAGATAGACTTTTTTTAGTTAAACTCAAACAAAATCAAGTATAGTCGAATGTTATTCAATATCAAATTATAAGTCTTTTTTTTCCTCAAGTTGAATGATTTTTGATTTGATGCAATTGTCAATTCGATTTTATTCAACCCTAATCTTATGCTTTAGCTACCAATGCTAAAACAACTAGGAGTACTACTTCTTCCACCCATTTTTAATTGCCTCATATTTTAAAAATAGATATATAATTTTATTGATTATTAATTAATTTATTATTTTTAGGGGTGTGTCAAAATAAAAATACACGAATCGAATATGAGTTTTATCACATGCACCAAATTGAATGTAAGAAACTTTATGGGTACGATGTAAAAAAAAAAATAGTTACTCCTAATGTCTTTTCTAATTTTACCTCATTAGAATTAATAATATAAGGCCTAACCCCCTAAAGTCTATTAATATTTTTTAGTTTTAATAAAATATTGTTAGACACTATATTTAGTGATAAATTTACTTTAAAAAATAAATTACCTGCTTACAAAATTATGAACGTCTTGATATCTTAATTATATTGGCGCTTTGAATAATGAAATCATGAGTTGGACATTCTAATGATTTTTCTTAATATTATAACCTGATTAATCTCAGCTTTACAAATTCTCTTTTAAGAAGTTGTTATTGCACATCACCACTATAAAAAAATCAAGATATTTTTTTCTATTTCATCATTTCTAATTAGTCCAAAGCAAACAAAGACAAGAAAAAAGAGAAAAATCAATCTTTCTTTACTTTAACAATACCAGGTTAATTCAGAATATCATCATCACAGTCGTTAGGTGTTCATGGTTCGATTTAGGTGAGATTTTTCTTTTAAAAAAACTCTTAATATATAGAAAGTTATTTAAATTTATTAATAAATTTTATCAGTATATTTATATTATTACTTATTTAATTAAACATCAAAACGTATGATAAAATATTTTTATTAGATACTTTTTGTTTAAATTTTGAAAACTTTTATATGTATTATCAAACATTTATTAGACAACTAAGTTAATTATTATGATAACATAGACATGACGTTTTATAGTTTATTGATATTAATGTGTATAATCAATAATATATTTTAATTGATTAACTTAACTAAATAATCAATGCTTGAGAATATATATGCAAAAAGAAGTGATGGCTTGAATGCTTCACTACAATTATTTGACCTGGTTTCTTAATTAAGAAAGAATGAAATAAATAAATAAGGAATACATAAGTTTATATGAAAATCTCTTTATTCAAGGGAGAAAAAAATTACGATTTGTTACAAAATTTTAACTCAATTGTATTATTTTTAAGGAGCAATAATTTGATTACAAACTCTTGCAATCGAGGAATTAAGCTCTTAATCCATTTTCCTTGCGGTAACAACTTAGTTATCAAACTTACAAAGCAACTACTTCGTTGATTACTAAATCAATTATTCTGATAGATTTTACTTCAAGGGCTCAACATAGCTAATTCTAACTATGCTTCAAAAAGAAAAGACCCAAATGATCATCTAATTTCTTTATAACTTAGAACTAGATTTACAAATATTAAGCAAAGAAGCATAAAACTAAAAACAACTAAGAATAACAAT
>JAOTQR010000045.1:18361009-18382330 GCA_025774065.1 Solanum ossicruentum | reverse complement strand
TCCCACATTGGTCCTTAATAGGATGGGTGGACTCCTTATAAGGATTAGGCAATCCTCCTCCCTTTGAGCTAGCTTTAGGGATGTGAGTTAGGCCTAAGACCTAATTTCATCATGGTATGTAAAGAATTATTAACCAAATAGAGAAGAAGAATCTAAGGGCAAACTGAGGAAGTGTGTATTATTGAGGAAGAGCTCCAATAATAAGAGCTTAATGTATTGTTAAGGAAGAGCTCCAATAATGAAAGCTCCAATAATAAGAGCACCTGGCTTTCCTCATTCACAAGGACTTAATTGTATGTCTAAACATCAGAGGAGATGTGGTCACCATCATAGACACTCAAGATACCATGTCTAAAGAGGTGTCATTAAGTATAATTTTCTCTGAGGCGAGTAACAAAAAATCGTCTTGAATTTTAAACTTTGCTTATTTTATATTAATTTATAAAATTTAAGTTTGACCTTGAAATTTTTTTCAGAAAGCAAACGAGACAAAATTTCAAACCACCCATTCTCAAGGTTATTGATGTGATTCCCATTTGGATGATTCACAAGAATGACCCAGAGGTGAATGGTCTCAAATTCTTCAAGTGATCCAGTTATACTAATGCTCAAATATGATTATTCATAATACATAACTAATAAGTGTGTAGAAAGTGATGTCTCCCTGTTTCCTCTTCATTGGGTTGATGAGGACGTACATGCAATTTCAATTGTATTTCAGCACACAAGTCAGTTTTGTCTCTTGTACAGACGATGGATCGCCAATTACAGAGCTGTAATCTTGAATTCTTTTATTAGCTCTGTCAAGCTCATAACCATATACACATATATTCATGATTTATTCACCACTGACGTAGCAGGGTCACGTTATTTTCTTTTGCAGATTTACCGCAGAAGAAATTAAAATGATACTGGCCATCTCTCCAAGTAATTAGTACTTGAACTTAAGTCATAACCTTGTAATTGTTAAAATTAGAAATCTTCCTAATTAACATGCATTCAATTATTGTTAGAGTCAGCAACGTGCACATAGGGATGACAATGCGCGGGGTAGGTTGAGTTCAATCCACAAATTTTTAAAATTGTCTTGTCTTGACTGGCATGATGATTCTTTTCATTTTCAATCATCCTTGCTCCGCCCCACATAGATCGGTTCAGTTTAAATTTTAAAGTTCTTTTATTCTTTTAATTAAATTTAATATGAAAAATAAAAATTTGTAGCTTTTGTTTTAAAAAGATTTCGCTGATTAACATCTCGAAAACTAATTAATTATTTTTAGTTAATATTTCAACAATTATTTCTTAATCGTTTATTCAAAGCTTCTAATTAATATTCCAACAACTAACAATTTTTACCGGACATATCTAATTTAAATTTTACAAAAAATAAAACTAAAGTCAATGTTTAATATAAGAAGTTTATATATTTGATCTTTATCTTCGAATTTCTATTTGGTTTTTTAGATCCGCAACTCATCCCACATTAGTTTTATAAATTGTTACTTCAACCTCCCCCGCTCCACATAACTTTAAATCTACCCTATCCGGTATAGCTCTAAACTCGCCCCGTCCACCCCATTGCCATCCCTACATGCACAACTAATTAATTTTTGGGTTTTCAAATATCTATATTTCCTCCGTTTTACAAGCTCAATTCACTTTAGTTAAAAAAGAAAGTCCATAAATACTACTCGTTCGTTTTCATTTTATGTGGTAACGTTTGACTTGGTACGGTGTTTAAAAGAAGAATGAAGACTTTTTAAAGCTTGTGGTATAAAATCATTCATACATATTTGTGTGATTGAAAAATATTTCATTAATGATAAAAAGAAAATTTTAAAGGTAAATTATTTCTAATTCTACTAAGATGACATTCTTTGTGGAGCAGACTAAAAAGAAGAGTGTCACATAAAATGGATACAATGAACTCTAGTACTTACTAACTTATACAAAAGTATAGTTGAAAAACATACAAATATTTGTTTTCAATTTCTACGATAACACTTATTTTGGGATTATTTTTTCTTGCTAAAGTACTAATCCATATTTTCTTTTGTCCCAATTTATGTAACATAGTTATAATTTTCAAAGTCAATCAAGTTTTTTAAATCAAAATTTCTTTATATGCATTTTAAATATTTTAAAATTTTAATTATTCTAACTTAATTACAGCACCCATTTTGTAGTTTTTCAAATGTATACATATAATTTATTAAAAAACTTAAAACTTCTATTATCTCCAGATTATATAGTAGAAATTTTAATTGTGCCATGTAAATAGGAACGAAGAAAGTATATCTCACCCTTGGTTGACTAATTGCTAGAAGATATTTGAGTTTTAACAAATACAGGACTAAATTGAATAGATCGTATTAATGATTAAGTTTATGAAGAATTTTCTAAGGAGTGCCCCAATGCATTAGTGTAACGAATATATGTATAATGTATACATCGTCATAACTGAATTTGGACCATTCTACTCATGTATGCCTTTTTTTTTTCCCTGCTGCAATATGACTTAGATATTAATGCTGTCCAAATATTAAATTTGCATATCTAGAACGATACATGCTATAAAAGCTTATCAACCTAATTAGCGTACTACTATCATTATTGTTATAGTGTCATTATCACGAAAGGAATTTTACATTAAAAATAATAATGAAAGTTAATTATATATGCAACTGCTAAAATGAAGATATTAACTGCTTGTGCGCGTGTATAAATTCGAAGACTAATTACTCCTTCACTTTAGTTACTTATTACGTTTTGCTTTTTGAGAGTTACATAATTATATAAACTTGATTGATATTTTAAGTTGTTATATATTATTAGTATGAGAAGATTTCAAACTTATACTCCTGTTTCATATTAACTTAATTTTTTTTAGGTTTTTTTCATTGTTCAAAATAGTTAAATTGTTCAAAGTTCAAGATGGATGTTTGAAATGTTTCCCTATTTGATATTTCATTTATTGAAGTTTTATATTTTCTAGGAGATAAATTACCCGATTTGCAAATATATATTTATGACATCTCAAAGGACAATACTGAAAAGTATTGTCTAAATTATATTCTTGAATGTTTTTCTTAATATGTGTGTAGTTGCCTACTTGTCTCACAAATTAAGTTAATATGGAATAAAGAGAGTTGTATCTTTTGTATAATTTCAGAATATCTAAATTATATTTTTAAAAATAATAAATCAATCTAACTCAATTTAATTTTAAAAATTAATCAAATTAATTATTAAAAAATGAAATATACCAAGTAAAAGTTAGCGGAGGAAGCAAGTGACTAGAAGCAGGGGCGGAGCTACACTTTCTTGAAGGGGTTCGGCAAAAAATTATACTATTTAAATATGATTAAAATATTTTTTATGTATATAAAACTAGATATTGAATCTGTTTCGACTAGTTCGTCTATCTACTTATTAAGATTTTAAAATCTTTTGATGAAAATTCTGACTCCACTACTGACTAGAAAGCCCGAACACAAAGCATCACTTATGAGTGCAAGCAGTAATTAGCCTCAGGATCATTGTTGTCCAACTGAAACTTTATTACTAGTATTAAATTATGTGAAAGAAACTTATAAGATAGAATAGCTATATATATGGTGGCTAATAAATGGGAATAGTATATTTAATGACAGATACATTAAAATTATTAGTTGTAATAGATGTCAATCGATACATGTTCAACGGAGAAATGTATGGGAGTCACCTTAAAAATTAAATTTCCCTCCATGCATGACGAGTTTGAATATGTGGCATTAAAATCACTTTCAAGAAAGAAAAATCATGTCGAGGTGAGATGGTCATCAAGGGGTGAGAGTTAGGGCTTGTTTGAGTGGGAAGGAAGTAATGAGCTTGAAATTTGAAAATCTATTCGTGAAACTAATTGTTTTTCTTTTATTTTAATTATTTTTCATATCAATAAGGAGTTTGTTTTTCTAAAGAAAAGTTTAAAATATTTTGACCAACCAATAGAAGTAGAATTGAAAAATATTTGTTTCCTTCATGTCAATCATACCCTAAAATATGATTAATGTTTTTAACTTTTTAAAAAGTACTGTAGTTTCTGACCCAACTTAATGGCAATACATGTTATGGGAAATATATATTGTGCTTCTAGTTCATGATTTATTAGACAGAAATATCAATTTGTTTTGTTGTAATATTTTTTTTCTTATGTATACATCATGTACTTCAACTATAAAGCCAATGTATACCATATATCTAGTTGTTAGATACTGACTTATTGCAACTTGTTTTGATGGTTGTCAGTGGTGCGAAGCCAAGAATTTCTTCAAGGGGTTCAAAATTTTAAGAACTAGACGTACAAACTAACTGAAAGTGAATTCAACAATCAACATATATTATATATACATAAAAATTTATTTTTACTATATTTAAATAGTATAATTTTTTCTCAAAGGAGATTCGAATGCACCCCTAATGTTACTATGTTATATTACGTGATTACTGCTATATTTTATTATGTTATGTTATATTGTATTAATGACTAGAATATATTATATTCTTTAAATACTTTATAATGCCATGCACCAAAAATATAAAGAATAAGATTACACGATTACAGAGATAAAGTGGAATACGGTGTAAAGTTATTATATAAAAAAGTAGAGAAAAAGGATTTAAATTAGATCAAGAAATACTACTTTTGTTACTTTATGTGAAGGTGTTCGGAATATTAGGGTTTGACTATGAATTCAGATATAGGCTTCTTCAAAATTTTCTTTTTAAAGAAAAATATAAATATTTAAAGAATTATATCAAAAGTATTACAAGTCAGCATAATTAATGATTTTTTTAAGGATATTTTTTAATTAGACAGAATGAAGGATACAACACTTGGTACTTCTCTAAACCATTGTTTCGTGTCTATTAAATAAAAAAGAGTATGACTTTCGACATGAGTGATTTTTACATGTAATTCGTATTCTAAATAGTAATATAGACTAGTGAAATGAATATGATTACCTTGCAAACTGTGTTTGATTAAATTCTTCAGTAGTCAAAGAAAATCTTGTTTGAAGATGACCAAAAAAAAAAAAGGCAACAAGGATCACATCAAATAAGTTGTTACAAATGTCTAAACATAGAAGTCAGGATGCGTACATCCGACCCTCCTTACCCCGCAATGAGCGGGAGCTTTTGAGGCATTAGGGTAATATTGTTGTTATGTAATAATGAATTAATTTGACAATAAGATACAATAAAAGTTAAGTAATGGGATACAGTTTCCACTTTTTCGACTTGCCTCAATGATCTATATTTCTGCATTCAAATACAAAATGCCTAATTCTTCAAACATTGGCCTTTCTTTAAGTCGAAGTACATATTTTGATTGATGATGGAGCAGCAGGTATTCGTTTGAATGTTTTTGTCGTTTTCAACTCTAATTCGATTGATAATTAACCATATTGAATGTGATTTGTATCAAAAGATTTAGCTTTATGCTGATGTTTGGTTCTCTGTTTCTGCTTTGTCATTGTAATAATTAGTGAAGATGATAACGTTAATTAGAAGATGATCAGTTGTTTGGTTGAAGTTGCAACTGTGTCATGTATGTTCTTGTTTTCATGTATTACTACTTCACAACTTGTTCAAAATAAATATACTTATCCACCTTTTGTATTTGCACCAAATCAAACAACTAATCATAGAAATCACAAATTTGAACTGCGAATTTGTATCACGTATGATAGAACTAAGCTTATGTGCAAGATACATCAATCTAATTAAGGTTATGTGCAAGATACATGCATCTAATTCGTATCACGTATGATAGAATTAACGTTATGAGCTTCAATGTGCATCAATTTGCAGCGTGCAGCCACAAGAATCATTCTGCAAAATGTGATTCTTGTGTTCTTTACACCGATATTTGGATATGGTGCTATACTAATGTGAGGATAGAAACTGAAACTTTCCCATACAGAGTGTCAACTAAAAGTTTCACTTGAGAATCTCCTTCCATTGAGTTACTGGAAATGTACAAGCCAAAAGCATGATCACCTTTCAATCATTGCAGGTCTTTTAGTGTCAGCAAGAAGGTTAATAATGTTATGATGGCGATTACCCAAGATTCCACACGCCATTTTCTTCCATCTGATGCTAAAAGATGGGTGGGAAGTGCACATTCTTCGCCATTGAATAGCAACTTTGCTGGAAATCCATCTCCATTTAATATATCAATACCTTTTATGTGATTCTTATTGAATTTAAGGACAGATTGTTGCTTTCCGGGTACTCTAGGGTCTCCAGGTCTTTTTCCATCTACTTCTGCCATCAAGTAGTTTAAACCAGGTAACCCTTTCAAGAAAACTGTGTCATTCATGTTTCGAAGTAAAGTTCCGTTGAAAGAAAAAGCTTGTGCAAAGCCAGAACCTGTTTTCTTGAACTGGATGGCAACAAACCAGTCCGCAAAATTAATTTCTCCCCAATTGAATAGAGTAATCCTTGCAGTCCATCCTGATTTGTAGTTTGATTCGATATGCCAGTTTATGCTAACCCCACAGTTGTCACCACAAGGTAACTTCTTAGGGACATGAAAATGCTTTAGTTTAGCCCAATACAAGGTTTTCTCTCTTCTGTTTGCGAATGGCACCAGAAGTGTTTCTGGAGGAACAAGCAGTCCTGGTGCATTTTGATTGCAGTTGACAGAATTGTCACAACCACATGCACAAGTGCTGCAGGGGATTGCAGATTCATTGTAATAGGCACTGTACGAAACACAGCACTGGTTCGCTTTATCTTTTGGCTTTGTGATATTGCAGACTATTTGCCAACTTGCAATAGCTGTGACAGTAGCATGAAGTCCAGTTGGATCCTTGAATTGTGTTTCGTCTACTCTTAAGGCTTGTCCACATCTATAATTCGGATTAAGAAGACCGACTATTTTCCATCTCTCGGGAGGGTAAAGAGCTGTTCGATTCAAATCTGGTGGAAGCTTATAGACTTGCAACTGAAACACAGACTTTGAATTGGCTGCATTCATTACAGTGGGCATAATGCTACCATTCCTGCAGCAGAATGGCAACATCCCTACTTCTTTATCTTGAGCTCGTTCTAGAGGTAAATCAGCTATTATAGGCTTCTTTTCACAATTCATGACTTTAGAAAAATCAAAGTCTTTATAGTACTCTCCAGCAGCACCATAGACACAATCCGAATAGTCTTTCTTGCGAGTGTATGCACCCCTCATTGCATATATGAACTCCCCTCTCATCCATTCCCAAGTTAAATTCCACTGATCAAGGCGTCCCAAAGGATTGCTATTTTCTATGGTTACTTGTGCTTGATAGTTATTCGGGAAGGCTTGCATAATGTCATAGGAGATCAAAAGATCACCATTTTGTCGTGGGAAATACTTGGTTGTGAAATTTTTAACCTTAAATTTTGGATCTTTCACGCAGCAGACATGCATTTTTTTTGCTGGCACACAATAAATAAAAACAAAGATTCAGACTCAATGAAGATTCGCGACAAAAATGTTCCTTCACGTAGCTGATTTACACACTTACCTTTGCGTATTGCTGCTGGACATTTGTATCCATCATTGAAAAGCTTTATAGTTTTAGGCATGGGATAACCTGGTGGCTTGATTCCAAATTGTGTACCTGTGAACTCAATATTTGCTTGAATTTTTGTCTCATCACCAGCAGTATCAATGGACGTTTTCAAATCCGTCTGAGGAAAGCCAGATAGGTAAGTTCCATTTCCAACAGGAGCCGGGAAATCATCACCACTTAATAAAACAGCATTAGTAGCTGAGACTAAAAGCTCGTGATTTTGAAACCCGATGAAGATTTTCCAGTTCTTGAGCTCATATATACCTGCATTAAGTACTGTTGCCCTGGCCTTAAAGGCCCAGGCTTGTGCAGTTGCATTCTTTACATGGGGAAGCTCTTTTGTCCTCGAGATGAATTCATAGGATAAGAAAATACCATTGCAGGCATTTTCTGCAGGTGGTAAATCACCATCATAATCTTGTGCCTTAATATTGACAGAAAACAAGATTATGTAAAAGATCATAGATTTTGAGACCATCTTCATTATTTTCTACAACTTTCAATAGTGTCAATTGGATTTCAAGATTTGGAAAAAAATGGAGAAAAAAGAGGAGAAAAGAGACATTTGGGATGATAATCTTGCATTAAGTGAAGACTTAGTCACAACTCTGATGAAATTCTTTTTCCTCCATCTAAACTACGACTGAAATGGCGGGGAACAAACTAATAACGGTTATTCAATATTTTTACCTTTATTTTTCATTAATTATGTTCTGTTTTTGGTATTTTGGTTTATAAATTACTTGACCATTTGGCCCTTTTTAGTCCTTGTATCACCTTGAACTTTAAGAATTGAATTCATGATGACATAATAATTTTGAATTAATGTCTCAATCATGTTTTTCTTACCCTTTTTCCAGCTCGATTTTTCGATAAAACAGACAATAACATACCCAGTGAAATCTCACAAGTGGGGTTTGGAATAGGTAAAATGTACACAGGCCATAACACTAGAGCGAAAAAGAAACATAAATTATAGATTTAGGAAAAATAATCACTTCCCCAAAGGGGTTAGGCCATATTGTAAAAAAGTCCAGCCCCATAGAATGAATTCAACAATAGCTGTTATCAAAAGTTGCTAATGGTTGCTGTCAAAAGTTGTTAAGCAACTTCTGAAAATCAGTGAGAGTTGTTCACCTGCCAAAGAAAAATTGACAGTAACATCTCTATATAAAGGGGCAATCTGCTCCTAAGAAATATACACCAAGAACACCAAGACAAGAGTGTAATATATGAGTTTGAGAGTTGTTTCATAATCTATTCTAGTGAGTAATAGAAAAAAAAATTCTCTCAAATTCGTATTTACCAACACTCAATTGTTCTCTTTGGCTTCAACATATTGTTGGATGATTTTATGCAAAGGGTCTATATATTGAATACCAAACAACAATTTATCCACAAAAAGAATACCAAAATCTACATATCGAAAGTGAGGAAAATCAGGAGAATGAGAGAATCCGTGGAGATAGTTCAAATCAAATAATTAGTATTAGTACAACATTCAACCAATACACTACATAATTCAACTCTTTACACGATCCTTCCTCGTTGTAGTTCCAAGAAGAGGAACGATAAAACTAAGAGAAAAATTAGTAGAAAAAAAAAAGAATTTATAATTCCCCCAAAACATTATCCTTGTTTGGGAAGTTTTAAGTTTTCACCTTGTGTTTCACATCTCTAAGCCCACCTACTACTTTTGAGTTTTCTTCCATATTACATTATAACATTTGCAGTGTAACACTCTCTACATCTACTCGACTTTCTATAACTCCTTGCTTTCTCGTGGATCATTCCGTGAGAACTATGCACAACTTCGATAGCTAGGCAATGATAGAATTCTCCACATTTAAGCTACAGGTTTGTAACATCAAGCCACCTCTATGTTTAGTGGTTTAGCATTGCCTTCGACAAATTTTGTCTTGGATTTTTCTGCTCGTGACCTTGACGAGGATGATGAACCAGACCTGGGAGAGGATGTCAACTTGGCCTTCCTCCGCTTTTGTTTCTTAGGACCCACTGTAGGTGCTACATCCCTGTAAAGATCAGACGCTGGTTGCTGTCTGATTGACTCTGTGTAATCTGTCAAAACGATGCGACAAAAACTATAACATAAGTATCCACAGAAGACGAGGATCAGTACATTTACTATAAACAAACTTTTGGCTTATTTTGTGAATCAATTCATATCAAGAACTTCCAAAAGTTGGCATTCGAAATCAGTCATCACATGAAATTTAAATATTCATTTATGAACCACTTCAAGTAGAATATGGAAATATTTTGAAAATAGTTCTCACTCAAATATATAAACTAAGAGCAACGCAACCAGGTCGAATGACCTACAAACAGACTGCATGTCAGCATTTAAGAAAACTAAGAAACTTGCAATCCCCTGATCGATTCTTTTACACTAAATGTCACACGTCAAAATAAGTATAGTGCATAATGGTAATCTAAAGGAGCATGCGATAAATCTTAGTAACAGTTTCTTGCTTTCTCATACAAGAGACAAACACAGAATACTTTATGAAACTTGGATTAGCTTAGCTTCAAAGAGAACTAAGATGAAAGCTTAATTGAGTGAAATGCTTGTGTTACTGGTCAATTGAATGATTCCGACTCAAAGAATAATTTACAAGATATATATTCCTTTCTAATCTTTTTACAAAAGGACTCTTCAGTAATCTAGATCTCACTGAGGACATGACCCTAGATAGAAAGAAGTGGAGGTCGCGTACTAGAATAGTGGGTTAAATGATAGGATTAGGTGGATGCTTGGCCTTGGGGTGTGGTAGGGTTAATTGGGCAGGGGTACTCTTATGCTCTCAGTATATGCCGTAGTATGTGCTACTTTTATCACTTTTATCATATTTACATACTGACATGTGCATTTCAGTAGTAGTCGTATCTTCTTTTCGTTCCTTTTATCATATTTACATACTGACATGTGCATTTCAGTAGTAGTCGTATCTTCTTTTCGTTCCTTTCCCCTCTGTTTTTGCCATATCTAGCTCTTTCTGCTTATGGGCTATGAGATGAGGGTTCATAGGAAACAGTCTCTCTACCTCTACGAGGTAGCGATAAGGTCTGCGTACATTATACCCTTCCCAGACCCCACTTGTGGGATTTTACTGAGTATGTTGTTGTTGTTGTTGTAGTGTCACTGGCACTGGACAATATTTGCCAAACAGCCAAGATTATTTTTTAGTAAAGCACACCAAAAACTGTCCCTTTCTGTGACAGATAAGTCCAAAGCTTTCCCTTGTTTGAGGCAAAGAATCTTAAGGTCCCTTTGGATTGAGGACTTTGGCTCTATGTAAATTCATTTTCAAAGGGTTGAACTTTTTGCACCTACTTAGATCTACCTAATATAATCAGGATTCCTAACGTAAACTGCGGTCACATTTCATTTCAACACTTATTTTTGGTTCATTGACACTTAAGAAATCATAAATTTGAATTCTCCTAGGAGATACAGGCCCTTCAAGGAAAAACAAAACGAGACGAAAAATATTTAGAAAAAAGATCTTTGCCCTGTCCATTTTAACAGATTTTTCTATACATTAGTACAGCATATAGGACAAGTTTAGCATATTTCAATCAACATCTCAGCCCGTGACAAAACCCTACTGCAATTGGGACATGATCTGATTATAGACATTGCACATGTTTTAAAGCAACATATCAGGCACTTGATTTGTTTTCTCATTCCCTTTTTTTGATTCTTTGAGAATGATTCCAACTACTCAATAATATGTAACACATTTTTTGGTCATTACTCTTGGCTTGTCATAATACAATTGATAGTGAAAGGGGGCACACAAGAGGGAAATGGAGAGTTTTTTAGAAGCAAAATATTAACCTTGAGATGCCCATGGAGAATGTGAAGAACCAGAATTACCAATAGAAGTTGATGCAAAATCAGGCCCAGTCTTGAATTCATTCATCTATAAAGTTCCAAACAAACAAAATGTTAATACAAATTGATGAATTTGGAAAAGGTTGAGATATGAATATGTGGACCAAAGAATGGTGAAAAAAAACTAAAAACATACCCAACTAGGTGCATTGCCTGATTGTCCATCCCAACCAATATGTGCCACATGCTTAACATCAGTTGGGAATCCAATTTCTATCTCCCTTTCCTTCACAACTGTAATCACAATCCAATTTCCCCCAGTCAAAAAATCAACTCAAAAAAATTAATTTCTTTTGGGATAAAGGAAAAAAAATGCAATTACCAAAAATATTAGAAATGTATTTGTAGATCCCCTTCATTTTGGTTCCCATAGAAGAGTATACAAAGCCCCAATGCAACAAAGACCCTCTGCTCAGAGATGAAACAGAATACAGATAGAAGCAGCAGCACTCAAACGTGAAGAACCAATTTCTTTGCCTAACAAAAAAAGGAACCACAATAATAAAAATTTGACCTTTAATTACCCTTTTGAACATACAGAGATTGCATAATGTAAAGATTGAATCTTTTTTCTTGTTTCTGTCCTGGGGTTGAGTAGAATACCTTTCTTGATAAAATCTACTTATACAAAAGAAAGGGGTATTAATCCTCCTTAAATCCCTGCTGCATTGCCCATTATCTTCCTTCAAGTATTCTAGGCATGATAAAAATGTAAAAACCAAGAAACCAACCATGCAAAAACAATAGTTTGAAATGAAGAAGAAAGGCCAAAGAGGGAAAATGAAAGGTGGGAAATGATATAAAACTAGAGTTAGAGAAGAATAAGAAGAATTAGGACAAGAAGGGAAAGAGAGAGAAGGGAGAAATTAGGGGTGGACAAGCACGAAAACCTCACAAAAAGAAAGGGGTTGAGGTTAGTTTACAAAGAACATGGACACATAGAGACTACAAATTGAAGGGGGGCTGGGAGTGGGGGTGTGTGCTGGAATTTATATTCAGAAATAATAGGTAAAAATAGTACTTTGATGTCCTTAAATATCAAACAAATTCCGTTTTTTCCATGTTTAAACCTTCAATTAATTAATATATTCATGCACTTCTAATATTTTTTAATTGTGAATATAAAGTTAAAGAAATTATTACTTAATGGTCTAATTTAACTCGGCAGGTGATATAAGAAAAAAAATTTGCTCTTATGGTCGTAATTTTTTTTAAGTATAAATTTATACTAGACAGAGTGTCTAGTGGACTTTTATTAATAATATAATTAAAAAATTCTCAAAAGAAATAAGTACAAGCAAGGGGGCCTAGACCTTATCTTACCAATTCTAATGAGGCAAGATACCTCTCTGATTAACATGCGTGAAGAAAAAAAAAAGCTAGAGAGAACTAAGTATGTTATGATCTTTACATCGTTTATAATACACTCTATGATGATATTACAAATGAGGATGCTTAAGTAGTGTAAGATTATAAAAGTCATTATGAAATTTGAATAATCAAACTCAAACTTTGTCTTATAAAAGTATAAACTAAAAAAGATATATTGTCCTTCTAAGTAACTTGAAGTATTTTTTTCTTGTCTTCTTCTAACATCTGTCTAGCAACACTTGATAGTTCATCATTTCTTCTTGGATTTATTAAGTTACGTTAAATGTATCAAAATGCCCTTTAATTGTAATCTAAAACATATTAAGTAGAAAGTTAAAATTGATGTTTAGCCCAAAAAAAAGAAATAAGTCATTTTTTTAAACAGATCAAAAAAAAGTAAGTAATTTTTTTTAAATCAAGGGAGTAAATATTAAATCACTTAAATGTTGATGTATTATATCAAATTTGTATTGTTACTCGGACACATTTTTATATAAAGAGACCAAAAGGCACATTTTAGATATTAAAAGTTAAATTAAGTTTAGTCAAATATTATAGGACTAAAATTAGAATTCATGAATAATCAAAGAACCAAACATACAATGATCCCAAATAATATTGACAATATGAATCCCTCTTGGGATTTGTTCCTTTTTAAGGTTTTAAGATCGAAACTCATCAGGTGCAAATAATTTCTGAGGGTTATCGGATTGGATAAAACTTGAATTAATCGTGGTGCATTTGCGAAAAACTCTTTGTCCAGGGCCTGTATATCCCGGAATTAGTTGGACCTCTAAGAGATACGAACACTCAATGCAAATTAAAAAGAAATATTAACAATATAAAATTAGGAATGAATTTAAGAAATAGGATATCCCAATGAATTAGTTTTCATAATTAAAATTGGAAATGATGAGAACCATATTCCACTACTGCAACATTTAAATTAAATAAATGACATTTAATGGATAATTGTTATAAGTAGTGTTGTAAATATTTTGTTGGTGGATAGGTGGCTTTAATTTATAAACATTTTCAATATCTAACAAATGAATAGATATACCAAAAAGTACTTATAAGCTAAATATACAACTTTTCGAATTTAAACGTTAAAAATATATAAATTTGTCACAAATTTAACCAAATATTATAGAAACACATATCACTTGTTAGGTCGATGAAATTTCAGCATCAGAAAACGTCAGTTAAAAACATAACATGTTAATTACTATCCTTCTTCACGAAACTCAATCCCATATGCCACCCACCAAGTCTTTTCTAGCCGCATCCACTTCTATTGCCTGTCCCCAAGTCATCAATCCTTTGCTATTTCATGCTTACTCTATTCAATTTTACTCATCGCTATTTCGCTTTTTAAAGTTGAATTGATTAAATTTTAAAATTAAAGTAAAGTAATTAAATTTAATATTTAAAGTCTAAAATTTACGTAGTTAAAAATTATATCAAAAATATTATAAGTTACAATCTTTTTCATATTAATATGATTAAAAAAATACATCTTAAAATCTTGGTCAAAGTTCATATAGTTTGAACTTAATGAGTGAAATAGTGACAAGTAAAAGTAAATGAAGAAAGTATAAAAAATTTGGTATTCTTTTCTCAAATTGAATAACACACTAATTCATGTTGCTTTTACCCTTTCAATTCATGATACACCAAGTGAAAAACATATCATATTCTTGTACTAGTAAACATATTGATGATATATTTTAAAGCTGTGTGAGCTTAGGTTCAAAGCAAATAATATTACTAGCGAGTAGGTTGTCACATTAATGTTTAAAAAATACTCTTAACATCATAGTATTAATTAACCTTAAAAAAAAATACTCTTAACATTATAGTATTAATTAACCTTAACCTGAAGATTCTTATTTGCCCACCCTAACTACAAAAATCATATATATAGAAAAATGTGCATATTATGGTATTTTACATATGTAATGCTGTTGACTTTAATTTAAATTTTAATGTGCCCATTTAAATATAATTAACTATAAGTCCACAATGTTGGAATTTGGATTAGAGTCTAATTAATCAATTACTACAAGAAATTCTTTCTTAATATTTTGAGGTTTTTATATATACGTGCTTGTAGCATTCAAGTCTATCCACCTGCAATCATAAAAGTCTTCTCGTTAATTTATTCTCTTTTTTTCCCCAAAAATTATTAATCAAAATATATAAATCAAGTCTTCTAATTCTCATTGGTGCATTCCATCCCTCCCTCTCCTCAGGGGCTGAGCTAGCTCGGGGGTTTTAACAAATTATATTATTTATATACGTAATAATTTTATATATAGAAAAAGAGTAGATATCGAACCTCGTTCAATTAATTCGTATGACTACTTTTTCAACTTTTGAATCGTTTATTAATAATTTTGACTCCGTCACTATCCTTGATGATCCTTTAGTTTAGAACAAAATAATTAGTGATAATTGAGAAACCTAAAGTATCAGATAACGGTATTATTACCAACTGTCAGTTTTTCTTTAATAGGGTTAGAAATCAGAATAAATATTCGAATCCAAATCTTTAGTTTATATTGTTTAATCCAATTTGCATATGCATCTTAGAATCATTCTCCTTCTAAATAATTATTAATATATTTATTGCATGACGCAAGTCATGTGGCATTCTCTAATAAATTCTTTCACTAGTGAAAATCCCACCTAAGTGCTATTTGTAATTTGGAGAATAATTTTTTTTAAAAAAAGATATTGGAAGTTGGAGCCACGTTTATATGTGATAATCCCTAATGCAGCATCGTGGAAGTTTCATATTACTTCAATTAGAATTGTGTTGATCACCTTCAGACAGCTGCTGCTTTTAATTCTAAGTCCAAATCTTGAAAAATTATCAAAGAATTTTATTCTCTGTATTATTATATAGTTTTGGATTATAAAATTTTAAAAAAATTGAGTTCTGCATGACGTTACATAGGAAATTCTGATGCAGCTGTAGATGATAGATATGAAAGGGATGTTATAACTGATTAGTTGGAATGAACTTCTTGTACTAATACGAGAGATGAATTATTTCTTTAATTTGATAAAGATAGCTATCTCCAGAGAAAGAATCAAACTACATTAGACCTATTTTATTTACAAAAATTTATTTTATTTCTAATCTTTTTTATCATAGCACAATAACTCTTATAATTCGACGGAGAATTCCGTCAGACTAAACAAAATATTTATCAAAGGCTCAAAGTACATCTACCAATGGAGATTATGGTACAACATTAATTGTCGAGTAAAATAATCTAGTGATGAAATTAAAAGGCCAATAGTTTCTCTTGCCGTAAAAGGTAAAAACTGTTAGGTAGTTAAGTTTAATAATATATACTAGTTAATTAATTATGATTTGCCACAAATATTTAGTGTTTTGTATAATTCGTGTGATTTATATAAACGTTATGCACGAACTTTATAGTGAAATATACAACCACATATAAATATTGTGTGAATTATACAAATACTACAATAATTATCGTTACAAAATGTAATTACACAAACTATAACTATGAAGCATAATTAAGATATTTTTTAGTGTCTAGACGTGAAAAATCTTCAAGTCCAGATATGAAGGATACTCCAGAATCTTTAATCCAAGACTCTCCTTGAAGCATTTGAGAGACGGTAAATCTCATAGCCACATAAGCTTGAGTAATAACATGGTATCCCTTCCATTTTACTCTTTTGCTAGTATTAGCACCTGGCCCATTGTTCTTGTACTCACCATAGTACAATGTGTCCAAGCCCAAATCACCATCCCATGAGGCCCATCCTGCTGGATCTATATGATTATCCATGTAAGACTCCATATATACCGTTGTTGAGTAAATCTTCCATGGACGGCCCAAATATGTCTTAATAGATCCCTCAACAGATGCCAACTCTTTGCTTGGGGTTATTGAACAACTCTGTATTGATGTCCCAGTGTTTTGGTTCTTATCTGTTTTCCCTTGCGCTGTTATCATGTTTTCTTGTCCTTTCATAGGTTTCCTAGCCACGATGTTGCACTTTTGAAACACGACCGCAGCATTACCTGAAATGAGGAGGATGTTATACACGTAATTAAAATTATACGATGGTCGTACATTTCAATATATGTTGCTACCAAAGATGACATCGATGGTTCCAGTTATGTAACAATCCTTGTAGAATTGTCGTTGGATATCGGCGTAGAGTGTGTCTTGATATGCGTCTATTTTGCAGTTGTTGATGACGGATCTGTCCCCACTAACACGAAGTGCCACGGCTTGGTACCCCTCTGGTCCTGCTGTGTTTTGGAAATGCAGATTTTGTGCTATAAATCCGTCAGCGTTACATGCTGCGTCCATTCACACAAGTCAAATCAAGAGCTTCTAAATTGTAATACAAACCTATAAATTTATGAGTTTATAACATTCACTTCAATTTCTATATATAGTTTTTACATTATCATACTATGCTCTCGTTTATTTTATATATCACTCTCTTCTTTTTTTTTAATGATTTACATATTTAGGAATAATTTAAATTTAAAATTTTCATTTATTTGTTATTGCATAATTTTATAGCAAAACTTATATTATTTAAATCTACATCTTTAATGTACACGGGTTATATTTTACGAGTACTATGACTTCTACATTAAATATTGCTATGTACACGGTACATGTCAGTTCTTTAACAAGTGTGATTTATTCTCCTTGTCAATCTTACTTATCATGAACAGTTAGCTATATTATATTGTATGGAAGCAAATTAAGTTATTAATATAATATTTCCTTTCACCTCAAAAAAGCTATGTTTATCTTTTAAATTATCTCATAGTGTAAAAACTTTTTTACGAAAAGGAAATAAGTAAATTTTACCAACGGTTGGCGTATTATAGGTTCCTGTTCCAGCAGCATAATTCAAGTTGCCTGTTATAACAGTATCATCTGCGCCATCACCAACAAGCATTATATTTTTCTTATTTGAAGCTATCACAACATTCTCTTTGTAAATTCCCCTCTTGATGTATATAACATAACGACCATTGCTATTAACGGGGGCAGATGCAATAGCTTCATTTACTGTCTTGTATTTCCCACTACCATCCTTTGCCACCACTGCATTAGCATTAGTTTTCACAAATCGCCAATTATCAGTTACCAAAATTTGTCTATCTTTTGGACTAACCCATGAGGGAAAATCTCTAAGGTCATCGTCATGGTACATTTCTTTTGGTGCTAATGTAACCATTACGGCCAAAGAAGCACTTGCTTTTGAAATCAGTTCTTTGAGAATGGGCTTCATAATGGATTGGGCTTGACCATGAAGCTCGTCTAAGCAAGTGTTATGGTTCGTGAGGACAGCACTAAGCCATGTATGAACATCAAAATAAATCGAATTCGAAGAAGTACTCATCGTCATCAACTTCCCAAGTGCCACCATGGAGTCTGTGATTTTGTCACGAGACATGTCCATCAACTCTGAGCAAATTGATAGAGCGGATTCCTCCCTTTTATTATTTATCCGAAAACGGACATTTTCAAGCAACGTGGTGGTTTCTTGGATTTGGGATGATGTTTTGTGCAAAATCATTTGTAATATTTCTACTTTATGGCTTTTGGCTTCAGTGGTGGAATATGGTGTTATTAATTCGGAAACTATGGCTAAGTATGACGATTGATCAACAGCGTGTTCACTAATATTGTGAGATTTGATGGAAAGAAAAGAGTATGAAATAGAAACTATTGCAATGGGGCAGACAACAACAGCTAGGGCTATAAAAATATAAAGAGATTTGAAGGAAAAGGTTTTTCTTTTAGTTGAGTTTAGAAAAGGTTCATGACTAGAAGTTGCCATGATTGGCTTCGAGTGAAATACAATTTCTTTTTCTTGTAGTTGTGGAGCTTATTCTAGAGACTACTTGTCCTTAAATAAGTTGAGCAACCTTTTAAATTACATTCTTGTAGTTGTGTGTTTTTGTAACCAATGAAACAAGTTGAGCAACCTTTTAAATTTTGCATTCATAGTACTACTATAGTTTTTTCTATATTTTCGATATATATAATTTGTATTTCTTACGATGTGTACGTTTTTACCGTGCATATTGATGAGAGAAAAATGCATACATGTTGATGGAGAAAATTTTAGAACTCTTATCATATATTCTCCTTTTGCCATATCTTTTAGATTTTTTAAAATTTTTCATTTTTTTATTGTATATTTTAGAATTTCTCAATTATTGTAATTCTAATTTCTAAGTTCCTTCTTATCCTTGCTATATAAGAAGATCAAAGAAGAAAAATTAATATATACACATAATTATAGAAATTAGTTGAAAAGGGGAAGTATATATGAAAGGAAAAAACGTATTATTAAATATTAATAGTATAATTTTGACATTATCGTGTCCAAGTTGTTTGTTTTAATTTAATTAGAAGATACCTTATTTTGAATTGTAAAGCTACAAGAAATTTAAAGTTTGATGAATTTTGAATTATAAACTCTTTTTTCGGAAGTTTTGTTGCATTTTTAAATCAAAAGAATTTGATTTTAGACTCCTATATGATTTGTATTATGACACAAATGAGATGTATTAAAATTTCAAAACTCTTCTATCATTATTATTGAAGGACACTATCGCAGTTTTTATTCGTATTTGTAATTAAAATTTTATAAATATGCCCTATTTTAAATAAGAAAAATATGATTCGTATTAGGATATCTAACCGTCTCTATTGTTATAACCAAAAAGGTTACTAACGGCAAATTTTCAAATTTTTATTTGAGGTTAAAATATCGCATATCTCAAATAATTATACACAATATTTAGTTAGTTTGAAAGTTCTAAATATTAGATAATAATTCCATTTCTAGTTTTTAATTATATATATTTTTTATCTGAGAAAAAAAATAGTAACGGATTTTTTTTTTAATTTCTTCATATATTTTCTTCTTACTATATATTCTAGGACTTCTTAATTTTTCAAGATATAATTAATTTTATAAAGCTAAATTAAATAATAATTTGAGACAATGTTATCTAAAAAAGACTTTTAATAAAGTATAAAAAATTCAAACAACTCTTTTGAGGATTTTCATACTTCTAATATTGTATGAATATATTTTGCTTTCTAAAGTTCAATTATATATACAAAAAAATCTTTGGGTTAGGGAAATGGGATGGAGGAGGTAATGAGGAAGTAGGAAATCGTTAAATATTTCTTGCCCCCGTGTGTATCGTTATTGGAAGAGTATGGCTTGTTCAATTAATTTAATTGCGTGAAATCAAATTTTGTTTGTATATCCTGTACATAGATACTTGTACAACTCATGATTCTCGGATGGAGTATATTTGCAAGACATTCTCAAATGCGGCGTTTTGTTTTCTTTGTAAATTTTGAAAAAGTATAATTTGGCCAGAAGAAAGAAGTGTTCATTAGATTCACAAAAAGTATAATTTTATTAGATATGTGTTGCTCTCTCACCTAACTGTTAGAACGTTGAATACAGCAAATTAAAGAAGAAAAAATATGGCTACTGCTACAAAGTGCAAAAAGTCTGAAATTTCATAATTAATTAGTATTAATACAAGATAAAAAGAGAGAAATATATTTAATCAAGTTTGTGACAACCCTTCAGTAGTAATGTAGATCTTAACCATGCAGCTCCTTGACTTTAAGTTGCAAAAGCCTTGTATCATTAGCATTAACCCATGAGGGCAATCCTTGAGTCTTTGTTGGTGCAGTTGCAACCATCAAGGCCAAGGAATAAAATCATTCAATATGGGCTCCATAATGGACCCGGCCACAAAGTCATGAATAGACATCGAAGTGGGCTTGGGCCGATAGATTCCCAAGTCTCATCATGGACATGGAGTCAGTCAATTAATCAACAGGAATTTTCACATGTATCCATTCTCTCTAGCTATAATTTAGATAATTATATTTCATAACTATAGTTATAACAGTATTTGTATAATTCATGCAATATTTGTATACGTTTATATAATTTGCTATAGAATTCATAATTTTTGTATAACATTTATATATGGGTGATTTACTTAAATAGTATATTATATTGGAATAATTGCGAATTTTAGCACAAAGTTAAGCTTTACCTAAAATGACTAAGCTTTTTTTTAGCCAAAATAGTGAAAAAAGCCGAAATAGGCAAAATTGTGTATAATATTTCCCTCTTTATTAATTTCTATTTATTTCTCTATCTTCCATCAATTTTTTCTCACTCTTCTATTAATTTCTACCACATTTCTTTTTCTTCCATCTAACTTTTTCTCTCACCTGATAAATCTACAACTTTTGCAACTTTTTTTTTCTCCATCATTTTTTGCAATTTTTTTCTCCTTATAAATTTTTAATGGCTCCAATTTCCATCACAAAATCATTTATTTGTTAAATTTGTATTATAAGATTA
>JAOTQR010000045.1:18348579-18360909 GCA_025774065.1 Solanum ossicruentum | reverse complement strand
AGAAGGAAAAATGAAGGAAAGGGGGAAGGGAAGAGAAGGGGACAAAAGATGCGACTAACAAAAAGTAACACAGTACAAAAAGTACATAAGGTGAATTAATCACCTTTTCGACAGACAATAAAAGAACAAGGAAAAATGTGAGAGATAATGAATATTATTTTATTAGTATCCGCATTTCCAATATTATCATAGAATGCGCTATAAACAATATGATAATCATATAAGATTTGAGTTTTTCAAGTGCTTATTTCTTACCTACTTGATAGTAATAGTTGAGGTGTTGGACCTCATTAAAATTTATAAGGTAAAGTCTAGTCTCTTGCTCGTACTTATATTTTTGAGGTTCTATTATATATTATTAACAAAAAGTCCACTCAAGATAAATACTTATGTGGTCCAATATTTGAAAAAAGAAAAAACACTAGAAAATCATATAAATGCATCTTTAGATTATTTAATCTTACTATTGCTGAGGCAGTAAAGTAGACGAATTAGGCGACTAATGAATTTATTAAAGCACTAATTATGAAGCTTATTTTTAATGGTGTGGCCATGATCATATGATGAAAGGGCTAGCTTTTCTTGTATTTATACTTATTTTTTTCCTTTTCTTTTGTAATAAATAGCTTATAATAAAAAAAATTGGTTCACACAATAGACTGCTTTAATATTTACCAATTTTATAACTTCCACTTGGACAATCATGTTATGTTCTAGTATATGCGTTCTTTTTCCAAATAAACATTAAACCAGCTGCAGATTTGAGTCCAAAACTATGGGCATTGGTTAAGCTATTCTCTGTATTTGAAAAAAGCATATAGATTGTGTTGACGACATTATTAGTATACAGTGTTATGAAACATATAATTACTTTCACGACTTTCTTTTTATGGTGTTGGAGTACTTTAGTATAATAAATAAAATTATCCAACGCTGTGTTTAAAAGTCAGCAGAATTAAGAGCAGCCATCACAGTAGATTATCTATCATATATGGGAGTTCGATTCCTCCAATCGCGGGATTATCCGTAAACCGATTAATTTATTAACACTACGCTAACTTAGTTTTTAATTAAGATGTTTAGCTTTTCTCGTGGCTTTCTGAATGTAATTAAAAGTCTAACGTTAAAATAATAAAATATTGTTATAAAATAAATTAAAATAAAAAATATATTCTTGAATCAAGTACCATATGAGCCGATATATATATCCATCAAATCATTCATGGTTTGGTCTTTTATATCCTGACCTTTCCGTTCTGTTTTTTGACTTATATTTTTCACTTAGCATTTAAAATTGAATAGTAGTATTAAAGTAATTCTCACTTGGCTTAGTTTTCAATTCACTTATGATAACTCATACTTATCTCTTTTTAGAAAAATTGGACGTCTCCGATTCTGTCAATGTTGAAACTATTTTATCGTTTTCAGTATTATGTCTTTAGACTCACTAGATTTATACAAGGAACTATAAAATTAATCACTTACTATCATTATTTTTCAATTTTATATTGAAGTATATCTCGTAGAGATATGTATTCATTCATATTTAAAATAAAATCATACTTCTACGATTGAAATTTCTTATTTAAATTTGAATTTTTAAAAAACTAACGTCAAGACAGGAACACTTGATTCCTCAAATAGTTGAATGAAATAGTAATATTCTTCTAGAAAATAATAATAATAATAATAATAATAATATATTTAATATGATTTTACAAGTAGAATTTTAGAAAAATGTATATATGTGCATACCTAATTTTTATTTTTATAAAGTAAAGAACTTTGTTGTTGTTTTATAGACTCTTGACTTTTTAAGAAATATTATTGTTTTTCTTTGGACGAGGAAGGATATTTTACACCGATTTCACAGGTTATCACAATGCAAATTTCATAGACTTACATTCAGCTTCCTGTGTGTTTTCTTTTCAAGAAAAACCTTACTATTAGAAACGTCTTTTCAAAATTACATTTCTACTATTCCTCCCTTTCAATATGTGTATATATATTTTATAGGAGATAATATAAATTAATATATTAAATTTGATGTTCAATCACGTAATGATAGCAACTAATACTCCGTAGTCTTATTTTTCTTCTTCCTGATCAATGCATTGGCAAGCTGGCAGGTGAATGAAAATATAAAATTACTAACCGGCCAATGTCGAAGTGACCACGTGAATGTTGTAATTATAATATATATGAGGAATTAATTGTTAATAAGATATTTATTGGATAGGGAATCATTTTGTCGTTTATGGCTACTTTTTTGAAAATAGACATTTTTATAGTAGTTCACGTTTGTCTTCAGACATGATATAATATAAGGTAAGAAAATATGTCTATGTAATAGAGTATCGCATATAAAAACGATCTTTACTTCCTCAGTCACATTTATATAATCAAAATTTTATTAATAGATATCTGCATTCATACATGTAACTACACTAGAAGTTTTTATATCGATGAGAATTAAATTCAAGCAATTGAAAAAAAGAAGTTTTTTGAACTTCTTATTTTAACTTTAACGAGAAGTTTTTATTGTCACAAACATATTAATTCATAATTAAGATTACAAAATTCAAAAATTTTCGACCATATAAATGTATGACATATTCAATATCACAACTCTTAGAGAAATTGTCAAAATAATTAAAAAATTTAATTTCTTGTAGTGGGCATGTTAATCTAATAATAACAAAAGATTTATGTTAATTAATTTTATTTGGTTATTAGATAAATAATAAGTAAACAAACAAATTAATTAAAATCTATAAAGGTTGGGTACAAGATTGGGATATGTTTCATAATTTAGCTTATTATCTCAATTAGAGTATTACATGAATTGATTCTGATTTTTTTTTCTATTTGCTTCAAATGACTCTTTAATGTTTTAAGGGCCAATTGGATTCAATTTAAATATATTATCTATGAGATATAATTATAATTATAGTTTTATAAGTAGCTGTCATATTATTACACCGACACTTTTTTATAATCACAAATCCTTAGGATTTGAACAGCTTTATACTGCTAGTACTTGTGTATGAGTCGAAAATTCAAATATTATTTACCGGTAGGATAAAAAAAATTAATTCTAAAGCTGAATCATTTGTTATAAGGTAATTATATATACATATCTAAATATTGATTTGTAATATGATAAAAATGATAATAAACTGCTATATATTGCGTTCGGAACCAACTTTCATGTGGCATCTCAGACCGGGAAATGATATCAGTGTGAGTCTCCGGATCAGAGACCGACCGGTTATCTTGACCTCGGCTCATTACCGGTTGATGGGTGTTAATAGAGAAAAAAGGAAACTCGTAGCCTAAAGTTAGTAAAAGATTTGATTCTTAGAGACACAAGATTTAGATGGAGTTTTCCCACTTTAGGACTCAAGTAGAGATTTTCTATTGCGTAGGATATGTCTATTTGACTTTACAACACATTCAACTATACTATTTTCTGATAAACAAATTTAATTTAAATAAAAATACACCTACACTATCCATATATAGATTAATCATACCTAATTACCTACTTCGCCGAGAAAAGAAACACCCACATGGTCTACACACATTATAATGTTGTGTATTACTTGACATGCATAACGATATTTTTAGATAGAGTTTTTTTGTGGACATAATATTTTAGGGCTCAAACTAGAGATTTTTTATTGAATAAGACGTGCATATTTGATTTTATAACAAATTCAAATAATATTTTCTGATAAATAAATTTAACTTAAATATAAATACACCTACACTATCTATATATAGACTAAGCATACCTACTTCGCCGCGAAAAGAAACACTCGCATGGGCCAAACATTTATTGTAGTGTAATATATTGATAATAAAAAAACTGAACCTTTCCCGGCCACCTAATAAAGTAAATTAAAGTAGCTTTATTAAACTGTGGTTGAATTTATTTAATTAAGTACTGTTTCTTACGAGATGGATTTTAAAATTAATATCTAACACTGGCCCCTTTTGATGTTTCTAGTCTATATAATGAGTGAAAAAATGAGAAGATCCATAGCAAACTGCAGGTCATGGCTACTTCTTCTCAACCATTATTGGATTATCCCAAAATTAAATCCTCCTCTTCTACTAAAGCTCTCTATGTACTTCTCTCCTTAGCTGCCATTGTGGGCTCAGTTGGTTTAGTTTCACTCTGGGCAATCAATGGCAATAGCCCAACGATTTCCTCAACAGCCCATGTTTGTGATACGGCCCATGATCAGCCATCTTGCTTGGCCATGTTGTCTGAGGTTGCACCTGTTGGTGTGATGAATACAAAAACAGTGGACTTATTAAAGATGGTTTTACATAAATCATCGTTAAAAGTCCACGACACGATTGATTTGGCGAGCAATGTGAACGGTCGGATCAATGATTGTAAGGCGCAAGCAGCTCTAGCAGATTGTATAGAGTTGATGGATTTGTCAAGGGATCGATTAATGGACTCCATGATCGGACTTGGGAACCTTTCGGTCCAAGCTCACTTTGACGTCCATTCATGGCTAAGTAGCATTCTCACCAACCATTTTACTTGTATGGATGGGCTAAACGGTCAAGCCCGGTCCGTTATGGAGCCCATGTTGAATGATTTAATTGCAAGAGCAAGGACTTCCTTGGCCTTGATGGTTGCAATTGAACCACCAAAGACTGATGATAATGTTCAAATAGTGAATGATGGATTGCCCTCATGGGTTAGTGCTAATGATAGAAGACTTTTGCAACTTTCTGCAAATGCTATAGCAGCCAATGTTGTAGTGGCTACAGATGGTAGTGGAAAATACAAGACTGTAGCGGAAGCAATAGCATCTGCTCCAGATAATAGCAACACTAGATATGTTATTTATGTGAAAAAAGGAACTTATAAGGAAAATGTTGAGATTGGGAAAAAGAAGAAGAATATTATGCTTGTGGGTGATGGCATGGATGCAACCATCATCACTGGCAACTTGAATGTTGTGGATGGCTCAACAACCTTCAAATCCGCTACTGTCGGTAATAATCTTATACCTCGCTGTATTTGGTCTAAAAAAAGCTTGAATTTTGAAAAAATTGCCTTGACAGAAAGGTCAATGCAGAAAAATTGATGAACTTATCTAATTTGGTTGACTAATAGGATATTCCGAAAACGATGTATTTAGTAGCGTATATTTTAACCTTCCAGATCCCGCTTGTGTGATTGTTGTTGACTAATATGTTTTCAATGCAGCTGCTGTTGGTGATGGATTCATAGCCCAAGATCTACAGTTCCAAAACACTGCAGGGCCACAAAAGCACCAAGCAGTGGCCCTTCGTGTTGGAGCAGATCAGTCCGTGATCAACCGTTGCAAAATGGATGCATTCCAGGACACCCTGTATGCCCACAGTCTCCGCCAATTCTACAGAGATTGTTACATCACAGGCACAGTCGATTTCATCTTCGGTAACGCAGCAGTTGTATTCCAAAACTCTAAACTCGCAGCCCGAAAGCCCATGAGTGGACAGAAAAACATGGTTACCGCCCAAGGTCGTGAAGATCCAAACCAGAATACAGGAACTTCAATCCAGAACTGTGACATTATTCCTAGCTCCGACCTTGCACCAGTGAAAGGGTCAGTGAAGACGTATTTGGGCCGACCATGGAAAGAGTATTCACGGACAGTGTACATGCAGTCCAATATTGCGGACCATATCGATCCAGCGGGTTGGTCAGAATGGCAAGGTGATTTTGCATTGAAAACGTTGTATTATGGTGAGTACATGAACAAAGGGCCTGGTGCTGGAGTTAGTAAGAGAGTGAACTGGCCTGGTTATCATAAAGCCTTAACAACAGCTGAGGCCATGAAATTCACTGTGGGTCAGCTGATTCAAGGAGGAGTGTGGTTAAAATCTACTGGTGTCGCTTACACTGAAGGATTGTGAGAAACTTGTTAATTAAAATTATGTCTGCTATTTATTGCTAGTGAAGTTTTAGTATGTTTTGGTTTGCTTGTTCTGTTATAATAATAATAATATGCTGCTTAGACTTGATGGTACTAATGATTACAAAAGAATAAATGTTACCCAACATTTCAAAGCAATTAGCAACTCAAATAATGTGATAAACCAAATTCAATTCAAACTTACATCATCAATAAATTCTCTCTTCGACATTGCCACTCAAATAAACACTCTTTTTTCTTCTCTTGATCAACGTTTTTTCTCCACGTAAACGCTAAACTAGCCATAGTTGAGGCGAAATATGTCATTCTGCACAAAGAAACTTCCTTCCGCGGTTGGGATCAAGTGAAACATCTGCAATAATGCAATCACAAAGAATACGTTTAGGCTTTCTAGTTTTGGAAAAAATTTGGACTAAGCCAGTCCAAAGACACTCCATTTTGAACTAAAGTATGCAACTTCTTTTTCTTCTCAACTTGGAATGTGGGAAATTGTTGGCGATAAATATAAAATCATACACTTAAACCACATATAGGGAGGAAAGAGAGAAACAGAGACCTGACTGAACCTCAGGGGATGGTCCTCTCCAAGAAGTTGAATGCTACCACTGACAAAGACTATGATCCCTCCGGCAAAGGACGAAGGTTGAGAATCAATGGTGCTAATCGCATGGCGGCATCGTCCAAAGGGCAATGCATTAAGCTTAGCAGAGATATCTTCGCCTCCGAGCAGCTTTTGGCCCTCGAATGAGAACATGGAGGTTGGTTGGTACAGCATACCAATTGATGATCGATCATTGTCGAAAAGATTGTAGTAGTGATCAACAAATGCCCTTCCTACTATTTCTGTTTGTTCTTCCATATCCCCTTTCAAGATTCTCAACTAACTTTTGATTGATGTCTTAATAGTATTTCAAGCACAAAGAAGGCAAGGCTTGAGAGAAGAGAATATAAGAAAGTATCATATGGTTTGCCTATCAAGGAATGAATATATCTAGTGAAAAGCAAAATGTAAAAAAGGGCATCTAGGTTGCTGCATGGATACGCAAGTTCATCCAAAAAATAACACGAAAAGGCTTAAAGAAGTCAAATTCATATGTACCTTCATAACTCAACGAAGGAAAGGAAAGAAGGGTTTGTCAAAAAAAGCCAGCAAGATCTGCTGAAGCAAACCGACCATCTGACAACAATTCTTTTTTGTTGATCTTTGAAGTTTTTTGGACTGCACATGATGTTTTCAAGATTCAACGTATGTAAGAAAATACTATGTATTTGAAGGAAAGGGGTGAAATTGCTCAAAGGAATATATTCTTTGCAGAACAAGTGACCAACTTTATATCTAAAAAGTGGAAAACAATTGCCACCCACTTATACTTCTATGCAACAACAAGAAATACATAAGGTGGACCTCAAGAGCTTAATAACATAGCCAAGATCTAACTTAACGATATAACATTACATCTCTCTCTTATTGGTAGAGTAGTTCTTAAGCAACGTTTCTCCAAAAATAAGTATCTTATATTTTCCGCGTCCAAACAAAACTACTTCTCAATTATAATTGGTTTTTCCTTCTCTGTTTCTATGAAATTCTTTGTTGTCAAATAGCAAGATGGGAAAGTCTCTCTGCAACAATAGCATAAATATCAAAGTATAAGAAGTGGTAAAGAGTACTGATAATCTTGTATGATCATAACTGGTAATAAAAGTCTCTTTCAAGTGAGAGTAAGATGGTGGTTTTCGAAACAACATAATGTTCATTACATTCCGTTGCATCTTAAGATGAACTATAGATAAGCTATTGAATGCAGTGTTCACAAGAGGCGACCAGCGGACAGCCTGCCTGATCACACTATTATCCCGATCGTCATTGTCACCTCATAAATAGGAAATTCCATGGAAAAAAGGCCATGAAATACTAAAATCTGCATTTTTCAGAGACATGACTTTAGCATGAGTTATGATTGAGACTTCATCATAAGTTTCCTCCAGTAAAACATGCATGTAACAGAACATGGTTACAGTTAAATACATTTTTACCATCAAGACAATCAACCAAGCGATGGAACAACAAAATGCCAGAAATAGAAAGGCACACAAAATCCTAAAACCTTCATTTGCCTGGTTTCAAATGTTTCTGTCAAAATCTTAGGCTTATTGACGAACAAGAGAGCAAGAGTAATCCATTAAATACTAAGGTATTCTCTTCCAATTGTTTTATTTTCAACTGCACCAAAAAACCTGTCCCCTGTCTGCCGTTCCCTTCTCCCCCTCTTTCCCTCCTCTCACTCAAGAAAACCTCCTATCTTTACTGATAAATAAAAGAAAACTGTGTAGAATTCATTAACAGAGAAAATTTTCCGAATAACTATAACTTGAATTGGGATATTACAAATGCACTACGTCAAACTGCAACCCATTTTCATCTTTTCCTTTTCTTCACTAGTTCTGCAGAATATAATATACTCTTCTCATTGTAAGATCATTTGTGTGCATTGAAAATATATAGCTGCAAATTTAGCTAAATAATTTCCTTCAGTTTGCATATGGACCATATCCAGGTGTCTTCAACAAAGGAAAACTACTTCTGGACAAACATAAACAGGAAGATGCCTTCACGCCGATAGAAACATAATTTTAATAGCAATAGCACGGAGTAAACAACTGTAATATATAGTTGGGAGCTCATTCCTCTTCATAGTTGATAATTCTAGCAAAAACCTTAACATTTTGTTGTCCTATGATGCCCTCATCCATGAACACCGTCATTGTTAATGAAAGATTAAGACCTTCCACTTAACCCTCGTGTTCCCTCACCATATCTCACAGAGTTGACGGGACCCTTGGTGCTACAACGCTTACTATGGCAGCCTGCAACTAAAAGATGAATAAAAAGCTGTACTTCTCCCACTTATCAAAAATGTAATAGTTTCCTGGTTGCTTATTTGAAACAACTAAGTGGAAGCAACTTCAAAAATCTAGCTTCTGCAGATATGCACCGGGAACTTTCAGCTCATAGAATGCTACTTCTTTTGATTTGTTGCAAACTGTACTTCAAGAGCTTTGGTTTGTAAATATAGATATCACAGGAAGGAAACAGAAACATAAACAAATTCCCCTCTATGCATATTTGGCTCATCAAAAAGAAAAGCAAAAACGAGAACATATTTGCATCAGAAATGAACTATACAGGTAAGAAGTTTTTGCAACATTTTCAATTAATCAAATCCTTTTATAGTTTTTACACTTATTCCCCCAGATTTCATATTCTTTGCCTTGACTAACAATTGATGCTGCATTCTTCAGCTGTACAGGCCCGTACATTCTCCAACTTTTGCACCTACCTCTTACAAAGAGAGCAATGAAACTCCATCTTGGGCTATGAAAGTGGTACATTCCTCCAATGCAAGTTACAGTTTGTTTATGTAATATCTGAATGTCCTTAAGGACTTATGCTGGTGGTTAACAACCTTCCAAGCTAGTTGGATCAGGTATGGATCCTCAATATCCATTCCGCTTTTTGTTGACTTACAAAATCTTAAGCAAATTAAAAGTGCTTCTAGCTAGTGCTGGTCATATGTAAGCTTATCCAGGGGCGTAGGCAACATGCTGACACTGGGTTCATCTAAAACCCAGTACTTCTGACGGGAAGCATAATTCTTTGAAAAAATCTATTCGAATTGTAAACAATCCCATAGTTTAAATACAATGGGTTCAATGCTAAGAACCTTAAAGATTGAACACATAAAGTTCAAATCCTAGATCTGCGTCTAAGCTTGCCTTAATCCCAACTAGTTCATATTACCTATATGGATCTTCTTCGTTCATTATGTCCCTTTTTATCCCAAGAGATCAAAGGTCTTTCATGTTATTTTAGATCTACCTAGTAACTTTTTATTACCTTCAATCGCTGAAGCATTACTTATATTGGTGGTTGGAATTTAAATATTCCTCTATTGATGCTAATGTCTGTTTAAAATGCAATATAAATTTATGGAGGCCCTCTCACCTCTTAGAGGAGGAAACACCAGGTTCGAATCTTTGACTATTTACATAATGGTTTCCCTCATCTTGCCTGAAGTATGATAAACAATTTACATATTAGACAACAAGATGGAAGCTAATAAGTGGTGATTACAGGAACAGCATGAAATTAATGATCATGTAAGTAACTAAAAAGACAGTGATAAGTTCAAGAGATAAAAAGTGAGGAATTATTGGTAAGGAACTTCAACTGGCAAACAAATGCTTCACTACAAGATAAAAGATCGATAAATCTAAAATGTAAAAGCTGAAACTTTTTTGTCGACTACTTTTGGTTGAATCAGGATCATCTCACATGTAGTTTAAACTAGTACAAAATTCTTACATAAGAGAATAACAGCCTGAAAAACTACATTGCTATCACATCCAATGCGAAGGCCAATAAGCATGAACACCATAGCCAGTCTTCCAATTATTCAAGTAAATCACCCCCTTTACAGCCCAAAACGAAACGAAGAGACCCAAAGCCATCAGCAAACTCTGTGTTCCCCTGGTCTTCAGATGAAGCAAAACATGAGTTATAGCTGCCAACAATAATCCAACAATTGTGTACAAGAATCCAACAGCAAAACCCTCAGCTCCTAACTGCATCCCAGATCCTCGGTAAAAATAATGATACTTCCCTGGATCATTTCTATCAATCAAAAGCAGAGGCGCTTTCCTAATTATAGTATACATTGTCCCTGCAACACTGAAGAAGTACACTAGAATCGATCCAACCATCCATAAATACTTATTCTGCAAAAGGGTGTTTCCAATAACAAACTTTTTCACCAAAAATGGACTCCAAATCAAAAATCCAGCACCCATAATCATCATCATTTTCTTTGGAATAACTGGGTGCGATTGAATTGGGCCCACGCTAACATCCGTATTCGTCTCCACAAACTCCTTCATCGACTCAGCTCCCATAGAATAACCAGAAGCATCCATTGTAATACAATCACTTCTAACATCCTTCACATAAATGGGAACTAACCGAATATGGGGTAAAGATTGAACATCAAAAAGCTGGAAGGAAGACTTCGATTCTTGAAATTCGATGATGAAGAAGAACATTTGAGTGTTGTTTTGCGGGTTGTTGGTGAGGAAAGAAGAGGAGAGAAGAGAGAATTCATATTTCATACTAGGGATTGAGTTATCGGGTTTAGAGTGGAGTTGTCTGGCGTCGAAGAAAATAAGGGAATAGAATGGTTTAGGGGAAGGGATTGAGAGGATGCGTTGGAGAAGGGAGTCTTTGAGGTGGATCAGTCCGAGGTGAGATTTTGATCGGAGATCGATCAGCTCGGCAACTAAGTCATCAGAAGAATTGGAATGGGTGGTGATGGGTGCGAGGAGAAACAGGAGGGTGATGAGTAGAAGAGAAGATTGGATTGTAGAGATCGGCATTGTTGATTTGATGGAAGGTTTCATGCATGCACGAACCAGAAATGTCAAAATGTTTTTTGTGTTGGATTTGGAAGGGCCAAGATATCGATAGGCCAATGGGCATGTGGTTTGATTTGGGTCGGGTCTTTTGAGAAATGTGGGTGGATGACTAGTTTTGTATCCAATTTTACTTGGAAAATTACTGATTTGGCACAAGAAAAGTATGTATCATCTTTGCAAGTTTAAACATATTTCGAAGAGGTAAAATTTCTTTTTTCAATAGGTTAATGTGAACAAAGAATAAATAGTAAAGTTGATCAGCCTATTAATAAGTTTTTAATCACTAGAGAAAATAGAAAATGTTCCATATGAATATGATATGAGACAGACATAGTAAGTGATAAATTATTACTTGATTTTATATAAAGTGGACAAGTAAAAAGTGAATCAACCTATGTTAATTTTTTTCAAAAAGATTTTCTTATGTTTTAAAATACGGTTAACCAACATTTTAACTAATCAATTATGATAAATTGGATCAAATTTTGCTGTTAAGTAATCAACAACAACAACATACCCAGTAAAATCCCACAAGTGGGGTTTGTACGATAGAATGTATGCAGACCTTATCACTACCATAGAAGTAGAGAAGTTGTTTTTTGGGAACCCTCATCTCAAAACCCGTAAGCAGAAAGAACTAAATATGACAACAAGGAAGCGAAGGGAAGAGAAGGGAACAGAAAGAGCGACTAATAATGTAATACGCCAGATAATGCGAGCACATGATAGAAAAAAAAAACACCTAACCCTACCATTAGCCTGCTACTCTAATTCGCGACCTTCACTTTTTCTATCTAATGTCATGTCCTCAGTGAGATCAAGTTACGTCATATCATGTTTAATCACCTCCCCCATTACTTCTTCGGTCTACCTCTACCCCTCCGAGTATCTCCCAAAACCAACCTCTCGCACCTCC